>OZ030010.1:6276962-6661962 GCA_964023405.1 Apodemus agrarius
TTGTGGTTTTGTCTGGTGCTGCTCTGTATTCAAATGCTAAATTCTGTACTCTAAAATTTGTTGTACCTGATGAGATCCTCACATAAACCAAGTGATATTATGTAAACCTTGCTCCCCAATTTAAAGTTAATTGTTTAATAAAATCTAGAGCCTATGATTGGGCAGTAGGGAGAGATAGACAGAACTTGAGGATTCAGTGAGGGGACTGAGGAAAAATAAGAGGAAAGAGGAGAGAACATGAGAGAGAGGGGTGCCACCATGAGAGGAGTTGGATCAGGAGCACATGGTTAGGAGAAACAGCAAATGACAAGGGTCTTATAGCCGGGATGTAAGTTAGAATAGCTCAAAACCTGCCCAATCTAGGCTTCCAGCTTGTAAATAAAATACCAGGATTGTGTGTCTTTCATATTCTTTCTAGAATAAATGATTCTTTTAACAGTGTAGTGTTTCTTTCCTAAACCTCTTGGATTTTTGGTTGCACTTAATACTTAGTTTTATCATCACTGCACAGTGTCTCCACACCCACAAACCTACCTCTAAAGTATATTTTGATGGGTTTATTGGTCAGGTAAGATATCTCTTTAAAGATATCAAACAGTATATTTACCAGAAACTCAGTTTCTAGCACGATAATGGGAAAGAAATCACTTCACAAAGACGACATACAAACTGAATGAATAAATAAAAGAAAACAAAAACACAGAGTGTGTTTTGCATTGATAAACTATTCCTCAAATGAAGCCTGCCCTGGATGGAGTGTGGTTGATTTGATCAGTGCCACAACATAGAAACAGATTTTCTCTTTCCCAGGAGGTATCAATTGCAAACACCAATTGAAAGTAACGTCTTATTTTGGTGTGTGTCTTTGTGCCCATCTGTCCTTCCCAGTGCTGGAATTTTGTTTGGCTTGAACCCGGGCAGGCCTTGTGTATGCTGCCACCGTCTCTGTAGGTTCATATATTTATTAGTTCTATTGGGTCTAGAAGACACTGTTTGCCTTAGAGTCATCTGCCACCTCTGCTTTTATTTACTTTCTACCTCCTCTTCTTCACAGATTGTGCGGCCATGAGCAGAAAGGAGTAATGAAGACATCCCATTTAGGGCTGAGTCCTGCAAAGTCTCTCATTTGCTGCATATGATCCAGTTGTGGAGTTCTGTGTTATATGCCATCTACATCCAGACGAAACTTCACTGATGAAATTGTTTTCTGTTTTTCCCTCTTTTGGTATTATGGGTTTTGTTTGTCTGTTGTGATTTTCACTTGGGTTTTATTTGGTTTATTGGTTGATTGGCTAAATTATTCAAGAGACAGGGAGAGCACACATTTGGGAGGTTAGGGAGGTGGAAAAAAATCTAAGGAGAGCTGGGCATGGGAAAGAATATGGTAAAAATATACTGTATTAAATTTTATATTAAAATATTAATAAAAAGAAAGAACTGAGTGAATAAAATGGGAGATTTACTAATTGGACAACCTAATTAGATCCAATCTGGAGCCAAAGGACAAAGTAAAAGAGTTTGTGGACAGGAAAGAGAGGAGACATTTATGATAAACAGAGGGGTGGACATAGTGGAATGGGAGACTCTACACTGTAATGCAACAAAAGTATAAACTAAGCAATGAAACCTAGGTAAGAAGACATTTTGGGCACTATCGTGACTGTCATAACTGCATATCCAGTAGACACTGTTTAAATGAATGTTGACAGAAAAATAGGAAGAAGATGGGTAGAGGAATGATTATATGCAGAATTTAGTAAAGAAATGCTTGGCAGATGATCATTTTAAAAAAAAAAGAAAAACTATACACTAAAGAAAACAAAAGTTCCTTTCCTGTCTAGTCCTACACATACACACACACACACACACACACACACACACACAAACACACAAACACACATCACAACACCTGAAGGCAGTTTGTCCCTTGGGCTCCTGTCACACTTCTCCAGTACCAGCGCTTTTGTATGAGAGTGTGGGATATAGCCAGTCAAGCACTTTTGATCAGCTTCTGCTTTGTCCCTATGGGAGAAAATCATGGTGGGCTGGAGGTAGAGGGTGAGTGGAGATTGTATAGAAGTGAATGCAAAATAGGAAACGAGGCTGCACACCATTAGTTCTTGCCATCATAACTGGACCAGAATGACAGACACAAATGACTTTTGTTTCTTGGAACAAGAGGTTTTTTGAACAAAAGGTTTTTTGAACCTCAGGAAGGTTCTCCAAAAACAAATATTCTTTACTTATTTATCAATGTGTGGTTTTATGAATGCATTTTGCTGTACTGTTTGTGCCTCAGGGATCAAACTCAGGTCTTCAGGCTTGTGGTCAGGCACCTTCATGTGCTGAGACATCTCACCATCCCACAAGTGGATTATCTCTTGCATCTTAGCCACTGACTAGGAGATGGAGTCAGAGGGTCAGAAAGAATGTGAAAAGCAGATTCAACACTATGAAAAATAGAAAGGGCCAAAACATAGTTCCCAAATAAGATTCAAGCTCAGTGTCAAAAATTGATGGGTAAGCACTTAACAAGAACAAGTGGAGGGATCCATGGATAAACCAGATGTTTTATCACAAACAACTCTGAAGACATAGATTCTCCTAAATAAGCCCATCAGTTTTTGACATTGAGATTACATCATGGTAGTAGTTTTGGGGGTAAAGTTGGCCACCTTTAGGATTTCTATTGATGTGATAAAATGCCACAAACAACATCAACTTGAGGAGGAATAAATTGAGTTCATCTTACATCATATACTCCACAGTGAGGGGATATCAGGGCAGGAACTCGAGTCAGGAGCCTGGAGGCAGAAACTGAAGCACAGGCCATGATGTTGACTGGCTTGTTCTTCATGGATTTCTCATCCTGGCTTCTTACAAAGCCCGGAACTACTGCCCAGCAGTAGCACCACCCATTGTGAGCTGGGTCCTTCCACACCAATCATCAAATATTAATCGAGAAAATGGATTACCCGTTTGCCCGCAGTCCAATCTCATGGAGGTATTTTCTCAATTGAGGCCTCCTCTCCCAAAATGACTATCTTGTTTCAAGCTGACATAAAAGTGCTAGGGCACTGAGGAATAACCCAACATCTCTAAGCTTTATTCTTTTGCTTTCCCATAGATTTCACTGAAGAGTCCTTTTCTAACAACAACAACAAAAAAAGAGCAATTACTCTTTCATCCCACCCTAAACAATCCCTGCTACATTTAGAAGATAGTGGGACAAAGGGACCCAATGCTTACACTATAGGAATGTTCTACTGCCAGCTCTGTGCCCCCAGAGATGGACCTTTGAGAGTCTCTTCCCCCACCCCCGGATACATATAGGACTATCTTCCTGTTGTAAAGAAAGAAGGAGGGAGGGAGAGTCAGAAGCCTGAGAGTTTATTGTCTTGGTCCTTTTGGTAAGCGCATATCAGTAGTCATCAAATGCAAGCTGCTAGGTCTTTAGCTCTCAACGGCTAGTACTTCGTTGAGACTCAAGGGCTAAAAGCAGGTAGTGGTTACTAGCTCTGGTGTCATCTATTATGTTTCCCTATACCCCATCCACCCTTTGGCAAATAGTCCTTTCAATGTCCCACCAGGACATAAGAAAGACAGGCAAGCAAGATATTCTGCTAGCACTTGGGATTCTAAACAAGGAGAAGTGAGGTATGTGGCTTTTTAATTTAATATTTTTTTAGGACTTGCAATCTTTTTAAAATCTGTACATGTGTGTTTGAATCTGTGTGGATATATACACATGAGTGTGGGCGAACATGGAGTGGGCAATGTCAGATTTCCTGGAGATAGAGTTACACGCCGTTGTAAAGCACTACACACAGGCCCTGAAAATTGGACTCTGGTAATCTGGAAGAGCTATATGTGCTCTTAACCACTAAGCAAACTTTCATTTTAAATTTAGCCAAAGAAATAATCACTGTTTAAACATGAAATGAAATAAAAGAATAATATAATCTGTTCTCAGCCCTACAGCCCATACATTAGCACTACTTTTAGTGAAAAATAGAATACACTATAATTGATCCATTAGAAGTTCCTAACTTAGAAAGTTATGAATTAGAATTGTTATAAGTAAAGAAAGATCGAAACTATTAATATTCTGAGATATAGAACTGCATATTAATTCCCTCTATGTGTGGACATATATGGATTAATGGCATATCACGGACTATAAAACAGTGGCTCCTGTATAGGCTTCAATTTTAGGGAAAAGTAATACTTGATTAGAATGGTCTCAAATAATTGCTTATACCAATTCATCTTGTTTAATGGAATGAACCATTTCTCTGCATTCCTTTTCCTATTTTTTCATACTGACATTCTATTTATAATAAACTTCAAAATCACAATATATGTTCTTGGATCATAAAGACAGATTTAAGCACAGTTTGTTCAATACAATTGTGTATTCTAAGGTTTAACTGGGAGGAACATTTTCTTTGGGGTGGGACTTTCAACATGATTTGATGATACTGACATTAAATATTCTCTTTATATTTGGAGAGGCGTTGATTGACTAATCTATACAGTCTTATTCTGTGTAGAGAATTGGAAATGTTCTAGGATTTGAGAGCAGATGTTGACATGAGTCATTTCATTTCTGCACTCAGATCTCAGATCTTAACATCTGGACTATCTACTCTTAGAAACACAATTTATGTTCCTACATTGCACTGTCTTTATTTAGAAAATAAACTTGCATAAAAGAGTAGTTATAAAGATAATTTAGATAACACATCTTGAACTTTACATAGCTACTTGTCCACAATAAGTAATTCATAATGGTGAGCATTATAAAGCAGAAATTGGATAATCTGGACATGCCTCATATTTCTACTTTCTACATGCATAACAAGAAACTTTGAAGCTCTCCCTTTGTTGGCCCCAGACTGTAGCACAACTGATGCCAGGTTGTAGGAAGTATTCTTACCTTAGAACCATAGCATGCAGGCCCTAACACCAGACAAAATGGGAACAAAACTTAATCCATCAAAGACATAGTACATAGTTTCAGGATCCAAGTAAGTCCCTAAATATATTATCATTGCTCTTTTGGCTTCTGAGATTTTGCTTCTCATTAACAGTTCTTGCTAACTAAAGTATGCAAATCATAATGGGGTGTGTGTGTGTGTGTGTGTGTGTGTGTGTGTAAAAAACAAATGATTGTGAGGCTTCTGGCTGCATGATCTGGGCAACTTTCCATGCAACTTCCAGGAAACAATCTAGACTTTCTACTCAGCTTTAAGAATCTCTGTGTGTTTTCTCTGGTAGAGTTACACCATTATATCAATACTTAGTATGTATTCTGTGGAAATTCAAGGGGTCTGAACTAGTGTTATTTTCCAGCTTCTGGAGGGGAAAGTTTTGTGAATCTAGGATTGGATTATTTGACTATTGAAGCAACTCAACCTGTGGAACCTTAATTCCTTATTGATAGTGTGAGGTGAGGTAGTCATTTATGCTAACTATGAACACAACAGTGATTTTACCATAATTCACCTACAAAGTCATTTTCAAATTTTCTCTATTCAAAATTTGGATTAGGAAGGAGGAAAAAGTAGAATTATGAGAGTAAAAACATCATCCGTCCTAAAATGGCAGAATGAATTGACAATTTAATTCTTATTGAGATAAAAAAAATCCACTAGAATATATTATTCCTTCAGATTTAAAGGGAATGTCTTAATAGGGGTTGATGTCTGGGGATTATAAAAAATGAGATCCAAAAGAGGTGACAGCAAATGAAGAATTTTTAGAGTGCCCAAGAAACAAATTGAGAATTCTTTAGTCTGGTCATAGCTACTTTTCGTTATCAAGGTGAATTAGAATTTCAAATAATGTTTGGAGTATACAAAGGAGAATATATTCAGGGGGCAGTTCATGCAGTAAAGCATATATACATATATATGCATGTATGTATATATGTATATATGAGATATATAATGAATTATATATCCATCTTCATGAGATATATGCTGAAATATATATTCATACATATTGAAATAAGTAATGAAAACAATAGAGGTTTAATTATAAAGATTAACAAATACCATTGAAGCTCTTTTCAGATTCAACTGATCCCTTCAGATCCTTGTTGCTTTTTTGTCAGCTCATTCCCAGTTTGAGGATGGTTTTATTTAGAATGACCTTTAGTTTTCATATTTCTAAATACTAAAAGACAGAAATGCCTTTTAAATATCTGATGTAGATGTGCTTAGCAAATGACTGGCAGGTATGGAGGAGGTCTAATATCTTACTTGCCAACAAGAGAAAGTCTGAGTTGTAAATGATATAGTCAGAGTTTCCCCTTAGGGCTTGGGGTTGCCATGGCCTCTTCCCCTTTCCTGGGTTGATTCTTCACTCTCTTACTAGTTTAAGAAACCATTTGCATGCATATTTTCACTTTTAGCTCTGATTGAGGGGCACCTAATCTGAGACAGGAGTGCAAAAGGAAATTAACAGCAATGCTAGTAACTAAAGAAGGATTTTTTTATTAAAGAAATGATACTTGAACTAGTCTTTGTGTTGTGGAATTTCAACAAAGAGACAGCAACGTGATCTGAGCTTCAAAGAAGTGTTGCATGAAGGCACCAAGAGCACCTGTTTTAATAATGAAAGGACCAGAAGGAAGGAAAAAACCTACACCCGATCCATTTATGATATCTCTGGACTAAAGCAATTTCCAAAGTGGCACACTAACGCTAAGGACATAGGCGTGGCACACATACCTTGGTAATAACCAATAGATCTCTAATAGGGCTTAAGACCCACTCAACAAGAGGTAAATCAAGCCTAGTATGGAAGACTAGCCAATTACCCAGAGCTAGTGAAATAATAGATCTTGTCGAAGAACCCACAACCATAACTTTACTTAAACCAGTATTAGTCCTAATTACATTACAAATATTTGTCCATATCTATACAGATATTTGAAATCCTCCCCCTTATCAGGGAAACTTCTCTTTGCAACAGATATAGAGCATTGTACAGAACCTGATAAAATCAAAATGCCTGATTGTAGAGCCCAATTCTCATGGATATATATGCCAAACACTCTTAAAACTGAGTCTCAGGGGACATGGCAGAAGAGGAGGCACAAAAACTGTAAGAGCAATAGGATCATGGAGAATGTCAGAACCTCCACCTATAAAATCCCACCAACAGACCTGCCTACATGTCAGGTGAACAATGACAACACAATTAGACATTCCAAAGTAGACAGGGAAAAGTCTATGAGGTCTCACCTCTACGAGGCATCAACTCTACACAAAATAACTACAAACACTCATGGAATGCTGGGAGTATGAGAAATAATCTTCCCTATAAAAAAACACACCAACTGAGTATTTACTACCAAATAGGTCATCCCTGAAAACATACATACAAGTATCATTCTATAAACTGAGTAAGTTATATTTATGGGTACATATAGGCATACAACAAGAATTAATGAAAACAGGGGCCATGAATTTGAAGGAAAGCAAGGAGGGACCTAAAGCAATATTTGGAAGGTGGGAATGGAAAGAAGGAATGACATATTTATAATCTCAAACAATAATAGAAATTATAAAAAACGAATGAGAGAAACACTTGGATTAGTCACTCTAGTTTCTATTGCAGCCCCCTTTTAGATTATGTAAATACTATGTAATGTCTTTGCACTTTAGATCTCTTACTCTTATTTGTCTCAGCTTTCTAATATGTATACTCGGAATAACAATTGTACTTGCCTTCTATAATATATTATTCAAATAAAATATGATTTGTGAGTGTATAGCACAATGCTTGTGATAACGGCGCATTCCATAAAAGCTATTGTTTTTGTTATGATTTTGATTGATAAGAACAAAAGATATGTTGTCCTTTGAGTATTTCAAATATATGTGATTTAATTTAGTTTAGTTTTGGTTACTTTTTATTTTCTCAAACTTGTGAGTTTAGTGAAGAAGTGCATGAATGTCAAGAATTGGATGGAGCCCAAATAAAACTTTGAAGCCAGGTCTAGGTTTAAAATCATATTTGGGTTTCAGACTAAGGAGGAACTTTCTAATCCTTTGTTTAAGTCTTGATTTTGAGATCTACATGCTTCATTGATCAATCTTACAAAGAGATGAATGGACCTTCAGTATAGAATTTAGGACCATTACTTGGAAGAGGAGGAGGAGGAGGAGGAGGAGGAGGAGGAGGAGGAGGAGGAGGAGGAGGAGGAAAATACAAGTAAAATATAAAAAAATTAAAATTTCTTTCATATAATAAAACTATAATAAAATATAAAAAATAGGTCCATTCATAGCTTATTTGACACAATGCGTGGGAGTCAAATAATAATTCATTAAATGTTAATAAGTATCAATGATTATAGGGTTCTTTTTGAATAGGGTACCTTTAATATCCTGGTTTAAAATTGGCCATTAAGAGATCCTGTTTAATTTTATGAAATTGCAAACCACACAAAAACTTCTCAAGAGCAGTATGAAAGCAAGGAATAATGGCACACAGTTGTAATCCCAGCATTTAGGAAGCTAAGGCACAAAGATTGTGAAGGCACATTTGGGTTACATGGCCAGTTGCCATCTAGTCTCTCTACATAGCACATAGCAATATCTTCTCTCCAAATAAATGGGGAAAAAGTGAAATAAATAACCAATAAAATAAATGATGTGCTGTACCCAGAATGAGAAGATTATGGCTAATGAAACTTTGAGAAAGAATCATCTTCAAATTCTATGTATTCACCTACATGATCAAGGATCTTGCGTAGCAATTTCATATACTCAGTGGCAGGCTCTGTCTGATTTAACTGCAAGGGTGCATGACATTCAAAGGTGCCTATTTAGTTCCTACCTCAAACTCAGAGAATAAGAGAAAACCAATTGAACAACTTTACCAATGTTATTTTACAGTATTTCAACCAAATGTTAATTTTCAGAAATGAACCCACAGACTTATGGTCACTTGATCTTTGATAAAGGAACTACAATTATCCAGTGGAAAAAAGATAGCCCTTTCTACAAATGGTGCTGGTTCAACTGGAGGTCAACATGTAGAAGAATGCGAATTGACCCACTATTATCTCCTTGTACTAAGATCAACTCCAAGTGGATCAAAGACCTCCACATAAAACAGACACACTGAAACTAATAGAAAAGAAACTGGGGAAGACCCTGGAGGATATGGGCACAGGGGGAAAGTTTCTGAACAGAACACCAATAGCTTATGCTCTAAGATCAAGAATTGACAAATGGGACCTCATAAAATTATAAAGTTTCTGTAAGGCAAAGGACACGGTCAGAAGGACAAAACAGCAACCAACAAATTAGGAAAAGATCTTCACCAACCCCACATCTGACAGAGGGCTAATATCCAATATATACAAAGAACTCAAGAAGTTAGACCCCAAAGAACCAAATAATCTTATCAAAAATGGGGTACAGAGCTAAACAAAGAATTTTCACCTGAAGAACTTCAGATGGCTGAGAAGCACCTTAAGAGATGTTCAACATCATTAGTCATCAGGGAAATGCAAATCAAAACAACCCTAAGATTCCACCTCACACCAGTCAGAATGGCTAAGATTAATAACTCAGGAGACAGCAGGTGCTAGTGAGGATGTGGAGAAAGAGGAACACTCCTCCACTGTTGGTGGGATTGCAAGATGGTACAACCACTCTGGAAATCAGTCTGGCGGTTCCTCAGAAAATTGGGCATAACACTTCCAGAGGACCCTGTCATACCACTCCTGGGCATATACCCAGAGGATTCCCCTGCATACAATAAAGATACATGCTCCACTATGTTCATAGCAGCCTTATTTATAATAGCCAGAAGCTGGAAGGAGCCCAGATGTCCCTCAGAGGAGGAATGGATACAGAAAATGTGGTATATTTATACAATGGAATACTACTCAGAAATTAAAAATAATGAATTCATGAAATTTGTAGGCAAATGGTTGGATCTGGAAAATATCATCTTAAGTGAGTTAACCCAATCACAAAAGAATACATATGAAATGCAATCACTGCTAAGTGGATATTAATGAGCCCAGAAGCTCTGAATACTCAAGGCACAATTAGCAAGTGAAAAGATTCCCAAGAAGAAGGAAGGAGAGGAACCTGGTCCTGAAAAGATTGGATCCAGCTTTGCAGGAGAGTACCAGAACAGAGAAATGGTGTGTGTCTGGGGGGGGTGATTAGGGAATGGGTGGGGAGAGGACTTATGGGACATATGGTGAGGAGGGAACTGGGAAAGGGGAAAGCCTTTGGAATGTAAAGAAAGAATATAGAAAATAATAAATAAATAAATTTAAAAAAAAGAACTCTCCTTTTGTTTTGGGTACTCCTAGGATTCATTTATCACTTACACCTTTGGCAACAGCCCATGCACCATGTTCCTCTTCAATTATATCCTAAATGTGTGATCTGTTACTTTCTGGGACCAGTCCCAGTTTGATCCAGGTATGATTAATATGAATGCCTATGAGTACTTCAAGGGTCCTCACAAGACAGAAAAAACAGTTAAGACAAGCAGGTAAGAGGAGATTAGGTTCATGTCCTTGTTTACGAATGTACCTTATTTTTCCACACTGTTACTATATGCCAGGCAAGCACTGTGCTAAGCATAAGGCAGGCCTCTCTGTTGGCACAGCAATAGGAACTAATACCAGTTAGAAGTTGAGGGGGGGCAGTGCTCCAAGAACAAGGCATCCTTTCCAGGATGTGGGAGCCCCGTGGAAGGTTTAAAAGAAATGAAACATCAATTTGGTTTCTTCTTTCCATTGTAGAGTAAGGGGAGAAAGTTCAAGAATCATCCAGTATGAACCAAGCTGCTCGCCAAGCAATGAGCAGTCAGTACTAGAAGCATCCAAGAAAATGTGGATGGCAGTTCCAAGATATTTTTAGGCAGCAACTGCATTGAATTGGGAGGCAGAACTAGGGGCATCTACAGTCCTTTCCAATTTGGAAAACAATTAACAAACTTCTAGATTTTATCTAGGCCTCTAAGGTTGACTGAAAGACCCAATGAAATCACAGAATTCTTTCACTGACACCCAAACTGATGGTGAGATGCTGTCAATTTTCTTTCTCCCTCTCTCCTCTTGGTCCACAAGGAATATGCATGGCCTATGTCTCTGGGAAGACAGTATTACTACTGTTACTCTCACAGTCTGTTGCCAACTTGACATAGGGAGGCCGAGAATGATCCAGGGAATGTCTTAGTCAGCATCTGGCCCAGAGAACTGCTAACACGTGGCTCTATAGTCAAGAATATTAGGTAAATGCATCGATTATTCATTTTAATTTAACTACACAATTACTTGACAAAAAAATCAAGCATCTCAGGCCCAGAGTCAGTGTCACACTTTGCTTATGGTGATAATGGCAGGGCTGGGTTATCTGAAGGTAGAGAGATGTCATCAAGTGCAGTGGCCTTCTTGTTTGGGGACTCATTCTCCAGAACTAGGCAGATCTGAAAGTGATAAAGCAGCTGTGTTCAAATGCCAAGGCTGGGGCGATAATTATAGAAACCCTCTCATGTTTCTTGAATAGGGGCCAAGGCAAGCCCTGCCAGAGTGGAGGATGTGAAGCTGCAGACCTGGCACTGGCAAAGTGAATTGGCTTTTGCAGCCAAGATGTGCCTTCAGAGGTGTGGCAGGGTACTACATCTCCATTTCCTGTTGGTAGGCATCCCCAGTGCCCACTTATCATCTTCTGGCTCACATGGTCTATTTGTTGCTAAGGAGGCTGCAACAAAAACTGGCTGTTTTCTCAGGGGGACTCACATTTTATTCAGTACCCCAGCTAACTCCTGCTTCTATGGGTTAGTTCTGCCCCCTCTGACCCTCCTCATTTTCCCAATCCCTGAATTGGGTTCATTTCTTTTTAACACATCTGATTTAGAATATGATTAGTTAGAACCCTCAAAGTTCCTGATTCAGACCTCTGCACTAAAACCAACCAGGCTTTCCAGGTACTTCTTAAGGCTTTAAGTGAGAATGAATTTCTTTTGGCTGAAGTATCCATTTGTAAATGATAATCTAGCTATAATTTGAGTCCTAACAACTATAACTAGAACCTCGGGACATTTCATATTATTCATGACAGAATCAACAATAATAAATCAGTTGGGGGCAAAGAAAGAAGGAAAGAAAGAGTTGACATGGGAACAGTAGCCAGGCAAGAAGAAGTATAAGTGTGTGTGTGTGTGTGTGTGTGTGTGTGTGTGTGTGTGTGTAGTGATTTCTTTTCGTTTTTTATGATAATATTGTGTCATTCAAAAGCAGCTTCTTTACTGGCACTCAACAGATATAACAGGGAAAATAGAACAGTGACCCTGTGAAAATTAAAGCATTCAAAGTAGACAGTCTGCTATTGCCAATAAACCACACAGAAACCAAGCCATCCTATCTGGACTATAAAGGTGACATTTCTGCTGATATCCCTGTTTCCCTCTCCTGTCCTAACTTTACTTTCCACATCATATTTTCGCAAAGGCTTTTTTTCTAAAGGCAAAGCATTTCTAAGGCCTTTTCCAATCAAGACCCAAATCAGGTTCTCTTCCCCAAGAAAGCCCCTCCCACCCCAATTCTGGATGTATGCTCTGTGTTAGTTACAATTCCATTGCTGTGAAGGCACACAATGGCCAAGGCAACTTGTGAAAGATAACATGCAATTGGAGATTGGGGACTTGCTTACAGTTTCAGAGGGTGAATCCATGACAATTATGGTGGGGAGTATGGAGTCAGGCAGGCAGGCACGGAGTTGGAAAATACCTGAGAGCCTACACCTAATCCACAGGCAGGAGCCAGGTACACAGAGAGGGGTCAGGGAGGGGAGGGAAGAAGAGAGGGAGGGAAAGATAGAGACATATAGGGAGATGCTGAGGGAGAAGTCCCATATCTTCTACAAGTCACTCACAATGATCTTACTTTCCTTCCTCTTAAAGCTCCCAGCTTCTCCCAGTAGTGCCATAGCCTGATGCCCAAGCCTTTATCACATTAACCTTTGGAGCACATATATGACCCAAACCATAGAAGAGTATATAATGGAAATGGTACAAGAAATACCAAAAATAAGAGAACTTCATGAGAGTTTTAATGAAACTCCTTTCAATATTACTTTGATTGCTTAAAAGAGACAAGAGGGGTAGAAAGGCTAAAAGAGAGATTTCATTGACTGTTTCTTCTGTCCTTGTAGAGTTTCAGGATCTTTTTGTCTTTACTTCATACTAGCTAAGCTCCCTGAAGTGTGATGGGATTACATGGTGTCTGGGCTACTGACAAAGCACTTCCTCCCCTAAGATAAGACAGAGTGGAAGTGGTTAAATGTACTCAGTAGATAAGAATTTTCTAACATAATAGAACTGCTTGAGGGAGATCTGTGACTTCAGACAAGAAAATTAGCTACAATCCACTAATGCATTGACTAATTATGGGGAAGATTTCCAAACTTGTTCTATGCTAAATATTTTAATTTTTTTACTTTTATGTCATAAACAGCTTTGCATACCTCCATCATTCTTATTTTCACACCTTTGAAAACATTACACTTTCATTTATTTAATTCCATAGTTATTGATTTAGAAAATGGATAGTATGTAACATTGCAGGCTCATTATTTTTCATGAACTTAATGCACTCATAAATCATTGAATGTCTTCTGTCACTGACAGTTTCTTGTGCCCACATTATTGTAGAGTATTGATCCACAATGGCTTTGTGATAAAATCTAGTTCCCTCCATTCCCTGTCTTTCTATTGATATTTTATTCAATAGCATTTAAATTTATACTACTTAATTTTATATGTATATAAAAGTATATATATGTAATATATATATATATATATATATATATATTACAGCAAAATATTTCCTAAGTTTATACAATGGGGCAGACACTATGTTAGTCCCTAGAAATAAATGCATAATTGTAGTGATTCTGTCCTACAAAATAGATTGTAACCCTTCTTGTTGATTTATGTCCTGTTTTATTTTTTTAGTTTACTAACACATGCCAATTTAATGGAGGTATTTAATACAAAATAGTTATGTTTTATGTTATATATTTCCAATGGAAAACAATTATTTAACTTGGGGCATAAGTAAATAAGATTAACCAGTTATTCCTAGCTGTTCCCCATTATATAGTAAAATATAACAAATACAAATTTTGATAGACTGTGATGATAGGCTTCTGTCAAGAGAGAAAGTTTAAAATAGAAGGAATGTTCAAGTTTTTAATCCTGGACCTACACATATAGGAACCAGGGGTTGAATTTAGAATCCTTAATAAGATATAGTAAACCTTACCTACGGTATCATAAGGAACACAGTTTTCAGATTCAGTAATGTAGGATATTGATAAAAATTATTCACTAGTCTACTCTTCCCCTAAATTGGACCACAACTTTCTTTTCTCTCTTGCTGCTAATATTCTACAAGTTCTGCTCCATTTTTCTTTAAGTGGATATAATTTAGTAGTTGTGATAAGAACTATTTGGCTATGTTGTGATGAGCAGTACAAAATTGCAGGAATATTTTACACTAAGATAAACTTACTCTAAACTTTAGACATGACTAAAGTAACTTTCACTTCTTTTTTCCACAAGATCGTAAAATCATAGCAATACTGAATAAGAAAATGGCTGACACTTTCTCTGAGACTTGCTTTATTTTGTTACTAGGCTCCAATATTGGATGGTGCTGGCAGAATTTTAGTTCTTCAAATTTGAATCATATTGAAATATGAGTTAGATGTTAAACAGAGAACTTATTAAAATAAATAGAGAAGGAAACTGAGAACTTATTAAAATAAATAGAGAAGGTTGAGACATGGTTTATACTGGAGAGAGGTGACTTGCCATTTGGAATGTTTGACAGAGAACTTCAACTGTTTCTTAGACCATTTTAAATATTTTCACAAAGAGAACAAGGATAATTACTAGTTTTAAATGAAAATCTGCCAGTATTATAGTTCTGTGAATATTGGGAAAATAATTTAATGTGGTCATGATATATCACTAAGAATGACTGGATATCAGGCCAATGAGTTGTTTTTTAGCTCCTTTGTAAGGCTGATGGGCATCAATGGGTGCCTACCAGTAATTTTACACAACCACACAACTTCATTGATCTACAGCCACAAACTAGACAAAGCTGAAGCTGGGTCTTTCCCTTTAAACCTTATTTCATGCTATATTCCTGGCAGAGGACTGAAATCTAATCATTATTTAGATGAAAGGTACCCGCTATTACTTTAAATAATGCTGCATAAGGTTTCTTCCTCACCTCAACTCCAGTAAAACCATGGGTCAGGAGGTCTGTGAGTCAGCTAGGTGGACCTTCTTCCCTGGCTCATCTGAAAATGAACCTGTTAAAGAACTTCTGTCAGTGGTCCGTGGGCTGACTGGGGCTTGCTAATCATTGATGAATTTGCTAGAAATGGTTGTCCTAAATGAGGTCCTTTCCCCTAATGGAAATGGAGATAATCTTTTAGTCTTTCTTGATTCAAAAGAGTAAGCAGTATTCAGTCTTCTGAAGTCTAGACGTAGAACTGCAACTCGCTCTTTCTATATATTTTATTGATGTGCAAGCAAGTCCTATGGCTAGTATAGTTTCACTAGATGCTCATCTAAACACCTACCTCTTAATAGAGGGTGACTTTAAGTCACATTGCAGAATGTGAAAATTCAGACAGGCTTTGTACCATTTGCTTCCAACCAGTCTACTTTGGAGCTGAACCTTAAAAAAATGAAGGACAGGCTAAACATGATTGGACAAAGTCTCTAATTCTAGCACTCAGGAGTCAGATTCAGAAGGAGTATGAGTTTGAGGCTAGCCTGGGCTACATAAAGAGACCATGTCTCTAAGATTGAAAGAGATATTAGAATAAGCAAGTATTTTCAAAACTTGAAAGAATCAATAATAATAACTATATATTTATCTTTTAATCATGAATTTTCATGTAAACATATAATGCAATTTGATTATATTCCACCAACATATCCATCTCTCTCTCCTCTCTCTCTCTCGCTCTCTCTTGCTCTCTCTCCCTCCCTCTCTCTCTCTCTCTCTCTCTCTCTCTCTCTCTCTCTCTCTCTCTCTCCCTCTCTCCCCCTCTTATCTCCTTCCCATTAGTATCCTTTGTCTTACTAGACAATTTGACTCTAATTCATGATATATGTACATACATAATTTTCTGTATCTATAAAGTCTAGGGACCACGACTGAGAGAAAACATGCAGTGTTTGAAAATGGCATAATTGTTACATTCAACTCTTCCCAACTACATCGACTTTCCTTCAAACAAAATACCTTCATTCTTCTTTATTGCTAAAAACATTCCACTGGGTATGTTCCTATTTTGCTTTGAACCACTGTGATAAAACACTAATTAAAAAAATTTTTGAAATGGAATGGTTTCTTCATATTTCCATTCTGTGAAAGAAAGTTCAGTGAAAGGTTCCAGGACAGGAAACTGGAGGCAAGAACTGAAACAGACCGTGGAGGGGTGCTGCTTGCTGCTTACTGGCTTGCCCCTCATGGCTTGCTCAGTCTGCTTATAGATCACAATATCTTTATCTTATAGCTCTCACTACCCACAGTTGAGTGGGCCCTCTCATATCAATCAATAAAAAGTATGTCCCCAAAGGTTTGCCTACCGGCCAATCTGATGGGGGTATTTTCTTAACTGAGTTTCTTCTTCCCAGATAAAACTAGCTTTTGTTGAGTTGAAAATAAGTAACTAGGATGACCTCTAAACCACATTTACTTAATGAAGGTATTTTATTTATCTATTTCTTTCTTGGTGGGCACTATTTAATATAAATGTATGAACTTGTTCTGGGCAAGTGAGATGGCCTAGAAAATATGAACACTTTCTGGCAAGGCTTATGACATGAGTTCAATCCCTGGGGCCCACATGATGGAAAGAGAAAAATTAATTATTCCTACATATCAAGGCATGTATCCACCCCCCAAATAAATAAATAAATGAATAAATAAATAAATAAATAGATAAATAAATAAATCTATTTAAAACGTTCCCTGCATAAATTCTAGATGTACAAATTAAATCATATAAAATTATGTCATAGGTTTCAAATGAAGTCACTATTTTTAGGAGATGCCTTTGAGGTCAAAAGCTTTAGTATTTCACATACTTATGGATTAAAAAAAATGATTTCACATACATTTTGCGCAACCAATTCCACTTTTAGAAATTTAGAAGGAAACAACCAGGAATGCACTAAAGTTGTAGCAGCAAGGACGCTTAGTTCTCTGATTAAATGACACAAAAATATTGGAAACAAACAAAGTGCTCCAAATGAAGGGTTAGGTTTAGTAAATTACAGTTGCTGTGTGTATTGAAATGATAGGCAGCAGAGAGAAAGGATGAGGCATAGAATTTTTATAAATTATGCTAAATAGTTTCCATGTCAGTAAATGAAAAGACATGTATGAAATAATACTTTTAATATAATTACACTTTTGAAATAAATATGAATATGAAAAGATGAAAAATATGGCTAAAATATTAGTGACTATTTCTGTCTAGGGACAAAAATGAATTTTATTTTTTCCTTGTTTGCTTAATTCTTTTTTCTATGTTTATTACTTTATACACTAACTTCTACATTTTTACTTATTAGAAAAGACTTGTAAAATAGAATTTACCAATGCAAAGAATTTAATGCTTGAATCTTGAATCAGAATGCTATAAAAATGACAACTCAAATTCAAAACTTACATCTCGAATAGCTTTTCCAACTGACATTCGTCCTTGTCCCAGACAATACACTATTTATGTTTATGGCATTGAAAAATACACAGTATCTTATAGCCCAGGGAGAAAGATTTATAATAAACTCCCTCATCTCAGTGTATAAGTAAACCTACAAATCATTTAACAGACTCATATTAAGTGTAAACTTCAAAGCAGCAGATGTTTCTCTGTAAGCATGGATGTCTCACTCATCTTTCTATTCCATAGTTGTCTTAGTGCGGCTCTGTAGGTGAAGGCCTTCTTCATGACTCCCCAAGGGGGATCGTGATGAAAAGAGACAGTTCATGGTTCTAAAGAGTTTATTGTCATGGTGGTAAATAGATGCATAAAACCATACCCCACTTTCAAGGTTGGCCTGATATTAAATACCATTTTCAGGGAGGAATATGTGGGAAGGGAAGCCTATTGGCCAAACCCTCCAGGCCTCTAGGTGCCTCATTAGCATGGGGAACTATGTTTTGGGCTTCTGTGACTACAGGTCATATCTCTTTCATGTGACAATCATGGCATATATTCCAAGTCAGGATTCTGTCAGGGAGCTGGGAGTTATCTAAGCCTTGGGTGTGTGCACATATAGTCTCTAGATATCAACCTGCTCTACCTTACCAAATTTCTTGGCATGGTTTTATGTTCCCGAGGTGGTGCGCACTATTAACTTCCTATAAATCCTTATGGGGGGCAGCTGCCTACTGTTTACCTCCTATAAATCCTTAGGGAGTGGTACCCACTGTTAACTGCTTATAAATTCTTAGAGAAAGGTGGTTCCCACTCCATGACAGAATCTTATCAGGCATAGTCTTGTGAAGATATTGTGCAGGTAATCACAGTTGCTCACAGTCCAAGATTGTAACAGTCATTTTGTGCCTAAAACATTGTTACACAACATTCCACCCCTTCCTTCTGGTCTTAATCTTTTCTGTTCCTTCTTCCTGTATGTTTCCTTAGTGTTGCAGTAGAAAAAAAACTATTCTTTTTTTTCTTTTTTTTATATTTTCTATATTCTTTGTTTAAATTCCAAAGGCTTTCCCCTTTCCCAGTTCCCCTGTCTCACCATATGTCCTATAAGTCCTCTTCCCGCCACCCATTCCGCAATCAATCCCCCAACACCACCACCATTTCTCTGTTCTGGTACTCTCCTACAAAAATGGATTTAGTCTTTTCCGGACAAGAGTCCTCTCCTTCCTTTTTTTGGGAATCTTTTGTTTAGCTAATTGTGACATAGAAGATCTTGTTAAGAATAGAAAAAAATTATTCTTAACAAGATCTTCTATGTAAAAAAATCCAATTACATCTTCAAGCATCATACGTGCATGTAGTACACAGACATAAATGAGGAAAGAACACACACATATAAGAATAGAATAAAATTATTCTTGAATGACCATATCTTCTGCCATATACAAAACTTACCTTACTGTAGCTACTAGGCCTAAATATAAAATAAAAGCTGTAGAAACCCTTAGTGATCATGGAGTGGAATATCTATATCTATATCTATATCTATATCTATATCTATATCTATATCTATATCTATATCTATATCTATCTATATCTACATCTACATCTACATCTACATCTACATCTATATCTATATCTATATCTATATCTATATCTATATCTTTATATATTATACATATATGCAGTATATATACATATATAAAACATGATCAGTTAAAAGTAATGCATTAAAACTTTTTGTTTTCTAAATTTAATTTATTTTTATTTTATGTTTGTCTGTATGTTTTTGTCTGTATGTTTTTCTATACATCATACATTACACTGCCCTGGGTAACCAGAAGAGGGCATCAGATCCCCTTTAACTAGAAAGACTGTATAGACATTGGGACTGGAACCCAGGTCCTCTGAAAGAGATGTATTTTGGACCTTTGAACCATCTCTCTAGGCCCAAAGATTTGCTTTAAAAAATGTCAAGAGATTAAAAGACAAGTCATACATGGAGCTCCACACTTGTATACCCAGGACTCAGGAGACTGAAGCAGGAGGATTCATAGTTTAAGGTCAGACTTGACTACACAGTGAAACCTTGTCTCAACATAATGGAAGTAAAGAGAAAAAGACAGAGTTACAGATAAGACAGAGGGGATATTGAGAGAAACAGAGAACACAGACTAGGAGAAATATTTGCAAAACCTACGTTTAATAACACAAGAAACTGTAACACATGAAACTGTAAAGAACTCTCCCAGCTCAATAAAAATGGGCAAAAATTTTTCATGGACACTTTATTAAATGTCTACTAGTGTCAAAAGATGACTAGCATAAATTCTCATTAAGAAATTATAACTTTCATTACAATGAGATACCACTACACATCTATTATCTTAGCATGAAATTGCACAGACTGACTATATCCTGCTTTTGAGAGCACAAAATAATAAAACCACTTGGGAAAGTGTACTTGTAGTTACTTAAAAACTATAGACCTACCATATGATCTACAGTGAACTTAAATATCCATAGCAACACTATTTGTAGTCACTTTGAACTAGAAGCAACCCAAATGTCCACCAATAGGTGAATGTGCCAATAAAATGAGTTTGTTACTTTTCTGTTGCTGTGATAAAACACCATGACCCAAACCAACTTAAGGAAGACAGCTTATTATGGTTTTAAGTTCCAGAGAAATAATAGTCCATCATGGCAATGAGGCATAGGAGCAAGTGGGAGACATGAAAGCAGAGGCAGGAAGTTGTGAGCTTACATTTTAAAATACATGTATGAAGCAGAGATATCAAACAGGAAGTTGGGAGAGAATTTGAACACTCAAAGCCCACCCCCAGGAATGTGGTTTCTTTATACATCCTAAGCCTCTTCAAACAATGTTACCATCTGGGTACCAAGTATTCAAATGTCTGAGGCTATTGGGGTCATTTTAATTCAAACCACTACAAAATGGTATATCTACACAATGGAAAATTATCTAACATTAAAAGAATGATATATGACATATGCAAAGATGTGAATAAAACTCAAATACACTGAGTGAATGAACCCAGGCCACCTCTATGCTCCCTGCCCCAAAGACTACAGAACGCACTCTAGGATATTTCAATCTTTGTAATCTATTTATCTAAACAAAGTAACCTGTATAAACTAATTTGGGCATGAGTAAACTTTAGGGGATGATGTATCATGATTTCACAAGTGCATACATGTGAAAAATTATCAAAGTATATGTTTGCGATATGTGTAGCTTGTGATATGCCAATTATACCTCAAAAGAAACTATGGAAAATTAAGGAAAGGGGAATTGGACCAGAATGATTATAACTTAGATGAAAAGACTATTAAAATAATGAAATGAGAAATTATACGCTCAAGAACTTAGAGGGAAGGCAGCATATGATGTGAGCTGATGTTATTAACTACACTTATTCCGGATGAGTTTTGTTAAATGTTGATGAAATTCCTGAACACAAACTATAAGACTTGTATTAGAGGGTGGAGAGCATGTCCATACTGATCATACAGTATATAGAAGCCTTAATTCTTTTAAGGTTTGTGTGGCATAAATCAGAAGGACATGACACATATTCAATCATTCTCCCTCCCCATCATCTGGCCTCTGTCTTAACCCTGATTACCTTCTGGCTGTTTTAGGAGAGTATCTGAGAGCATTATTAGATTCATCATTTATTCAGCACACATAACACAGCTATTTAAAAATTTACCGCTCAGATGCATATCCCCATTGAAGTTAAAATAAAACACACTAAGTGCAAGATCCATTTTTTTAAAAGGGTTATCTGATAAGTCAAGCCAGAAAGAGGGGAATGTTTGCCTTTCAGCTTCAGAATCTAGAAAAATACCACTGCTTTGCACAGTCAAACATTCGAGGTCAAGCAGACACCTATGAAAACTCAAGTTTTTGAGTACCAATCTATGAATTTAGGGATGAAATGTTTTAGGTCCCATATTGCTGAGCTAGAGGAATCAATATTTTGCTGTTAACAGGCAAGCTGCCACCTCAACAAATCTGAAAAACCTCTATTTAGAAGCTCAGGGGGGAAAAAACCTCCTCCAAACCAATTTTCACTTGGTTGTATTTTGGTCTCCCAATCTCGATCAGCAAGACTCTTATACTCTTTTGCTGTTTTGAGCACTGGGACACTTTGTCCATACCTGTGTAGAAGAGTTGGAAACCTTCTGTTGTTTCATTTATCATATCCCTCCTCCTTGCCCTGAGACTCCAAATGTGATAAACCAAAGTCCCCTGGCAAGATAGAGTCCATAGCTTTTGAGCTTAGAGAGGAAAGAATGTCTGTGATACTAGAATAACTACTTGCCTAAGGGCTTGCCATTCACAGGGAGGTTCTGGTATCTATTTTATCTGTGTTTTGCCCTTCTGAATCCTACAGTAAGAGCAGCAGTTACAGTTATTAAGAGGAGAGAGAAGTGAATACTGTTAAGGTAAAGAGGTCTTTGGTCTTTATAACGACCTACTTTGAGCAAAGCTGCTCGGTGGCTTCTCAATAAACCATTGACACAACCAGTATTAGGCATCAGACACTGTGTTAAGGGGTCAACCAACCTTTAAGATGAAGTCCTGCACCTGAAGAGAAAGAACGTGTGAATGTAGATTATTGCATGTGTGAACCAATGGGTAAAATATGATTTGCATATGTTCCCTTTAGAAACACGATACTGCATATAGCAAAATCTGGTCCTCTGTGTATTTGTTGGCATGTGTGCCACATATGTGTCCTTTAGATGTTCTTTGTCAGATCAAAGTATAGGTGTATAGGGTACTATGCACCAGAGTTGTTTATGCAGTACCTTCATCAAAATCACATGAAATTGTGTGGCAAAAAATGGAACCATGGAACCCACATTGGTAAAAATGGGTCAGGATCTCTGAGATATGGGGCCTGGGAATCTTCACAGCAACTCAGTTCCGCACACATTAAGTGTGAAAATGTGCTTCTGTATGGACAGTTTACAAGAATGATTTCAGTGCTTACAGAGTGAAGGTGAGCTCTTAAATGACACAGCAGTACAGATAGCTTCTCACATCTCCTCCCATAGATATATGCTAACATATGGGTACCCACCAGGGATTAGTTACAGATCCTCCAGTGCTGAAACTGGAGGTTTCTCAAGTCCCATATATAAAGTATCATAACCAGGCTGTGTGCTGGCTGATTCTGTGTCAATTTAATACAAGCTAGATTCATGAGAGAGAAAAGAGCATCAATTGAGAAAGTGCTTCCATAAGATCCAGCTGTAAGATATTTTCTGAACTAATAATTAATGGGGAACGGCCATGGTGGTTGGAGTCATCCCTGGGCTGGTGGTCCTGGGTTCTATAAGGAAGCAGGCTGAGCAAGATATGGGAATCAAGCCAATAAGCAGCACCCCCATATGGCCTCTGCATCAGCTCCGGCCTCCATGTTCCTGCCCTGTTTGAATCCCTGTTCTGACTTCTTTCAGTGATAAATAACAATGTGGAAGAGTAAGCCAAATAAACTCTTTCCTCCCGACTTGCATTTTGGCCATGGTATTTCATTGCAGAAACCCTAATCATGACATGCTGGCAAGATGGCTCAAAAGATAAAGATTCTTTCCATCAAGATTGAAGACTTGAGTTTAATCACTGGGATCCACATGGTAAGGAGAGAACTGATTACTGAGGTTCTTAAAAGTTGTCTCCTTGTCTCTATACTTGCACACATGTGTCCATGTTCTTTCTCTCCCTTGCTATCCCTACCCCCTCAAATACAAGTAACATAAATAAATAAGGAAAACTAAAGTGGCATAGTAGTTGTACAGAACCCATATGTATATGTAAATATACATATATCTTCATTTCCCTCACTGTACATTTGTATCTGGAATACTTAGAGTGTAAATGTTTTAATTAATAGTGAGTACTCTTAATTATTCAGAGAATACTGAAATTTCTTTTAAAGAATTGCATATATTTCTTTTTCACAAATGTTTTCAGTCAATGGTTGACTGAATCTATGAATAAGGACCCCACAGTTATGGAGGGCTAACTGCAAAGGTATCATATCCATAAATTGGTAGTGCTGCATCTATACTGGTGAGGGACCAGTCTTGTCATCAGAAAGGAGCAGTAGAAAGAAAAGGCCTAGAATTTTGGCATCTCCTTCTGCTTCTGCTGACCACTGTTTTCACAATATCAAAAGATTATATCTTTCATTGGTGTTCTTTCCTTAATGGAAGGCACATAAATACACATTTCTTATCTCAAACATGAAGGCATGTCTTTTGCTGCCTTTCTGATTAGGTCATTGTGAGGTGCCAGAGAAGTAGTCATGGAAGTGACCGGAAAAGAATTGAGGAGCTTAGCAAGGTCAAAGCAGTCATCTTATTCCTTCACTACCATTTCTTCTTCAGAAAGTATCTGAAAGTAGGTAATGTCTTACCTATTTGGAGGAGTAAGCAGATGTTCTTTCACTCTAATTCCCCCTGCTGCGAGTTCTCCTTTCTGAAGCAATCTTTGAATACACGGAGGCCAGCATGGTGGTATTCCTGGAGATGGGTCAATATGAACTGCCTACTATCTCTGCCTCCTTTGACATTAATTCTTCCTTAAATTGAAATTGTGCTCAAACCATTGGAATTATTATGCAGTGTTTATACTGGGCATTAGGAAACAGTAACTTGTTGCCATAGAAACAAGGTTTCTTTTGAGGATTATTTTTTCATAACTAAACTTTCTTAAGTGGGAACATTTTCAGCTCTGCCACCCTTTGTTAGCACAAGGACAGAAGAGTACTGTATTTGTTACATATGGCCACATAATAAATTACTCCAAATTCTAATAATTTCAAACAGACAGATTACTGTCATGTTTTGGCAATCTAGGATATACTTGGCTGGATTCTAAGTTGAGACTTCTCAAAAGGCAGCAATCATCATGCCATACCAAATGTCAGATGACCCACAGACTACTCTGGGGAAGGATCAGTTTACAAGACCACTTGCCCCACAGTTGGCAGAATTCAGTTTGTTGGGGACACTGGGGAAATCACTGGACTAAGAGTGTTTCAAGGTGGGACTTATTTCCTCAACATATGACACATCCACAGAGAAATTTCTAGTGTGATAGTGTACTTCTTTTAGAATCAGAAGGGATAGAAAGAGAGAAGGGGAGTACTTTTTATACCTAATTTCTAATGGGATCTCCCATAATCTGACATATCTGACCAAGTGTTTTCTGATTGACAATGACTCAAATAAATGAAGGGAGAGAGGTGGTCATTGTGATCATGTCTGCAACCAATAAAAATCACATTTTTTAATTTGGATCTTCTTTCCCGTTGGTCTGATGATATGATCCATCCTCCCTAGTGATGCTGGGTGTCAGCAGTAGCTGGAGCTCCTGGTCAACCCTGAGATCATGTGAGAGAAAAACTGAATCTCTACAGGATGCTACTGCTAAGATGAGGTGGGGGGTGAGTTACAACTTATTTCCATATACACTATTTTAAACTTATAATGAGTTGAAATATCAGGATGGAAATTTATCCTAAGTGGAAAAAGACCTGTAATGAAAAACCAACCATCCTGTCTTGCTCCTACTCATGGAGAGATTACACAAAGTAATGAACACTAAGAGATAGACCACTGGGGGTCTACTTACACAGACCTAATGAAAACATAGCTTTCAAGGTCAGTTAGGAGTTTGCCAAAGAACCATGTTTGATTGTTGTATATCCTTGTAGAAGACAAACAGGTGCTCAAATAGTGCAGAATGCTAAGGTCCAAAGTATGTGCCCTATATCATGATGTTTTTACACGAGATCTATATTTATTTATCACATTCTTTAATGCCAACAGTTATTTTATGGAATGCAAAAATTATCGGAGTATATCAAATGCCTTCTGTTAATCATGCTCTGAAGTTCCTCTTGAGTACAAAGCTACTATGTACAGTGTATAGAAGTAGCAGCCCCGAGCTTGAGAGTGAACAGTGAGGAATAAAGGGGTTTTAAGCTTAAACCTGATTCCATTGCTAGGTTTTGGGCATATGTTCACTTTTTTTATATCTTAATCAATGTATCTTAATATTCAGAATTTAAGAGTTTATCTATCATAAGGTTGTTATAAGAGTGAAAGGACAGCACATATTTGAAAAGAGAAGCTATAAGCTAGGCACACAATTTGTACTCCATAAATTCCATGTTATGAAACAATTCACTGAGATTTGCTTGTCTTTTTTTTGGATTTTTTGTTTGTTTGTTTGTTTGTTTGTTTGTTTGTTTTGAGGTGGGATGTCACAGGCTTGCCTTGAATTCATTATATTAGCTCAGGCTAACCATAAGTTTATGAAAATGTTCCTGCCACAAGTGCTAGGATTATAAACATGAATTTTATTTCTTAGAATTTACTGAGACCTTCAAGTTGGAAGAAGGTCACTGCTGTAGGAATCTGGAATTTGGGTTTCATTTTTCATTAGTTTGAATTCGCTGTACCACAAAATTATAGATACCTTCACTTCCTCATTATAAGAAGAATTACTTACATTTTAACATTTTCTAAGAACACCTTTCACTTTTACCATCACACATGTCATCTCTTGGGAGCCAACACTTAAATTTTTGACACACTCCTTAACAAAACCCACCATTATCATTTTACGGTGACCTTTATCAGGTAAATATGATGTATTAGATGAGGAACTCCTGACTCCACCAAGCTTGGGAGTGATTTATGGACAATGACAGATTAAAATGAGCTAGTTTCCCTTGCTACTCTAAAACAAGTGTTGGGAATTTTGACCCTCCTCGTTCCTGACTCTGCTCAGTTAAAAGGTAATTTGTATTGATTCACTTCTCTATATATTCTGACTGTGTCATTATTTTCTCATGAGCAGACATCAGTCCAAGTTTTCCTAAGCCATTTGACCAGGGTTGTGTCTCTAGAAGACACTGACGAATGCCTTTTGTATTATCTTTTAATGAGAATTTCATTATTCTGTATAGCAGTCAATGCTAACATTCACTGTTGAGTTTACCTCTGTTTCAGTCTTGGGTTCCCCCATCCCCTCTACCTCTAACATTATCCTCATCCTTTCATATACATCTTATGTCACCTAGAGTGGGCAGGGTAGAATAAAGGGCCCCAATTGCGATGTGTCTGCTTGAGAACTTTGTAGCTTGGAAATTCTTTTGTGCTCTTGTTAGTTTGATACCTTTAGTTACCTAGGATTTATGAAATGGTGTGTTTTAGTTGATATTTTGAGGATTTAAGAGATAATTCATGCTTCTCTGCTCCTTCTGGTTACTAATTCCTAAACAAATAATTCTCTATGATAAGAGCAGTACCTTGTTCAAGAAGAAACTGGGCTTCAGCAGGCTAATTTTGGCAACAGATACTTGATATGATTTGCCATGTCTTCACCATGACTCAGGCTGAGTTTTAGTTTTAATTCTGAGGTATTGAGATGGTGAAAATTATCAAAGTGAGGAGCCTAGATGTGAGATTTTTAAGAAATATATTAGTTCCCTTCATGTTGTTGTGATCAAATTACCTGACAGGAATGACATAAAGGAGAAAATTTCTTTAAGATCACAGTTTTGGAGGAATTTCAGCTTATCGTGGTATGGAAGACACCATCACAATACAGGCTATTGATTGCCCTTTATTGTAGACACATCTCACTTCATAATGGATGAAGAATCAGAGTTATCAGATTGGAACAGAGGCAAGTATAACATTTAGCCTATAGCCTTCAAAATAACACTATAAGGTATTTAAAACATGAGAGTGTAATAGATATTTCAATTTCAAATCATAGCAGGTATATATATATATATATATATATATATATATATATATATATATATAATGGGTGGTGGCTAATCACATCCTGACTTCACCAGATCATCAGTAGAACTAGAACAATGATAAGATGTCACGATTTTCTGTGTGGTATTCTACATCACCCTGAGACTCTAGACTATCCCCATCACTAAGAAAGACTTTACCAAGTGTGGCATACAACTTTAAACTTCCTAGAATTCACAAACACTGGTTGAATAGACCATTATTCTTTATAAATTACCATAGAGTTAATTTAAATTATAACAGCAAAACATTAAGACAATATTCATCCAGGGAATACTTAAAGGCAACTAAACTAGGTCTTATCCTGTTACTTTAGAACACTGAGTATTTAAAATTTCTGAGGAGATTAAATCAATCCTCTTATTTATTATGAGTCATACCTTATGTAGAATTAAATCAAGAGGATGTATGCTTAAGTACTCAACAAATTATTGAAAGCCTACCAATTGTCAGACTGAATCCAATACTTTATCTGGTAGCTAATTCCTAAAAGAATTTTGTAAATTATCCAGTGATATCTTATACTCTAGATGAGAACACTGAAATCGAGAAAGACTCAAGAATTCTACATATGGTTGGTGTGAAATTTAATGTCATATCTGGATGAATCTAAAAACTTATTCCAACTATGCTAAACTGAATAATCTGAAGAAGACCAACTACATGACATACTACATATATATATATATATATGTGTGTGTGTGTGTGTGTGTGTGTGTGTGTATATATATATATATATATATATATATATGTGTGTGTGTGTGTGTGTGTGTGTGTGTGTGTATTGCCCCTTGGGTTATAATTAAATAATCCTCACAACAATCCTATGCGGTATTATCATTATTATTATTATTATTATTATTATTATTTCTACTTTATATACAGATAAACTGACACATGGGATTCCCTTTATGACAGAGATTTTGTATAATAATGTCAGTAATTGAAGCAGGCAGTATGACTCAAGGTATATATATATTGACAACTACATTATTCAGATTTCTATCATTGCTACAAATAATCTGAAATAGACAACTTTGAAAAAGGAATTATTTATTTAGATTTCCTGTTGCTTGCTTTGGGCTTTTGGTAGGATCATAAGAGTAGGAACTTCTAGTGGAGGATGCTTATGATTTCACTGTCAGCAGGAAGGGAAAGTGAGAGGGAAGGATAGGTGGTAGGAGAGGGGAAGGGAGACAGAAAAGAGGAAGAGCAGGGGGAGGGAGAAAGGGGGGAAGATGGAGAGAGTAGAAGCAGAAGCAGAAGCCCCAATATTGTCATTCAGGGCACACCTTCTAGTTGTCCTACAATCTCACAATAGCACCACAGACTGGCAAATAAGACTTAAGCATGTGGATCTTTGTAGGATATTTGAATATGTTTGATTAATTAATCAAATTATTAACAAATCTCTATGCTTCATTTATCTATTAATATATAGCAAACTACCCCCAAGAACTTAGTGGATGAAATTATTTCATTTTGTTTATCTGATGATTCTGGAATTTAATAGGGATTCAGTTGAGTATCAGTTAGGGTGAATAGGGCTGGAGGATGTGTTTTCCATACCTGGCTGTACAACCTTGATTGTTGCTCTCACTTGTACCCCTTTATGTAGAATTTCAACTACTATAAAATTTAGCCTTTTTTTCTAAAGGGCTAAAAACTCTTTAATGGATAAAAACAAGGACTAGACATAATTATCTAGGGAACAGTAGAACAAACCATAGTCCCTATTCTTTTTGCAGCTCTTCTGAAGATTATATATGGTTGTTTTCTACTTCTTTTTCATGTTTACATAATTTTTCATTATATCATTTATTTTTGTTGAAAATAGATAATATTCTCATACAATATACCCTGATAGTAATTTTCCCTCCCTTTATCCTCCCAGTAACTCCTCACCTACTTTTCCCTCTTTATCCATTTCTTTTCTACCTTACATTAAAAATAGGCTTTTAAGAGATAAGAACCAAGCTCAGCCAGGTATGCAGAGGACACCAG
Source organism: Apodemus agrarius (assembly GCA_964023405.1). Taxonomy (NCBI): domain Eukaryota; kingdom Metazoa; phylum Chordata; class Mammalia; order Rodentia; family Muridae; genus Apodemus; species Apodemus agrarius. The sequence goes on from OZ030010.1 coordinate 6,306,593, forward strand.
AGTGAAAGATTGCTCAGGACACATCCCGCCTGGGTTCCTACTGCACTAGGGAGCTGTCCATCTCTACAGCTGCCTGGGCGTATCCTGTCAGGGGCACCTGACTTAGAGGGAGTCCCGCGGTTACAGGGAGCCCTATGGTCTGAGGTTGCTACCATCTTGGCTCCAGTGGCCAAGCAGCTAGTTCATCCAGGTGCAAAGGGAACACTGGAGTGGGGGAATTACTGGAGATGCAGCCTGCCTGGGTTCCTTCTGCATGCAGGAGCTGGGGGAGTGGGGCATTCAAGAACCAGCATCACCAGAGTATATCAAAGCCAGCAGCAAGCCCTGTCCTGGGACATTTGCCCTGCAGAGTGATTTGCACTTGGATGGGGTCCTCACTGCATCCATCATCTTTACTACTGGGTGGACCAGATGGGCAACACCAGGTACACAGAGACAACCCAAGTATAGTATCGCTTGGGACAAGGCACACTAGGACTCCAATGGCACTCAAAAGTAGGGCAGCATATCAGCCATTTGTGCCAGGGTTTCCAGTCACCCAGGGGTGTGGAAATAGCCTAACAGGGCCACAGGAGGTTCAAGCACCAGCCAGTGACAATAGGACCAACTAATGCCACAGATAGCCAGATGGCAAAAGGCAAACACAGGAACGTTACTAAGAGAAATCAAGGCAATATGGCAGCATCTGAACCCAATTCTCCAACAATGGCATGTCCTGGATACCCCAAAACACCAGAAAAACAAAATTTGTATTTACAATCACTAGTCATGATGCAGTTAGAGAAATAGAAGAAGGACATAAAATAATCTCATAAAGAAATACACAGGAACATGAATAAGTTAGAAGCCCTTACAATGGAAACACAAAAATAACTTTTAAAAATTCAAAAGAATATGGGTTAACAGATAGAAGCTAATAAAGAAGAAACACAAAAATCACTTAAAGAAATGCAGGAGAAATTGAGTCAACAGGCAGAAGTCATGAAAGAGGAAACACAAAAATGTATTAAAGAAATAAAGGAAAACACAAATAAGTGAGGGAACTGAGCAAAACCATCCAGGATCTAAAAACAGAAGTAGAAACAAGTAAGAAATCACAAAGAGAGACAACTTTGGAGATAGAAAACCTTGGGAAGAAATCAGGGGCCATAGATGCAAATATCAACAACAGAATACAAGAGATAGAAGAAAAAATCTCAGATGCCAAAAATACCATAGAAAGCATTGACACAACAGTAAAGGAAAATGCAAAAAGCAAAATGTTTGTAACCCAAAGCATCCAGGAAATCCAGGATACAATGAGAAGACCAAACCTAAGGATTATAGGTATAGATAGATCAGAGTGAACATTTACAACTTAAAGGGCCAGCAAATATCTTCAACAAAATTATGGAAGAAAGCTTTCTAAAGAAAGAGTTGCCAAGGAACGTAAAAGAAACCTACAGAACTCCAAACAGACTGGACCAGGACAGAAATACCTCCCATCATATAATAATCAAAACCCTAAATGTACTAAGCAAAGAGAGAATATTAAGAGCTGTAAGAGAGAGAAGCCAAGTAACATATACAAGAAGACCTATTAGAATTACACCAGACTTCTCACGAGAGACTACGAAAGCTAGAAGCAAAAAAAGCACATGACCAGATGGTTTTAGTGCAAAATTCTATCAGACCTTCAAAGAAGACCTAACACCAATACTATTCAAGCTATTCCACAAAATAGAAACAGAAGGAACACTACCCAACTCCTTCTATGAAGCCAAAATCATGCTGATACCAAAACCAAAAAAAGATCCAACAAGAAGTACTATAGGCCAATATCTCTTATGAATATCAATAATATTCTTGCCAACTGAATCCAAGAACATATCAAAATGATCATTCACCATGATCAAGAAGGCTTCATCCCAGGGATGCAGGTACTGAGCAATATATGGAAATCCATCAATGCAATCCACTACATAAACAAACTCAAGGAGAAAAAACACATGGTCATTTCATTAGATGCTGAGAAAGCATTTGACAAAATACAGCATCCTTTTATGCTGAAAGTCTTGAATAGAACAGGAATTCAAGGCACATACCTAGACATAGTAAAAGCAATATACAGCAAACCGGTAGTCAACATCAAACTAAATGGAGAGAAACTTGAAGCAATCCCACTAAAATCAGGGACTAGACAAGGCTGCTCCCCTCTCCATATCTTTTCAATATAGTACTTGAAGTTTTAGTAATTAGACAACATAATGAGGGAAAAGGGATACAAATTAGAAAGGAAGAACTCAAACTATCACTATTTGCAGATGATATGATAGTATACTTAAGTGACCCAAAAACTTCACCAGAGAACTCCTGCAGCTGATAAACAACTTCAGCAAAGTGGCTGGTTATAAAATCAACTCAAGCAAATCAGTAGCCTTCCTATACTCAAAGGATAAACAGTCTGAGAAATAAACTCGGGAAATGATGCCCTTCACAATAACCACAAACAGTATAACATATCTTGGGGTGAATCTAACCAAACAAGTGAAAGATCTGTATGACAAGAACTTCAGATCTCTGAAGAAGGAAATCGAAGAAGACTTCAGAAAATGGAAAAATTTCCCATGTTCGTGGATTGACAGGATTAATATAGTAAAAATGGCCATCTTGCCAAAAGCAATCTACAGATTCAATGCAATTCCCATCAAAATCCCCTCAGTTCTTCATAGAGTTAGAAAGATCAATTCTCCAATTCATCTGGAATAATAAAAAAACCCAGGATAGCTAAAACTATTCTCAACAGTAAAAGAACTTCCAGGGGAATCAGTGTCCTTGACCTCATGCAGTACTAGAGCACTAGTGTTAAAAACTGCCAAAGAACCAAATAACCCTATTTAAAAAATGGGGTACAGAGCTAAACAAGGAATTTTCACCAGAAGAAATTCAGATGGCTGAGAAGCACCTTAAGAGATGTTCAACATCATTAGTCATCAGGGAAATGCAAATCAAAACAAGCCTGAGATTCCACCTCACTCCAGTCAGAATGGCTAAGATTAAAAACTCAAGAAACAACAGGTGCTGGCGAGGATGTGGAGAAAGAGGATCACTCCTCCACTGTTGGTGGGATTGCAAGATGGTACAACCACTCTGGAAATCAGTCTGGCGGTTCCTCAGAAAATTGGGCATGACACTTCCAGAGGACCTTGTCATACCACTCCTGGGCATATACCCAGAGGATTCCCCTGCATGCAATAAAGACACATGCTCGACTATGTTCATAGCAGCCTTATTTATACTAGCCAGAAGCTGGAAAGAACCCAGATATCCATCAACGGAGGAATGGATACAGAAAATGTGGTATATTTATGCAATGGAATACTACTCAGCAATTAAAAATAATGAATTCATACAATTTGTAGGCAAATGGTTGGATCTGGAAAATATCATCCTAAGTGAGTCAACCCAATCACAAAGGAATTCACATGAATTTCAATCACTGATTAGTGGATATTAATGAGCCCATAAGCTCTGAATACTCAAGACACAATTAGCTAAGCAAAAGATTCCCAAGAAAAGGGATGGGGAGGACCCTGGTCTGGAAAAGACTAAATCTGGTTTTGTAGGAGAGTACCAGAACAGAGACATGGTGGGGAGGGGGGTGATTGGGAAATGGGGTGGGGAAGAAGACATATAGGACATATGGTGAGGGGGAAAACTGGAAAGGTGAAAGCCTTTGGAATGTAAACAAAGAATATAGAAAATTATATATATACTGCATGGTATAAGACCCGGAAATGAACCCACACACCTATGGTAACTTGATCTTTGACAACATACCTAAAAACATCCAGTGGAAAATAGATAGCCTTTTCAACAAATGGTGCTGGTTCAACGGGAGGTCAGTATGCAGAAGAATGCAAATTGATCCATTCTTATCTCCTTGTACTAAGATCAACTCCAAGTGGATCAAGGACCTCCACATAAAACCAGACATACTGAAACTATTAGAAAAGAAACTGGGGAAGAAGCTTGAGGACATGGGCACAGGGGCAAAGTTCCTGAACATTACACGAATAGCTTATGCTCTAAGATCAAGAATTGACAAATGGGACCTCATAAATTACAAATTTTCTGTAAGGCAAAGGACACTGTCAACAGGACAAAACAGCAACCAACAAATTGGGAAAGATCTTCACCAACCCTACATCTGACAGAGGTCTAATATTCAATATATACAAAGAACTCAAGAAGTTAGACTCCAGAGAACCAAATAACCCAATTAAAAATGGGGTACAGAGCTAAACAAAGAATTTTCACCTGCAGAATTTCAAATGGCTGAGAAACACATTATGAAGTGTTCAGCATCATTAGTCATTAGGGAAATGTAAATCAAAACAACCCTGAGATTTCACCTCACACCAGTTAGAATGGCTAAGATTAAAAACTCAGGAGACAGCAGGTTTTCAGAGGATGTGGAGAAAGAGGAACACTCCTCCACTGCTGGTGGGAATGCAAGTTGGTATAACCACTCTGGAAATTAGTCTGGTGGTTCCTCAGAAAACTGGGCATGACACTTCTGTATGACCAGATTATACCACTCCTGGGCATATACCCAGAGGATTCCCTAGCATGCAATAAGGGCACATGCTCCACTATGTTCATAACAGCCTTATTAATAATAGCTGGAAGCTGGAAAGAACACAGATGTCCCTCAATGGAGGAATGAATACAAAAAAATGTGGTATATTTACACAGTGGAATACTACTCAGCAATTAAAAACAATTATTTCATGAAATTCTTAGGCAAATGGTTATCTGGAAAATATCATCCTAAGTGAGGTAACTCAATCACAAAAGAACACATGTAGAATGCAGTCAGTGGATATTAGTCCAGAAGCTCTGAATACCCAAGTCACAATTTATATACCAAATGATTCCCAAGAAGAAGGAAGGAGAGGGCCCTGATCCTGGAAGGGTTTGATGCAGCATTGTAGGGGATTACCAGGACAGAGAAGTAGGAGCGTATTGATTGGAGAATGGGCGGGCAGAGGGAAGAGGGCTTATGGGACTTGTGGGAATGGGGGAACCGGGAAAGAGAAAATCTTTTGGAATGTAAACAAAGAATACACAAAATAAAAGAAAGGAGAGAGAGAGAGAGAGAGAGAGAGAGAGAGAGAGAGAGAGAATGAGATAACCAAACCAAATAAAATAAAATAAAATGGGATAAAGCAAAAACTTTCATATTAAAGTTTGACATCGCAATCCAGCAGGAGTTTTCCAAGAACAGGAAAAGTCAGAGATCCACTTTTTCTCACACTCGGGAGTCCCATAAAGATAATAAGCTTATAGCTGTAATAGATATGCAAAGGGCCTGATATAGACCCATGTTGGCTCTGTGTTTTCTACTTCAGTCTCTGTGAGCTCATGTATGCCTTGTTTAGTTGATTCAGAGGGCCACATTCTTTTGGTGTTCTCCATCCCCTCTTCTTCTTACAATCTTTCTGCTACTTCCTGTGGATTTGCTGTACGCTGATAAGAGGGATTCAATGGAGACCTCTAATTTAGACTCCTCCTTCTCATAATATCTGGCAGTGGGTCTCTGCATCTGTTCCCATCTACTGCTGGAGGAAAACGCTCTGATGATGACTGGATAAGCACTGATCTATGAGAATAGTGGTATATATCATTAGGAATCATTTTATTGCCTTTAGTTTTGGCCAGTAGTGTTTGGTTTTATCCTAGGTTTCTGAGCTATCTAGTCTTTTGTTCTTGATCACACAAGCAGTGACATGTATAGATTCCATCTCATGAACTGGGCCTTAAGTTAAAAGTGATATCTGTAGGTGAAGTTCTGTGCCTCAATTTCCCTAACATATTTTACACGCAGGACAGATTATAAGTCAAACATTGTATGGCTGGGTTGGTGTCTATATTTGTTTTTGGTTGCCTCCAGAGAACTTTCACATACCTGAGAGACTGGAAAACAGGTGGAATGTTCCATATAGGAACTAGCTTGGCTTCTCCATGTTCAATGAGTTGTATAGATGTCTTCCACAATGAAGCCTCACTATGAGCTTGTGCAGAGCTACCATTTGTCTTAGCATCAGCCTGTGTTGCTTGGGAATTTCCATGGAAACCCCTTGGCCAACAACTCAACTGAATGTAATACATTCCTTCCACTGGAAGTCTTGCCTGGGTACAAAAGATATCCAGGTGAAACTCTATATACTCCATTATTAGGATACCTCATTATGATCATCTTCATAGTTTCCAGAAAATTTCCACTTTACTACATTTTCATTCCAGTCTCCAAATGGCCATTGTAGCTGTCCTGTCAGGTTCTTATTTTTTCCACCCTTTTCCACCATTTTTCTAACTTTTCAATCAAATAACACTAGATGAGAAAGAGGGATATGGGGGAAAGTGACTGATGTTATCATAAGACTGCTTCCTCCTGCTTCAGGACATTGAGTTCATTGGAGCAAGTTTGATCTTTACCATCAGGGTCTAATTTCTTCTTGTTTCTTTTTTGAGCATGACTACTTAACAAACCACAACCAACAACAACCTATAGCCACCAACCACCAACTACCAACCACCAATCCTCTATGTCTCTTAGGGGCCTAGCATTTATATATCCTATGAAAAGACCCCAGAATTCCAAATAACACAAAATCATAGAAACTATCTGCTGCTTACAAAATTACACCCCTGCTATAGCATATAACAAATCATAGCTGCTATGGACAATCTTCAAGAAGGCCCCTATCCCTGACCTGGGATTAAAATAAAAACATATTCTTAAAATATTTCTGTGTTTTGTAAAGAAACTAAAATGCCAAATTTGTCATTACACCTCCTCAAATCTAGCTATCTCTCCATGTACACTATCCCTTTATCCTTTCTTGCCTCTAACCTGATCCTTTCTATTCCATTCTTCACCCATCCCCAGTCCACCCATAAAATCTATTCTATTTCCTCTTCCCAGAGAGATACATGTGCACGCCCCCACCTTAGACTTCTGCTCTTTACCTAACCTCTCTGGGTCTACAGACTATTCTCCCTGATCCATGTCCTCACCAATATGAGTTGTTATTTGTGTTATTGATTTTACCTATTCTGACAGTTGTAAGATGGAATCTCAAAAGGAGTTTTGGTCTGTATTCCCCTGTTGTTTAATTTGATGTTTAGGAATTCAGTAAGCATTCAGCTGAGTATCAGTTAGGGTGAATAGGCCTGAAGGATGCGTTTTCCTTACCTTCTCCAAATGTGTTGGATATTTTTTAAATGTTTCTTAGATATTTGAGACTCTCCTATTGAGGACTCTGTATTTAGATATGTACCCCATTTTTAAATTAGATTATTTGGCATTTTTTGATATCTAGTTTCTTAAGTCTGTTATATATTTTGGACATTAGTCCTCTATGAGATAAATAGTTGTAAAAATCTACATTCTGTAGGCTGCCACTGCCTGATTGATGGTTGCAATCTCAACAGCAATGGTGTAGTTTTCCTCTCTCTCCACATCCTTGTAAGCACTTGCTGTCACCTGAGTTTTTGATCTGAGCCATTCTGACCTGTGTGAGGTGGAATCTGAGGATTGTTTTGATATGCATTTCACTGATGACTAAGGATGTTGAACATTTCTTCACATGCTTCTCAGCTATTTGGTATTCCTCACTTGAGAATTCTTTATTTAGCCCTATACCCCATTTTTAATAGGGTTATTTGGTTTTCTAGAGTCAATCTTCTTGAGTTTTTGTATATATTGTATATTATATTAGTCCTCTGTCGAATGTAGGGTTGGTAAAGATTTTTTTTCCCAATTTGTTGGTTGGCATTTTATCCTATTGACAGTGTCCTTTGGTTTACAGAAACTTTGTAATTTTATAAGGTTCCAATTGTCAATTCTTGATCTTAGAGCATAAGCTATTGGCATTCTGCTCAGGAAAATTTCCCCTGTGCCCATGTGCTCGAGGCTCTTCCCCCACTTCCTTTTTTATTATTTATTCGATTTATTCTTTATTTACATTTCAGATGATTTCCCCTTTCCTGGCTCCCTGCTCCCCAAAAGTCCCATATGCCCTTTTCCCTTCCCCTGTTCACCCATCTACCCTTCCCATTTTCCTGTTCTGGTATTCCCCTACACTGATGTATTAACCCTTTCTAGAACCAGGGGCCACTCCTTCTTTCTTCTAGGACATCATTTGGTATGTGAATTGTGTCTTGGTTATTCCAAGATTCTAAGCTACATTCGACTTGTTTTGATTTGCTTTTTAAGACTTTTAACATGAAGGGATGCTGAATTTTGTCAAATACTTTTTCAGCATCTAATGAAATGACCATATTTTTTTTCCAATTGGGTTTGTTTATATAGTGGATTACATTGTTGGTTTGCTGTATATTGAACCATCCCTGCATCACTGGGATGAAGCCTATTTGACCTTGGTGAAAGATCATTTTGTTGTTTTGTTGAAATCGGTTGGAAAGAGTTTTATTGAGTATTTTTCATCAATATTCATAAGGGAAATTGGTCTGAAGTTCTCTTTCTCTGTTGGATCTTTGTGTGGTTTTGGTATCAGCGTAATTGTGGCTTCATAGAATAGGTTGGGTAGTATTCCTTCTGTTTCTGTTTTGTGTAATAGTTTGAAGAGTATTGGTATTAGGTCTTCTTTGAAGATCTGATAGAATTCTCCACTAAACCCATCTAGTCCTGTGCCTTTTTTTTTGAGTTGGGGGGGCAGTTCGAAAACTTTCAATGACTGCTTCTGTTTCTTTAGGGGTTATGGGATTGTTTAGATGGTCAATCTGATCCTGATTTAACTTTGGTATTTGGTATCTGTCTAGGAAATTGTCCATTTCATCCAGATTTTCCAGTTGTGTTGAATATAGGCTTTTGTAGTAGAATCTGATGATGTTTTGAATTTCCTCAGTTTCTGTAGTTATGTCCCCCTTTTCATTTCTGATTTTGTTAATTTGGATACTGTCTCTGTGCCATCGGGTTATTCTGCCTAAGGGTTTATCTATCTTGTTGATTTTTTTCAAAGAACCAGCTCCTGGTTTTGTTGATTCTATGTATAGTTCTTTTTCTTTCTACTTGGTTGATTTCAGCCCTGAGTTTGATAATGTGCTGCCTTCTACTTCTCTTGGCTTTATTAGCTTTTTTTTCTGTTCTAAAGCTTTCAGGTTTGATCTTAAGCTGCTAGTATGCTCTCTCCAGTTTCTTTTTGGAGGTACTCAGAGCTATGAGTCTTCCTCTTAGCACTGCTTTCATTGTGTCCCATAAGTTTGTGTGTGTTGTGCCTTCGTTTTCATTAAAATCTAAAATTTCTTTGATTTATTTCCTTATTTCTTCCTTGACTAAATTATCATTGATTAGAGCATTGCTCAGTTTCTATGTGTTTATGGGCTTTCTGTTGTTTTTGTTGCTATTGAATACCAGTCTTTATCTGTAGAGATCTGATAGGAGGCATGGGATTATTTCATTCTTCTTCAATTTGTTGAGATCTGTTTTGTGACTGATTATATGGTCAGTTTTGAAAAAGGTACCTTGAGGTGCTGAGAAAAATGTATATTCTCTTGATTTAGGATGAAATATTCTATATATCTTTGTTAAATCCATTTGGTCCAAAATTTCTGTTAGTTTCACTGTGTCTGTGTTTAGTTTGTGTTTCTTTGATCTGTCTATTGAGGAGAGTAGAGTGTTGAAGTCCCCCACAGTTATTGTGTGAGGTGCAATGTGTGTTTGAGCTTTAATAATATTTCTTTTATGAATGTGGGTGTCCTTGTATTTAGCACATATATGTTCAGAATTGAGAGTTCTTCTTGGTAGATTTTTCCTTTGATGAGTATGAAGTGTCCTTCCTTATGTTTTTTGATGACTTTTGGTTGAATGTTAATTTAATCAGATATTAGAATGGCTACTCTAGCTTGTTTCCTGGGACCATTTGCTTGGAAAATTGTTTTCCAGCCATTTACTCTGAGGTAGTGTTTTTCTTTGACACTGAGGTGAGTTTCCTGTATGCAGCAAAATGCTGGGTCCTGTTTATTTATCCAGTGTGTTAGTCTATGTCTTTTTATTGGGGGAATTGTGTCCATTGATGTTAAGATATATTAAGGAATAGTGATTGTTGCTTCCTGTTATTATTGATGTTATTTTTATGTTTGTGTGTTTATCTTTTTTTGTGTTTGTTGAAAGAAGATGGCTTTCTTCCTTTTTTGGGTGTAGTTTATCTCCTTGTGTTGGTGTTTTCCATCTATTATCCTTTGTAGTGCTGGATGTGTGGAAAGATATTTAAAAATTTGGTTTTATCACGTAATATCTTGCTTTCTCCATCTATGGTGCTTGAGAGTTTTACTGGTTATAGTAGTCTGGTTTGGCATTTGTATTTGCTTAGGGTCTGTATGAGATCTGCCCAGGAACTTCCTGCTTTCATGGTCTCTGGTGATAAGTCTGGTATAATTCTGATATGTTTGTCTTTATATGTTATGTGACCTTTTCTCCTTATGCTTTTATATTCTTTTCTTGTTTAGTTCATTTGCTGTTTTGATTACTATGTGACAGGAGGAGTTTCTGTTCTGGTCCAGTCTGTTTGTAGTTCTTTAGGCTTCTTTTATGTTCATGGGCATCTCTTTTTTTTAGGTTAAGGAAATTTTCTTCTATAATTTTGTTGAAAATATTTACTGGCCTTTAAGTTGGGAATCTTCACTGTCTTATTGTGTCCTGGATTTCCAGGATGTTTTGGGTTAGGAGCTTTTTGCATTTTGCATTTTCTTTGCCTGTTGAGTCCATGTTTTCTATGGTATCTTCAGCACCTGAGATTCTCTCTTCTGTGTCTTGTATTCTTTTGTTGATTCTTGCATCTATGACTCCTGATTTCTTTCCAAGGTTTTCTATCTCCAGAGTTGTCTCCCTTTGTGATTTCTTTATTGTTTCTACTTCCATTTTTAGGTCCTGGATGGTTTTGTTCAGTTCCTTCACTTGTTTATTTATGTTTTCCTGTAATTATTTAAGGGATTTTTGTGCTTCTTCTTTAAGCTCTTCTACCTGCTGATTCATGTTCTCCTGTATTTCTTTAAGGGATTTTTGTGTTCCCTTTCTAAGCGCTTCTACCTTTAGACCTATGTTCTCCAGTATTTCTTTAAGGGAGCTATTTATGCCTTTCTTAAAGTCCTCTATCAGCATCATGAGATGTGATTTTAAATCTAGATCTTTTCTGTTGTGTACCAGTATCTGGGACTTGCTGTGGTGGGAAAAGTGGGTTCTGATGTTGCTGAGTAGCCTTGGTTTCTGTTGGGGGTTGTTTACTTGTCTTTTGCCATCTGGTTATCTCTGGTCTTAGTTGGTCTTGCTGTTTCTTGTTGGAGCTTGTCCCTTCTCTGGGCCTGTAAGCCTGTGTCCATACTCCTGGGAGACCAACTCTCTTCTGGCAGGGTCTGTACACGGAAGGCTGTCGAGCCACCTGGCTCCGTGGTGCAAATTGCAGCCTGGAGACCAGTGTGTTTGGGTACATAGGACTTGCTGTTGTGGGAGAACTAGCTTTGGATGTTGCCATGTTTCCTTGGTTTCTCTTGGTAACGTTCTTGCATTTGCCTTTCACCATCTGGTTATCTCTGGTATTAGTTCGGCCCACTGTCTCTGGTTTGAGCTTATCCCTCCTGTGGGCCTGGAATCATGTTTCAGCATCCCTGGGAGACCAGCTCTCCTCTGGCACAGAGTGCTGAGTCTTAGCCCAGCTCCTGGGTTTAGATGGATCCCACAAGAACCCTGTCCTATCTGTTCTGCCACTCCTGTGTTCCCTGTGTTCCTGACTGTACCTGCTTGCACAGACACAGGAGAGAATTGGACTCACTTCCAATCCTGGGAGTCTAAGTACTCCCTGGAGACCAGTTCTCCCCTAACGGGACTGGTACACAGACAGTTGTGGAGCAGCCCAGCTTCTGGGTGCAGATGGACCCTGGAAGGACACTCTTCCAGCTGCTCTGCCACTCCTGTGCTCCCTGTGATCCTGGCCTGCACAGTCCTTTCAGTTTCTTTATATGGTAGATTATATTGACTGAATTTTATGTATTGAACCATTTCTATATCTCTAGAATGAAGCCTACTTGATTAGAGTGGATGATCTTTTTGATGTGTTCTTGTATTTGTCTTGCATGTATTTTATTTTATTTTAATTTATTTTATTGCTTCTATGTTCATAAGGGAAATTTCTCTATAATTCTCTTTGTTGAGTTCTTATGTGGCTTGTGTATCAGGATATCTATGACCTCATAAAATGAACTGAGCAATGGAGGCACAAAGTTTTTACAACCTAGTTTTAAGGATTCAACTTCTCTTCTAACCCACCACCCGGCAGAGACAGTGGAAGAGAAAAGGTATTAGGATATGGGGAAGTGGGCCTGCTCAGCAATAGTTCCTTTGGGGTGCGGAGCTCAATCTTCTTTGGCCATAGCTCAGTCCTGTAGTAAACACCAATCATGACTTAGAAGCTGCCGACCACTCCTCTAAGCAGGCAGACAACAAGCATGAACCAGCAACTACAGTCCAATTCTTTCAGCAAGTAGACAACAGGCAGCTTTATTTCAATCCTGAAGATATTGTAAGGCTTGACAACTGGTCTGAGGCAAGGTCACAGAAGCCGCCAACTGCCAGAGCAACATCATGAGCAGTTATTAGGAGAATTTCTCTCAATAGCAACCTTATCACAAGTTGTGCTTAGCAACATATATATGTCTTCAGTGAAAAGTAAGGAGGTAGAGCAAGCCAAATCAAAGGTCAGAGACTATTTCCAACTGTCTGTGGGGTCTTATTTATACTCATTCATCAAGAGTCCTTTCACTTGTCTGCTATATAGAAACATCCATTCAACTGTGTCTACTTCCAGAAAATGGTCTTTCATGTGTTTGCTTTAGCAATCCTTTCACCTGTGTGACCTAGCAAACATCATTTGGCCTATCTAATTTTCCAAAAGAACTAGAAGTTTTCACTCCAGAGCAATGTTCATTCTGCTTTTGATTTTGTGGAGTAATTTGAGAAGTATTGGATTAAGATTAACTATTCTTCCTTTCCTCCTCCCCCTTTTCTTCTTCTGGTTGAAAGATTTTAATGATTGCTTCTGTTTCACTAGGTATTGTGGTTCTATTTAAATTGCTTATCTGATCTTCATTTAACCTTTTTGTAAGTGGTACCTATCAAGAAAATTATCTATTTCTCTAAAATTTTCCAATTTGGTGCTGTATAAGCTTGTAAAGTATGTGCTTATGATCCCCTGGATTTTCTCAGTGTTTGTGGTTATGTCCTTTTTAATTCTGATTTTGTTAGTTTGGATATCCTCTCCTTGACTTTAGTAAGTTTGGGTAAGGATGTGTCTATCTTGTTGGTTTTCTCAAAAAAAAAAATCAGTTCTTTGTTCATTAATTCTTTGTATTTTTCTTTTTTCATTCAACTTTAGTGATTACAGCCCTACATTTGATTATTTCTTGTTATCTACTAGATTTCAGGTGTGCTGTTAAGTTGTTATTATGAGATCCCTTCAGTTTTCATTTGTTTCTTATTTGTTTTATGAAGGCATTTAGTGCTATAAGCTTTCTTCTCAGCACTGCTTTCATAGTGTTTCATAAGTTTGAGTATGCTGTGTATTCATTGAAAGTAATTTCTTTTTTTTTCTGTCATTATACATTTTTCATTCAGTAAAGAGTTGTTCAATTTCCATGAGTTTTTATACTTTCTCTTGTTTCTGGGATGGACTTGTTAATGTCCAGCTTTAATCCATAAATGTCTGATAGGATTCAGGGACTTATTTCAGATTTCTTTTAACTATTGAGCCTTGGTTTGTGTCCAAGTATGTTGTAAGTTTGAAGAAAGTTCTAGGAGGTACAGAGAATAACATATTCTTTTGCTTTGGGGTGAAATATTCTGTAAATATTTGTTCTGTCTATTTTGTTTCTAGAGCCTGTTATATCTACTATTTCTCTGTTTAGGGTTTTTCTGGATGACCTGCCCATTGCTGAGAATATTGAAGTCTTCTACTAAAAAACTTTTGGCAGTCCTAAAGTATTTAGACTTTCTAACCTAATGAGTGCATTCTAAAATAGAGCAATAAGAAGTTGCTAGGCACACTGATGTGATTCTAAAGGTGTGAGTCTTTCAGAATAAAGCAATGGCTGAATTACATCTCTTTTGCAATGCTCAATACAAAGTGTTTGTGTCAGAGTGAAGTCCCAGTTCAGTTGCCTTTGAGGATTACCTAGAAGAATACAAGTGTCAGTTCTTCCACAGTTTAATGGTTCCAAGTATTCAGAGTTTATCCCATTTTACAAAGTTAAGAAAGATTCCATCTTCTGTTGAAGTGGTGACAAGGTCACTTTGCAGAACACATGATGTAGGCCATGTTAAAATAATGCAGTCTGCCCCACTCTCTTTCTGCCCAGCATAATCAGGCATGATTTAGAGACTTAAATGTCACAAACAGAATCAAGCTGGTAAAGGAATTGCTATTTATCTCACAGTGCTGTGTCATCTATTTTCACACTGTAATTTAAGAGACTGTCCTTACATAATATATGAAGGCATGCCTTGTCTATTAAGTCTACAACAAAGCAATCCAATATTGTTTCTTGATTTAATGAATCTTCCTAATTGTCAACGCCCAAGGAAATTATTTAGCAAATGAGACTTGCGATTAGCCAAGATTTGAAAAGAATTTTCACACAAATGTTGATGACATTGAGGGCAAGGGTCATATAAGAGACAAAACCCATTTGGTGGAGTAAGGTACTATACATAAGCCACAGGCATAAATCTTTTGTCATCTTGGCTTGTTTAACACAGGCAAATGTGCTGATTACCTTGGATGCATATCTATAGAATCAGGATGTAAAGATGTGCTTAAATTATTAATGATGTTGAATATACATTGCATCAATTACTTTCTCATTGCTGTGACAAAATACATGAGAAAAACAACTTAAAAGGAAGAAATATTATTTTGTTCCAAGGTTTCATAGGATTCAATCCATCATGGTGTAGAAAGTATAGAACAGCAGGTCTACTCTTACTGTGGTGAGCCAGGAAGCAGAGAAAGGATCGTAAGTAGTCAGGAGAAAATATGGTTTTCACAGGCATAACCTCATGGCCATTTTACTCTAAGAATGTCCCTCTTCTTATCTTTACCATGTCCAAATAATGTCATAGTTTTATGAATCTTTCAAATTGGCCATTGACTCATAGAGACTTTCAATAGCAGTAATGACTTGAATACTGATGCCCAGTATGATAAATAATCCATGTGCCCAGTTTTCTTGTGATTGTGATAAGGTCCTCTGGATCATTTCTGGAGATGCCTTCAGTGACATACACTGAAGTAGGTTTCACTAATTCCCTAGGTTTTTATAATTCAATCAAGTTGATAATTAAGCTGCACTATCATATAGATTTTGCCTGTAGTTAGCCCACATTTGAAAAAAATATAAAAATCTACATCTGTGAAACTGATCCTCATGAGCTGCTCATAGAGGTCTGGCTTTAATGGCAAAATGCCTGTGTCTTGTGGCAGTTTTAGTTTTGTGAATTCTGCCCTTCGATTAAAGATGGCTGTGTCTCTATCTAGAATCCATAACTCATAATACTACTTCCAATCTTCATTTCTTCAAAATTGGTTATGATTTTCAGAATCACCAAGTGTTTATCAAAATGCCTAGCTTTCTATGTTGCATACTGCTATAATTTACATTTTGTTTAATCCTCTAATATCCTTATCTTATCTCCTAACATACTTATCTTTTTATGTTACCTTTTCAACATTCTCATACTATTTGTTTCTATCACAATCACAAGAAAACTGGGCACATGGATTATTTATCATACTGGGCATCAGTATTCAAGCCATTACTACTATTGAAATTATGCTCTTCTAAAATGTTACCCAAGACCTTTCATGAGAACATCAAATTCCTAAGAACAAACAGCCTAGTTCATATATGTCCTAACCTTAAATTATCTCACATGAAGGATCAAAGCATTCCTCTTCCCCTAAGCCTAAAATGAAAACTTAAAATCTCTACTCTGGGTCAGGTGCTGAGACCCTGCCGGCAGAACCAGGTACCAGAGACAGCTCGAGTTTAAGACCTCCGGGACGCAGGTCTGGGGCAGGAACTGCGCACAGCCTAGCGGTTTGGAGTTCAGCGGCCGTGCCTGAGCTCTGCGCTCGCAGGCCAGACCCCCGAACCCCCTGCAGGCAGCGCCATCTTGTCTGCAGCATCCCATCCAGCAGGTAGCAGGTCAGCCATACGTAGCCAGCCTGCCAGGTGCTGAGACCCTGCCGGCAGAACCAGGTACCAGAGACAGCCCGAGTTTAAGACCTCCGGGGACGCAGGTCTGGGGCAGGAACTGCGCACAGCCTAGCGGTTTGGAGTTCAGCGGCCGTGCCTGAGCTCTGCGCTCGCAGGCCAGACCCCCGAACCCCCTGCAGGCAGCGCCATCTTGTCTGCAGCATCCCATCCAGCAGGTAGCAGGTCAGCCATACGTAGCCAGCCTGCCAGGTGCTGAGACCCTGCCGGCGGAACCAGGTACCAGAGACAGCCCGAGTTTAAGACCTCCGGGGACTCAGGTCGGGGGCAGGAACTGCGCACAGCCTAGCAGGTTGGAATACAGCAGCCGTGCCTGCGCTCTGTGCTCGCAGGTCAGACCCCAAACCCCCTGCAGGCAGCGCCATCTTGTCTGCAGCATCCCATCCAGCCGGTAGCAGGTCATCCAGACCTAGCCAGCTTGCCAGGTGCTCAGACCCTGCCCACAGAACCAGGATAAGCAACAATTCTTGTTTATTAAGAAGAGTGAGGACCAGCTATAGCGGCAGGCCTCCATATTGCAACCAGGACACAGCTGGAAAGGTGCAGATAGAGACTCCACCTGGGGCTAGAGCAGGGAGAGCTGCTAAGCTCTCGCCCACAGGCGGGCCCAGGCACCTAGGCTCTGCAGCACGTCCCTGCGAGCTTAGGCCGTGCACCGAGGCAACCGGCACCACCCAGCTCCCCAGGAGCCCGGACCAGCGATAGCGGCAGGCCTCCATACTGCAACCAGAACACAGCTGGAAAGGAACAGGTAGACAGATTCCATCAGGGGCTACCACGTGGGGGGATCTGCTAGGCTCTCGCTACTAGGCAGGCCCAGCAGCACCTGCCGAGGCTCTGCTGCACTCCCCCACACTTCCCGGAGACCTCAGGCCGTGCACAAAGTCAGTGGGTGGCAGCCAGCTCGTGATCCCGTTGAGCAGCAATCACGCATAACCACCAGTAGAGAAACAACAGGTAAGCCCAGCCTCATAGGAGATTCAAACACCAGCCAGTGACAACAAGGTCAACTAACACCAGAAATAACCAGATGGCAAAAGGTAAACGAAGGAATGTCACTAACAGAAATCAAGACAACATGACAGCATCTGAACCCAGTTCGCCAACAACAGGAAGCCCTGGATACCCCAAAACACCAGAAAAACAAGACTTGGATATAAAATCACTGGTCAGGATGCTGGTAGCTGAACACATAGAAAAATCTTGTAAAGAAATAGAAGAGAAAATGGATCAAAAGTTAGAAGCCTTTACAAGGCAAATACAAAAATCACTTCAAGAAATGCAGGAGAAGATGGATCAAAAAGAAGAAGACAATAAGGAGGAAAGACAAAAATCACTTAAAGAAATACAGAAGAACGTGGGCCAACAAGTAGAAGCTATGAAAGAGGAAGCACAAAAATCTATCAAAGAAATACATGAAAAGACAATCAAGCAAGCGAAAGATCTGAGCACATCCATCCAGGCACTAAAAACAGAAGTAGAAACAACTAAGAAATCGCAGAGGGAGACAACATTGGAGATAGAAAACCTTGGGAAGAAATCAGGAGCCATAGATGCAAATATCAACAATAGAATACAAGAGATAGAAGACAGAATATCAGAAGCCGAAGATACCATAGGAACCATTGATTCAACAGTCAAAGAAAATACTAAATGCAAAAAGGCTGTAACCCAAAACATCCAGGAAATCCAGGACACAATGAGAAGACCAAACCTAAGGATTATAGGTATAGACGAGAATGAAGATGTACAAGTTAAAGGGCCAGCAAATATCTTCTACAAAATTATGGAAGAAAACTTCCCCAACCTAAAGAGAGAGATGCCCATGAATATACAAGAAGCATACAGAACCCCAAACAGACTGGATCAGAACAGAAATACATCCCGTCACATAATAATCAAAACTCCAAATGTAATAAACAAAGAAAGAATACTAAAGGCAGCAAGAGAAAAAGGCCAAGTAACTTATAAAGGAAGACCTATCAGAATAACACCAGACTTCTCACCTGAGACCATGAAAGCTAGAAGATCCTGGGCAGATATCATGCAAACTCTAAGAGAACACAAACTTCAGCCAAAACTACTTTACCCAGCAAAGCTCTCAATCACCATAGATGGAGACATCAAGGTATTCCATGACAAAACCAAATTTGCACGATATCTTTCCACAAATCCAGCTCTACAAAGGATAATAGGGGGAAAACACCAAGACAAGGACGGAAACTACACCCGGGAAGAAGCAAGATAGAAACCTCCTCTCATCAAACCCAAAAGAAGGTAACCTCTCGAATATAAAAAATAAATAAAATAAATAAATACAATTTCAAAAATGTCTGGAGGAAATAATTACTATTCCTTAATATCTCTTAACATCAATGGACTCAATTCCCCAATAAAAAGACATAGATTAACAGACTGGATACGGAAACAGGACCCTACATTTTGCTGCATACAGGAAACACATCTCAGTGTCAAAGACAAACACTGCCTTAGAGTAAAAGGCTGGAAGACAATTTTACAAGCAAACGGTCTCAGGAAACAAGCTGGAGTAGCCATTCTAATATCAGATAAAATTGACTTCCAACCTAAAATCATCAAAAGAGACTCAGAAGGTCACTTCTTGCTGGCCAAAGGAAAAATCCACCAAGAAGAGCTCTCAATACTGAACATCTATGCTCCAAATGCAAGGGCAGCCTCATTCGTAAAAGAAACCTTACTAAAGCTTAAAGCACACATTACACCTAACACAATAATTGTGGGTGACTTCAACACTCCACTCTCCTCAATGGACCGATCAGGAAAGCAGAAACTAAACAGGGACACAGCGAAACTAATTGAAACTCTGGACCAATTGGATTTAACAGATATATATAGGACATTTCATCGTAAAGCTAAAGAATATACCTTTTTCTCAGCTCCACATGGGACCTTCTCCAAAATAGACCATATAATTGGTCACAAGACAGATGTCAACAAATACAAGAAGATCGAGCTAATCCCATGCCTTCTATCAGATCACCATGGAGTAAGAGTGGTCTTCAATAACAACAAAAACAACAGAAAGCCCACATACACATGGAAACTGAACAATACTCTACTCAATGACACCTTGGTCAAGGAAGAAATAAAAAAAGAAATCAAAGACTTTTTAGAATTCAATGAAAATGAAGGTACAACCTACCCAAATCTATGGGACACAATGAAAGCAGTGCTAAGAGGAAAACTCATAGCTCTAAGTGCATCCAAAAAGAAACTGGATATATACTAGCAGCTTAATGGCACACCTTAAAGCCCTGGAAGAAAAACAAGTTAATTCACCCAGGAGGAGTAGAAGACAAGAAATCATCAAACTCAGGGCTGAAATCAATCAAATAGAAACAAAGAGAACCATACAAAGAATCAACAAGACCAGGAGCTGGTTCTTTGAGAAAATCAACAAGATAGATAAACCCTTAGCCAGACTAACCAAAGGACACAGAGACAGTATACAAATTAACAGAATTAGAAATGAAAAGGGAGACATAACAACAGAAACTGAGGAAATTCAAAACATCATCAGATCCTACTACAAAGGTCTATACTCAAAACAACTGGAGAACCTGGAGGAAATGGACAATTTCCTAGACAGATATCAAATACCAAAATTAAATCAGCATCAAGTAGATCAGCTAAATAGTCCCATAACCCCTAAAGAAATAGAAGGGGTTATAGAAAGCCTCCCAACCAAAAAAAGTACGGGACCAGATGGTTTTAGTGCAGAATTCTACCAGACCTTCAAAGAAGACTTAACACCAATACTCTCCAAACTATTCCACAAAATAGAGACAGAAGGGACACTGCCCAACTCATTCTTCGAAGCCACAATTACGCTAATACCTAAACCACAAAAAGATCCAACAAAGAAAGAGAACTACAGGCCAATTTCTCTGATGAATATAGATGCAAAAATACTAAATAAAATTCTTGCTAACCGAATCCAAGAGCACATCAAAACGATCATCCACCATGATCAAGTAGGCTTCATCCCAGGGATGCAGGGATGGTTCAATATACGGAAATCCATCAATGTAATCCACTACATAAACAAACTGAAAGAAAAAAACCACATGGTCATCTCATTAGATGCTGAAAAAGCATTCGACAAAATTCAGCATCCTTTCATGCTAAAAGTCTTGGAAAGAGCAGGAATTCAAGGCCCATACCTAAACATGGTAAAAGCAATCTACAGCAAACCAGTAGCCAACATCAAAATAAATGGAGAGAAACTTGAAGCATTCCCACTAAAATCAGGGACTAGACAAGGCTGCCCTCTCTCTCCATATCTTTTCAATATAGTACTTGAAGTTCTAGCAAGAGCAATTAGACAACATAAGGAAGTCAAAGGGATACAAATTGGAAAGGAAGAAGTGAAACTATCATTATTTGCAGACGATATGATAGTTTACCTAAGCGACCCAAAAAACTCCACCAGAGAACTTCTACAGCTGATAAACAACTTCAGCAAAGTGGCAGGTTATAAAATTAACTCAAGCAAGTCAGTGGCCTTCTTGTACTCAAAGGACAAGCAGGCAGAGAAAGAAATTAGGGAAATAACACCCTTCACAATAGCCACAAACAACATAAAGTATCTTGGCGTAACTCTAACCAAACAAGTGAAAGATCTGTACAACAGGAACTTCAAGTCCTTGAAGAAAGAAATCGAAGAAGACCTCAGAAGATGGAAAAATATTTCTTGCTCCTGGATTGGCAGGATCAATATAGTAAAAATGGCCATCTTGCCAAAAGCAATATACAGATTCAATGCGATCCCCATCAAAATCCCAACTCAATTCTTCATAGATCTAGAAAGAGCAATTCTCAAATTCATCTGGAGCAACAAAAAACCCAGGATAGCTAAAACTATTCTCAACAATAAAAGGACTTCTGGGGGAATCAATATCCCTGACCTCAAGCAGTACTACAGAGCAATTGTGTTAAAAACTGCATGGTATTGGTATAGCAACAGGCAAGCAGATCAATGGAACAGGATTGAAGACCCAGAGGTTAACCCACAGACTTATGGTCACTTGATCTTTGATAAAGGAGCCACAACCATCCGGTGGAATAAAGATAGCCTTTTTAACAATTGGTGCTGGTTCAACTGGAAGTCAACATGCAGAAGAATGCGAATTGATCCAATCTTATCTCTTTGCACTAAGATCAACTCCAAGTGGATCAAGGACCTCCACATAAAACCAGACACACTGAAACTATTAGAAAAATAACTTGGGAAGACCCTGGAGGACTTGGGCACAGGGGAAAAGTTCCTGAACAGAACACCAATAGCTTATGCTCTAAGATCAAGAATCGACAAATGGGACCTCATAAAATTACAAAGTTTCTGCAAAGCAAAGGACACTGTCAGAAGGACAAAACGGCAACCAACAAAGTGGGAAAAGATCTTCACCAACTCCACATCCGACAGAGGGCTAATATCCAATATATACAAAGAACTCAAGAAGTTAGACCGCAAAGAACCAAATAACCCTATCAAAAAATGGGGCACAGAGCTAAACAAAGAATTTTCACCAGAAGAAATTCGGATGGCCGAGAAACACCTTAAAAGATGTTCAACATCATTAGTCATCAGGGAAATGCAAATCAAAACAACCCTGAGATTCCACCTCACACCAGTCAGAATGGCTAAGATTAAAAACTCAAGAGACAACAAGTGCTGGCGAGGATGTGGAGAAAGAGGAACACTCCTCCATTGTTGGTGGGATTGCAAAATGGTAAAACCGCTCTGGAAATCAGTTTGGCGGTTCCTCAGAAAATTGGGCATGTTACTTCCAGAGGACCCTGGCATACCACTCCTGGGCATATACCCAGAGGATTCCCCTGCATGCAATAAGGACACATGCTCCACTATGTTTATAGCAGCCTTGTTTATAATAGCCAGAAATTGGAAGCAGCCCAAATATCCCTCAAAGGAGGAATGGATACAGAAAATGTGGTATATTTATACAATGGAATACTACACAGCAATTAAAAATAATGAATTCATGCAATTTGTAGGTAAATGGTTAGACCTGGAAAATATCATCCTGAGTGAATTAACCCAATCACAAAAGAATGCACCTGAAATGCAATCACTGATAAGTGGATATTAATGAGCCCAGAAGCCCTAAATACTCAAGACACAAATAGCAAGTCAAATGATTCCCAAGAAGAAGAAAGGAGAGGACCCTGGGCCTGTAAAGATTGCTTCCAGTTTAGTAAAGAAACCGAGGGGGGAGGGGGAATTATTGGGGAACAGATGGGGGGGAGAGGAACTATGGGAACTATGGTGGGTGGGAACTGGGAAAGGGGAAAGCCTTTGGAATGTAAACATAGAATATAGAAAATAAAATTAAAAAAAAAATCTCTACTCTGCATTTACATAAGATATATTTGAACAAAAGATATGGTCATTTATTTCTTTTATTTTCTGTATTCTTTGTTTACATTCCAAATGCTTTCCCCCCTCCCCATAAGTCCCATAAACCCTCTTCCCTCCAACCATTCCCCACCCACCCCCTCTCATTTCTATGTACTAGTACTCCTCTACAATGGTAGATCAAGCCTTTCCAGGACCAGGGACCTCTCCTTCCTTCTTCTTGGGAATCATTTTGACATGTTAATTGTGTGTTGAGTATTCAGAGTTTCTGGACTAATTAATAGCCACTTATCAGTGACTGCATACCATGTATATTCTTCTGTGATTGGGTTACCACACTTAGGATGATATTTTCCAGTTCCAACCATTTGCCTAAAAATTTCATGAATTCATTGCTTTTAATTGCTGAGTAGTATTGCATTGTGTAAATATACCATATTTTCTGTATCCATTCCTCCATTGAGGGACATCTGGGTTCTTTCCAGCTTCTGGCTATCAGGCTGCTATGAACATAGTGCAGCATGTGTCCATATTGCATGCCAGGGAATCCTCTGGGTATATGCCCAGGACTGGTATAACTGGGACCTCAGGAAGGGTCATGCCCAGTTTTTTGAGGAAACTCCAGACTGATTTCCAGAGTGGTTGTACAAGCTTGCAATCCCACAAACAATGGAGGAATGTTCCTCATTCTCCACATCCTTGCCAACACCTGCTCCCTTCTGAGTTTTTAATGTTAGTCATTCTGACTGTTATAAGGTGAAATCTCAGGGTTGTTTGATTTGCATTTCCCTAATGATTACTGATTTTAAACATTTCTTAAGGTGCTTCTCAGTCATTTGAAATTCTTCAGGTTAAAATTCTTTGTTTAACTCTGTACCTGATTTATAATAGGGTTATTTGGCTCTCTGTGGTCTAACTTCTTAAGTTCTTTGTGTATATTGGATATTAGCCTTCTGTCAGATGTAGGGTTCATGAAGATTTTTTCCCAATTTGTTGGTTGCCATTTTGTCCAATTGACAGTGCCCTTTGCCTTACAGAAAGTTTGTAATTTTATGATGTCCCATTTGTCAATTCTTGATCTTAGAGCATAAGCTATTGGTGTTCTGTTCAGGAACGTTCACCCCTGTGCCCATGTCCTCAAGGGTCTTCCCTCATTTCTTTTCTATTAGTTTGTCAGTGTGTCTGGTTTTATGTGGAGGTCCTTGATCCACTTGGAGTTGAGCATAGTACAAGGAGATAAAAATGGATCAATTTGCATTCTTCTGCATGCTGACCTCCAGTTGAACCAGCACCATTTGTTGAAAAGGCTATCTTTTTTAGACTGGATGGTTTCAGCTCCTTTGTCGAAGATCAAGTGACCATAATTGTATGGGTTCAATTCTGGGTCTTCAGTTCTATTCCATTGATCTACCTGCCTGTCACTGTACCAATACGATGCAGTTTTTAACACTATTGCTCTGTAGTAGTGCTTGAGGTTGAGGATACTGATTCCCCCAGAATTTTTTTACAGTTGAGAATAGTTTTAGCTATCCTGTTTTTTTTTATTCCAGATGAAGTTGAGAATTGCTCTTAACTCTATGAAGAACTGAGTTGGGATTTTGATGGGGATTGCATTAAATCTGTATATTGCTTTTGGCAAGATGGCCATTTTTACTATATTAATCCTGCCAATCTATGAGCAAGGAAGATTTTTCCATTTTCTAAGCTCTTCTTCAATTTCTTTCTTCAGAGACCTGAAGTTCTTGACATACAGATCTTTCACTTGTTTGGTTAGAGTCACACCAAGATACTTTATATTGTTTGTGGCTATTGTGAAGGGTGTCATTTCCCTAATTTCTTTCTCAGCCTGTTTATTTTTTGAATATAGGAAGATTACTGATTTTCTTGGGTTCATTTTGTAACCAGCCACTTTGCTGAAGTTGTTTACCAGCTGTAGGAGTTCTCTGGTGGAGGTTTTTGGGTCACTTAAGTATACTATCATATCATCTGCAAATAATGATAGTTTGACTTCTGCCTTTCCAATTTGTATCCCTTTCCCCTCTTTACATTGTTGAATTGCTCTAGCTAGAACTTCAAGTACTATATTGAAAAGATATGGAGAGAGGGGGCAGCCTTGTCTAGTCCCCGACTTAAGTGCGATTGCTTCGATTTTCTCTCCAAATAGTTTGATGTGGGCTACCAGTTTGCTGTATATTGCTTTTACTATGTTTGGGTATGGGCCTTGAATTCCTGTTCTTTCCAAGACTTTTAGCATTAAAGGATGCTGAATTTTTTCAAAAGTCTTTTCAGCAACTAATGAAATGACCATATCATTTTTTAGTTTGTTTATGTAGTGGATTGCATTGATGGATTTCTGTATATTGAACTATCCCTGCATCACTGGGATGAAGCCTACTTGATCGTGGTGAATGATCATTTTGATATGTTCTTGGATTTGGTTTGCAAGAATTTTATTAAGTATTTTCCATCAATATTCATTAGGGAAATTGGTCTGAAATTCTTCTTCTTTTTTGTATCTTTGTGAGGTTTTTTGTATCAGCATAATTGTGGCTTCATAGAATGAGTTGGGTAGTATCCCTTCTGTTTCTATTTTGTGGGATAGTTTCAAGAGTATTGGTGTTAGGTCTTCTTTGAAGGTCTGATTGAATTCTGCACTAAAACCATCTTTTTCCTCTCTGTTTTGGGTTGAAAGACTGTCACTGACCACTTCTATTTCTTTAGGGGTTATTGGACTGTTTAGATGATGTATTTGATCCTGATTTAATTTTGGTATTTGGTATCTGTTTAGGAAATTTTCCATTTCCTCCAGAATTTCCAGTTGTGTTGAGTATAGGTTTTTGTAGTAGGATATGATGATGTTTTTAATTTCCTCAGTTTCTGTTGTTATATCTCTCCTTTCATTTCTAATTTTGTTAATTTGGATACCATCTCTGTGCCCTTTGGTTAGTCTGTCTAAGAGTTTATCTATCTTGCTGATTTTCTCAAAGAACCAGCTCCTGGTTTTGTTGATTCTTTGTATGGTTCTCTTTGTTTCTACTTGATTGATTTCCACCCTGAGTTTGATGATTTCCTGTCTTCTACTCCTCTTGTGTGAATCAGCTTCTTTTTGTTCCAGGGCTTTAAGGTGTGCAATTAAGCTACTAGTGTGTGCTCTCTCCAGTTATTTGGAGACACTCAGGGCTATGAGTTTTCCTCTTAGCACTGCTTTCATTGTGCCCCATAAATTTGGGTATGTTATGCCTTCATTTTCATTAAATTCTAGAAAGTCTTTGATTTCTTTCTTTATTTCTTCCTTGACCAAGGTATCACTGAGTCGAATATTGTTCATCTTCCATGTGTATGTGGGCATTCCATTGTTGTTGTTGCTATTGGAGACCACTCTTACTCCATAGTGATCTGATAGGAGGCATGGGATTACTTCGATCTTATATTTGTTGAGGTCTCTCTTGTGACCAATTATAAGGTCGATTTTGGAGAAGTTACCATGAGGTGCTGAGAAAAAGGTATATTTTGCTTTAGGATGAAGTGTTATATATATATGCTAAATCCAATTGGTACAAAGTTTCAATGAGTTTCACTGTGTCCCTGTTTAGTTCTGTTTTCCTGATTGATCCATTGAGGAGAGTGGAGTGTTGAAGTCACCCACAATTATTGTGTTAGGTGCAATGTGTGCTTTGAGCTTTAGTAAAGTTTCTTTTATAAATGAGGGTGCCCTTACGTTTGGAGCATAGATGTTCAGAATTGAGAGTTCTTGGTGGATTTTTTCCTTTGACCAGTAAGAAGTGACCTTCTGTGTCCCTTTTGATGACTGTAGTTTGAAAGTCAATTTTATCTGACATTATAATGTCTACTCTGTCTTGTTTCCTGAGACAATTTCCTTATAAAATTGTTTTCCAGCCTTTTACTCTGAGGTAGTGTTTGTCTTTGACACTGAAGTGTGTTTCCTGTATGCAGAAATATGTACGGTCCTGTTTTATATCCAGTCTTATTGCTTCTCTGCCTTTTGGCTAAGATCAAGAATATACATTGTAAGCATCCAGTCTGTTAGTCTATGTCTTTTTATTGGGAATTGTGTCCATTGATGTTAAGAGATATTAAGGAATAGTGATTATTACTTCCTGTTATTTTTTTATGTTATTTTTATGTTTGAGTGGTTATCTTCTTTTGGGTTTAATGAAGGAAGGTTACTATCTTGTTTTTTCCAGGGTGTAGTTTCCTTCCTTGTATTGGTGTTTTCCACCTATTATCCTTTGAAAGGCTGGGTTTGTAGGAATATATTGTGTAAATTTGGTTTATTATGGAATACCTTGGTTTCTCCATCTATGGTGATTTAGACTTTCGCTGGATTATAGTAATCGTGGTTGGCATTTGTGTTCTCTTAGAGTCTGCATATGATCTGCCCAGGATCTTCTATTTTTCATGGTTTCTGGTGAGAAGTCTGGTGTAATTCTGATAGGTCTTCCTTTATATGTTATTTGGTCTTTTTCTCTTACAGCCTTTAATATTCTTTCTTTGTTTAGTACATTTGGGGTTTTGATTATTATGTGACAGGAATCATTTTTGTTCTGGTCCAATCTTTTTGGAGTTCTGTTGGCTTCTTGTATATTCATGGGCAACTCTCTCTTTAGGTTAGGGAAGTTTTCTTCCATAATTTTGTTGAAGATATTTGCTGGCCCTTTAAGTTGTAAATCTTCACTCTCATCTATACCTATAATCCTTAGGTTTGGTCTTCTCATTGGGTCCTGGATTTCCTGGATGTTTTGCGTTACAAGCTTTTTGCTTTTTCATTTTCTTTGACTGTTGTGTCAATGCTTTTTATGGTATCTTCAGCATTTGAGATTCTTTCTTCTATCTATTGTATTCTGTTGTTGATATTTGCATCTATGACCCCTGATTTCTTCCCAAGGTTTTCTATCTCCAAAGCTGTTTCCTTTGTAATTTCTTAGTTGTTTCTACTTCTGTTTTTAGATACTGTATGGTTTTTCTCAGTTCCTTCACTTGATTGTTTGTGTTTTCCTATAATCTTTAAGGGATTTTGTGTTTCCTCTTTCATGATTTCTGCCTGTTGACCCAAGTTCTCCTGTATTTCTTTAAGTAATTTTTGCCTTTCTTCTTTTTTGCCTTCTATCTGTTGACCCATATTCTTTTTTTTAAATTTTTTAAAATTGGATAAATTCTTTATTTACATTTCATTTTCCTTTTCCTGGTTCCACACCCCCCAAAGGTCCCATATGCCTTTTTCCCTCCCCCTGTTCCCCCATCCACCCCTTCCCACTTCCTTGTTCTGGTATTCCCCTACACTGATGCACTGAGCCTTTCCAGAACCAGGGTCCACTCCTTCCTTCTTCTCGGACATCATTTGGTATATGGATTCTGTCTTTGGTGTTCTAAGATTCTAGGCTAATATCCATTTATCAGTGAGTGTATATCATGGGTATTCTTTTGAGACTGGGTTACCTCACTTAGGATGATGTTCTCCAGCTCCATCCATTTGTCTAAGAATTTCATGAATTCATTGTTTCTAATGGCTGAATAGTACTCCATTGTGTATATATGCCACATTTTTTGTATCCATACCTCTGTTGAGGGACATCTGTATTCTTTCCAGCTTCTGGCTATTATAAATAAGGCTGCTATGAACATATTGGAGCATGTATCCTTATTGCATGCTGGGGAATCTTCTGGGTATATGCGCAGGAGTGGTATGGCTGGGTCCTCCAGAAGTATCCTGTCCAGTTTTCTGAGGAACCACCAGACTGATTTCCAGAGTGGTTTACCAGCTTGCAATCCCACCAGCAGTGGAGGAGTGTTCCTCTTTCTCCCATCCTCACCAAAACCTGCTGTTTCCTGAGTTTTTAATCTTAGCCATTCTGACTGGTGTGAAGTGAAATCTCAGGGTTGTTTTGGTTTGCATTTCCCTAATGACTAATGATGTTGAACATTTCTGAAGGTGCTTCCCAGCCATCCGAAGTTCTTCAGGGATTTCTTTAAATGATTTTTGTGTTTCCCTTGTAAGGGCTTCTAACTTTTGATCCATTTTCTCCTGTATTTCTTTCAGAGATTTATTTATGTCCTTCTTGTGTTCCTCTAACACCATCATGACCAGTAATTTTTAAATCCAAATCTTGTTTTTCTGGTGTGTTGGAGTATCCAGGACTTGCTGCTGTTGGAGAATTGGGTTCAGATGCTGCCATATTGCCTTGATTTCTGTTAGTAACGTTCTTGTGTTTGCCTTTTGCCATCTGGTTATCTCTGGCGATAGTTGGTCCTGTTGTCACTGTCTGGTGCTTGATCCTCCTGCAAGTTCGTAAGGCTATATCTGCTCCTCTGGATGACTGGGTTTCCCCTGGCACAGATTGCTGATGTGCTGTCCTATTCTTCGGTGCCTTTGGAGCCCTGGTGTGCCTTGCCCCAAGCAATATTATACTCAGGTTGTCTCCATGTACCTGGAGCTTCCTGCCCTGTCCAACAGAAAGCAAAGATGGTGACGAGGAGCCCCTCCAAGTGCCAATTATTCTGCTTTGCAAACAACCCATGACAGGCTGGGACACAGTCAAACTGCAGATCTGCCCTGGTCTTGGGCACAGGCAGAAGCCTGGTGATCTGTGTCCCAAGTGATGTTAAACTTGGGATATCTCTGTACCTAGAGCTGCCTGTTCTGTCCATCTGGGATTGAAGATGGTGGTGGGGATTATTTATTTCTTTACAAACGCTTATAAGAATGAATTTGAGGTAGTGGAAAGAACAGCATATTTAAACAGCATACAAACATACACAGAGAGAAAGAGAGAGAGGAAGGGAGAGAGAGAGAGAGAGAGAGAAAGAGAGAGACAGAGAGAGAGAGAGAGAGAGAGAGAGAGAGAGAGAGAGAGAGAATATTTCTGAAATGGGATAACCTCCCTGGTATTCTGAGAGTAGGCTGCTAATGATTTTACCTTATTTAATATGTACTCACCTTCTCTTCAGCAGTCATAATCAGGATCAATTCCTTCTACTCATCAAAGATTTATTTAGATATAATACACTTGGCTCTATCCTGAACTTAGGTATTGTTTATATTGTTTTATTCGGAGTGTGGTTGGGGGCTTTTATGGGTTCTAATGTAGGGACCAGCAGAAGATGATATTATTGAAGAAGTTAAGAAATACATAAAGATGGCTTCAAGAAATCTTGGGTCATTGGTGTTCTAAGTCCACTCCAGCTTGAATGTGCTTACCCCACGCTGGGGCCAGGCAGGTGTCAGGCTATGTGATGCTGCTGGACACCACTCTGGTGGTGGGGGAGTGCAGTCTGGGGTCCCAGGAATGGCTGGAGCCTTCTTGGCAGTCCTCAGGCCTACACAGAGGCTGGGGCCATGAGGTTCTCAGATTCTTGGGGACCGCAGGCATTGCTGGATGCTGCAGAAGAGCTGAGAATGAAGTGGGGGCCCGAGGGCTAGATCTAGCCCAGGGCTGAAGGGGAAAAGAGGGGAGAGCTCCAGCTTGGTCCTGTAGGGAGGAGAGTCCTTGGCTTGTTCATTTGGCAGTTTGGCTGGGTGTAGGCCATGACTCAGAGCACTAAGAGGCCTTCTGTGGGAGACTAGGTGGCTGGTTCTTTAGGCCAAGGCCTGTTCCATTGTCCCCCCAGTGGATCTCGATTAAAAGAGACCATGGCTTTAAGGGATGGCTGAGAGTGGCAATAAGTAAACCCATACCCCACTTTCTCAGGGTGGGCCTGAGGTTAAATACCTTTTGCAAGGAGGAGTATCTGGGTATCTGGGAAGGGGAGTTTATTGGTTAAGCCTACAGGCCTTTAGATACCTCATTAAAATGGAGATCTGTCTTGAGGTTACACATCCTCTATCTGTGGAGGGGTTTAGGGCATTACCCTTATGTGACTGATGGCTACAAACCTATGGAGAGTTGTGGCCTCTTGCCAGGAGCCTGGTGTCTAGAAGCATGCCAAAAATGCCTAGAGTCCCTTGCAAGGTTATCCCCTGCAGGGTCACTGGGATTTCAAGCCTTAGATCAACCAGAAACCAGGCTGCTTCTCATGATCCTACAAGAAAAAACATGACAATATCATTGTGAATAAGGTATGTTGAAAATCATAATGCCCACAACTTAATTTCTATCATTACATGTGGCATATACTCTAATACGTTTCAGGTCAAATCCCAAAAATTAGACCTTTAGACAGATTTAAATGCAGGTCTGATGATAACACCTTTGGGAATTAACAGATATGGGGGAATGAAAGAAATAAGACCAGACAGACAGCAACATCTATTGAATTGAGAACTATGTATAACAAATGATTCAACTAAGCTTACAGGGATCTGATGACTTGAAATGAGCCAAAAGAATTTTCATAAACTGAAAGTAGCATGTGGAGTCATTATACTTCCAGAGAGACCTATTATTAAAGGTCCCTTCCCCACTGGAAGAGACTATGGCCTCGTGGGAAGCATAGTCCTTCACCCAAAGGTAAGCTTTAGAATGTTAGTAACAGAAAGCTGTTAGGTTTCAACATTCCCCCAAACCGAGGGATTTAGCAACACTCTAGCAGCACACGACTGCATCCACTCTCATGATTACAAGATTTAAAGCAAGAATCCCCAGAACAATGAAGGACATTTGGAAAGTTTTACTCTGTAGGCAGTTCTTCTTCTGAGCTACTTTGTGGTATATTGAAAAAGGTGCTAAAAGAATGTCAAGCAGCTACTGATTTGCCAGACTATCAGTGCATTTTCATGAACATATATTACTTTTTCATACAAACCCATACTTCATCTTAGGGGAAAATAATACCACACAGTTGGGAGGCACTGATTGCTTTCTACCAAAAAGAATAACCACAGCAACCCTCCCAAATAAACAAAAAAAGCTCAAAACCAAAAACAATGTGATCTTCTTCACAGTCAAAATATCTCACAAACTGAAACAGAAAACAATGATACTATTTCATGCATCAGACATTTGTCAATATCTCTGTCATTGTATCTTAATAATGTGTAATCAGTACTAATTTTTCTAAGATAAGGGTCATACTTTCATCTGTTTATTTGTACTTTCATGGGTCTAAGGGTTCACTATGTGTGAACCCTTCATGTTGGCATCACAAAATATCATGAAGTCCATATTTAATCAAAGACTTTATATGTAGCCTGGATTTACTCTGTATGATGAAAGATACATTAAAGCATTTATATGTAGTTCAGATTAACCAGGAGAATCTATTAACATAATCTACTTTC
Organism: Apodemus agrarius; assembly: GCA_964023405.1. Taxonomy (NCBI): domain Eukaryota; kingdom Metazoa; phylum Chordata; class Mammalia; order Rodentia; family Muridae; genus Apodemus; species Apodemus agrarius. Next base: position 6,338,572 of record OZ030010.1, read on the forward strand.
CCATTTGAAGCTTTTAATAAATCTTAGTTAAAATTACAATCCATTTATGCAGACCATACCCTGGTAAAATTTGTATATTTCATTATGCTCAATTCCTTTTCAAAATATCTCATAGTTCTTTCCCAATTTCATTATTTTTAATATCTTTTTGAGACATGGTCTCATACTAGAGCCAAGGCTGGTCTAGAACTCACTGATAGTCTAGGTTGGCCTCAAACTCAAAGAAATCCTTATTCCTCAGTATCCCAAGTTTTGGGATTTCAGGCATTAGGCAGCACACCCGGCTTCTCTCCCAATATTATCTCAATTTTTTTCTGAGACATGGTCTCATCTCTGACTGGCTTGAAACTCACAGAGAGCTGCCTGCCTCTGCCTCCCAAGTCCTGGGACAAAAGGCCTAAACTACCATGTCTGGCTTTTCCAATTTTATCTTAAATATCATAGACTACCTCCCCAAGTAGTTCTGCAAACACTGCTAGATGCTTTTATATCAATGGGGATCCCTGATTTAATTCTCTCATGCAATGATTTTGGAAAATAACTTTGTTAAAACCATACTCTTTCAATGCAACCTTCTATGACATAATCAGACCACTCCCAGACCACAGTAGAGTACAAGTTGTTTTCTTTCAGGACCACAGGTTTGCCTGGGAGCTGGCACTCACTGACAGTACCCACCTAGTCTCATGAGAGAGGACACATATTGGTATCCTGTAAAAAAATATTCAAATTCAAGATAAAAGTTCCCAAGTGTGTTTCCAAATGTGTGCAGGAGGAGGCTTTCACACCATTGTGAAGACAGTGATCCAAAGATCAAACCATTTTCAATGCAGGATGCTCTGTAGTTTAAAGGAGAAAAGTGAGAGAAGTGAGCTGCCACATAGCATCCAGTTTGAAAAGTTTGATGAGCTCAATCTACTAGAGCTGAACTGCACAGAAAGGAGACCAGAGCCATTGTGTCAGCCTTCACCTAAACAGTGCGGGCAAGTATTCACTCCACTTGAAGGATTTTTGTTTGATTATTTTTTGAGGTAAGGTTTCACTCTGTAGCCTAGGCAGGCCTTCAACTTGCTGTGGCTCCTACTGCTTCTCTTTCCTGAGTGCTGGGATTACAGGTAAGCACCATTATAACTGATAAATTTTCTCCAAACATCATGCTCATGTGTGTCACTGTCTGCAGTGAAGCCTTTTTTTGTATTACAAACTGCTATTCTTTTTCTCCCTTGATTTTTCTTTTCACTTCTCATCATCTCATACACTATGGATTGAGCTTGCTTAGCTGATTGATTGTTGCTCCACGTGAGGTCCATGAAGGTAGGGCATTTTGTTTAGCTCATGTATGTATCTATACATCCTAGGAAAGTGCCTTTAGGAACAAGTGCTAGCTGGTGTGCATTGATGAATGCATGTTTCTACTGTGCACACTGGGAGGCTAATATTCCTTCTACTTGACTCATACTATCTGTTTTATGAATTGCTATTGTATCAGTCTGTGCTTTTGCTCATTTTTAATTTGTAAGTCTATTTTGGATTTATGCATGTTTAATGGAACATATCTCAGCAACTTTTTATATTTAATGTTGAATGTTCAATCCTTATATGTATTCGTTAAGTCTCTGTTGCTGATAAACACCATGACCCTAACCATGTTAGAGGAAGAAAGCATTTATTTCATGTTATGAATTCTAGGTAACAGTCTACTGACTAGTGGAGTGAAGTCAGAGAAGAAATGCAAGGCAAAATGCTGGAATCATGCTGCTTACTGGCTTGTTCTCCATGGCTTGCTCAGCCTGATTTCCTATATAACCCAGGACAGGGTGAGAACTGGACATTCTGTCTTGGCCCTCCTACATAAATCATTGATCAAGAAAATGCCCCCATGGACTTGCCCACAGGCCAGTATTTTTTTCAGTTGAAGTTCTTTCTTCCCAGAGAACTTGATCACATTTCAACAACAAGTCAACAACAAGTACCCAGCATACTAAATAACACGATAAAAATAGTAAAGACAACAGCTGAGGCTATCTGTTCCACTTAAAGGACACTATATATGGTTCAGATTTAGAAAACAATTGGAGGAAAAGGTTGCTGGCTATCTGCCAAGGCTCAGAGACCATCACAAAAGCAAGGGTGGAAGAATCTAAGAGCCAGAGCCTTGAAAGCTGTGCCTTGAAAGCTGTGTTCTGGATAGAGCACTACGTTCATGGATTCACAGTAGCTGTGACTATCTGTACAAGTTGAGGCCCGCCAACTTCTCAGCATCCAGTGAGGGCTCATGAGGCCCCACCCCTCCCATAGGGGTTATTGGCAGCTAATGGTTACTGGAAGTGGGGAGTAATTTACTTCAGTGGTATACTCACTGGTAAACTTACTTAGGCTTCCATAAATAAGCACTCTCCTGTGCTCATATAAATGGCCCTAATTAAACTCAGTGTGTAACACACAGAGAAAATAAACAAAACAAAACAAAACAAAATAAAACAGAATATAAAACAACAGCAACAACCAAATAAAACATAACAAAAGATATTGAAATGAGAGAAGGCTTTTTGGGGAGAAGTTTAGGAAGAGGGGGGTTACACTGAGAACATAACAAGGGATGAAAATTACTAAAATGTTATATGCACATGGATGAATTTGTCAACAAATTAAAAATGAAGGCTAGAGAGATCACTCAGCTGTTAAGAGCACTGAATACTGTTTCAAATGACCTGACTGTGTTTAATGCTGACCACCCACATGACCGCTCACAACCATCTGTAAGTTCAGTTCCAGTGCATCTGATGGCCCCAATCTGGCTTTAGTGGGCACTTTAGAAAGGTGGTGTTCAGACTCACAATCAGACAAAACAACCATGCATATAAAGTTGAAAGAAAATTTTAAAGTAGATAATTGACTAGTAAGACTGTCAGGAGGGGTTCCTATCGGTTGAAGTCCTCCCATTTCATTGCCATATTTGATATTTCAAGCTCCTTTTCTCTCCCTGTACCTTGCCTTGGGCATCAAGAGTCATACAAGAGAAATAGCATGTGGGCTGTTGAGTAGCATTTTCATAGAAGCATAAAGCACTGTTCCTAAAGCAGCCTTCTTTTTGCCTGCTTATTAGTATGACTCAAAAACTGCCATAGATTTAAGAATCCATCTTTTAAATAAGGTCTTATTTCTATGAAATTGTGGCTATTGTAAAATATATTCAGAGGTTTCTATAGTAATATATATTTTCCCCTTAAGTTGAGGGGTATAACTATTAGGCAGTTGTTGAATGCACAGAAAAAAAAATATTGTTCTGGGGGCGATTTCCCTACCAATTCTTCTATCCCAAATTCTTTCAATGGTGCTATTTTTATTTTTCAAATGCTTGCTAAGTTCTTTTTTATTTTGTTTTTATAGCTATTTTTTTTGATTATTTGAAAAAGCCCAGGACAATGCCTTAAAATATAGAAAGAATGCTACAATTTTAATAGCAATTTATAAATAGGCTTTTTCAACCTCAGTTTTAGAGGCAGGAGTTTGGTGGTTTATAATGCTCACCCTCTATCCACTATTCTTGCACGAACCATAGATAACACATGTGACAATTCTCGATTCTTTACATAGTCACACAAGTACTATTCTGGACTTTAAATGTCAGAAATCTGAGGAAGAAATCTATCTGCCACTAAGAAGACAGCCTTATTTATAATAGCCAGAAGCTGGAAAGAACCCAGATGTCCCTCAGTGGAGGAATGGATACAGAAAATGTGGTATATTTACACAATGGAATACTATTCAGCAATTAAAAACAATGAATTCATGAAATTCATAGGCAAATGGTTAGAACTGTAAAATATCATACTAAGTGAGGTTACTCATTCACAAAAGAACACACATGGAATGCAGTCACTGATAAGTGGATATTAGCCCAGAAGCTCAGAATACCCCAAACACAACCCACATATCAAATCATTCCCAAGAAGAAGGAAGGAGAGGGCCCTGGTCCTGAAAAGGCTTGATGCCGAATTTTAGGGGATTGCCAGGACAGAGGATTGGGAGGAGGTTGATTGGGGAACTGGCAGAGGGAAGAGGACTTATGGGACTTATGGGGAGGAGGGAACCAGGAAAGGGGAAATCATCAGGAATGTAAAAATAGAATGTAGAAAATTTTAAAAAAATCAAAAATAAATAAATAAAGTTCTTACTCCACTCGGGGAAAAAAACAAAGATGCTCTAATTCCTATTAGAAAACTGAATTACTGATGGAGAGAGTCCACTTTTCTCTTTCTCCCCTTTTGGAAGAAAAAAAATGTATTTTTGCCAGATTTTGTGTAGGTTGTACCTTCATTTTCATTGAATTCTATAAGGTCTTTGATTTCTTTCTTTATTTCTTCCTTGGCCAAGGTGTCATTGAGTAGAGTATTGTTCAGCCATGTGTATGTGGGCTTTCTGTTGTTCTTCTTGCTATTGAAGATCACTTTTAGTCCATAGTGATCTGATAGGAGGCATGGGATTAGTTCGGTCTTCTTGTATTTGTTGAGTTCTGTCTTGTGACCAATTATATGATCAATTTTGGAGAAGGTACCATGCGGTGCTGAGAAAAAGGTGTATTCTTTTGCTTTAGGCTGAAATATATATCTGTTAAATCCAATTGGTCCAAAGTTTCAATTAGTTTCACTGTGTCCCTGTTTAGTTTCTTTCTTGATCGGTCCATTGAGGAGAGTGGAGTGTTGAAGTCACCCACAATTATTGTGTTAGGTACAATGTGTGCTTTAAGCTTTAGTAAAGTTTCTTTTACAAATGAGGATGCCCTTGCATTTGGAGCATAGATGTTCAGTATTGACAGTTCTTCTTGGTGGATTTTCCCTTTGACCAGCGAGAAGTGACCTTCTGTGTCTCTTTTGATGACTTTAGGTTGAAAGTCAGTTTTATCTGATATTAGAATGGCTACTCCAGCTTGGTTCCTGTGACCATTTGCTTGTAAAATTGTCTTCTAGCCTTTTACTCTAAGGCAGTTTGTCTTTGACACTGAGATGTGTTTCCTGTATGCAGCAAAATGTAGGGTCCTGTTTCCGTATCTAGTCTGTTAGTCTATATCTTTTTATTGGGGAATTGAGTCCATTGATATTAAGAGATATTAAGGAATAGCAATTATTACCTCCTGACATTTTTGAAATTATTTTTTATATTTGAGAGATTATCTTCTTTTGGGTTTGATGAGAGGGGGTTTCTATCTTGCTTCTTCTGTGGTGTAGTTTCCCTTCTTGTGTTGGTGTTTTCCCCCTATTATCCTTTGTAGGGCTGGGTTTGTGGAAAGATATCATGCAAATTTGGTTTTGTCATGGAATACATTGGTTTCTCCATCTATGGCGATTGAGAGTTTTGTTGGGTATAGTAGTTTTGGCTGAAATTTGTGTTCTCTTAGAGTCTGCATGAGATCTGCCCAGGATCTTCTATCTTTCATGGTCTCTGGTGAAAAGTCTGGTGTTATTCTGATAGGTCTTCCTTTATATGTTATTTGGCCCTTTTCTCTTACTGCCCTTAATATTCTTTGTTTAGTACATTTGGGGTTTTGATTATTATATGACGGGAGGTATTTCTGTTCTGGTCCAGTCTGTTTGAAGTTCTGTAGGCTTCTTGTATATTCATGGACATCTCTCTTTTTAGGTTGGGGAAGTTTTCTTCCATAATTTTGTAGAAGATATTTGCTGGTCCTTTAAATTGTAAATCTTCACTCTCAACTATACCTGTAATCCTTAGGTTTGGTCTTCTCATTGTGTCCTGGATTTCCTGGATGTTTTGGGTTACAACCTTTTTGCATTTAGTATTTTCTTTGACTATTGAATCAATGGTTCCTATGGTATCTTCAGCATCTGAGATTCTTCTATCTCTTGTATTCTATTGTTGATATTTGCATCTATGGCCCCTGATTTCCTCCCAACGTTTTCTATCTCCAAAGTTGTCTCCCTTTCCAATTTCTTAGTTGTTTCTAAGTCTGCTTTTAGAACCTGGATGGCTTTGCTCAGATCTTTCACTTGCTTGTTTGTGTTTTCATGTAATTCTTTAAGAGATTTTTGCGTTTCCTCTTTCAAAACTTCTACTTGTTGACCCACGTTCTCCTGTATTTCTTTAAGTGATTTTTGTATCTCCTCCTTATTGGCTTCTATTTTTTATCCATATTCTCCTGAATTTCTTTAAGTGATTTTTGTGTTTGCCTTGTAAGGGCTTCTAACTTTTGATCCATTTTCTCCTGTATTTCTTTAAGAGATTTATCTATGTGTTCCACTATCAGCATCCTGACCACTGATTTTAGATCCAAATCTTGTTTTTCTGGTGTGTTGGGGTATCATTTTTTTACTGAGTATCTGCTAGGATGTCCTGGCATAGCATAGTGGCATTTTAGGTTACTTTCTGCTCTCCAAATAAATCTCTTTACATTCTCTCTGCCCTGTTTATTCTAACAATTTCTTTGTTCATTTTATCTTATATTCAAAATTCCTAATACTCACTAGTGTTTTATTTAGTCCCTAAATCAGCTCACTTGGGCATAGCTTCTCTTTAGTTGACTGTGCTTCACATTCCACAATTTCTAGGAGTCAGGAATCCTGCAGAACTTAGCTTCTTCACATGAACAACGGGACTATGTGAGTCTTCATTTGTGGCTTAATTTCATTAAATCAGGAAAGGGGACAATCTGCCAGGATGAGAGAAGTCACAATTATACGTGCTCTAACTATGGAGTAACTGCTATTGTGATTAAGATATTGAAGTATATTTCTAAAAAACTCGTATGTGGAAGGCTTGATTTTCAGACAGTGGCACTATAGACAGGAGGTTGGACTAGACTAAGAGTGATGGTGTATTTCCATTCATTAGGTCATGCAGTAAATTGCCTATTATGAGTTAGCACTTACGGGGATGAATTAGGTGTCTCAAGACACCACTACTATTAGGAAGAGAGATCTATCTAGGAATGGCATGAGCTTCTGAAGGCTTAAAGCCCACCCACAGTGACACACTCCTCCAACAAGGCCACAGCTCCTAATATTTCTCAAAGTGTCTCAAAGCTCTACAGTTTGGCACCAACATTTTCAAATACGTGAGTCTATGGTAGCCATTCTCATTAAAAACCACCACAGTCAGACTAACAGTACCATATGACTTCCTTCCTGTGGAATAGTCTATAAATACAATTAGAAAATTGTAGGTTACCTCTATAATATTATTACACCAGTCAGCATATCTTGCCAGGCTGTTTATTACTATAGCCCACAGCTCAGGAAGACTGCTATACTAATTAGCTTGACTATTAACTTGATACAACCTAGAGTTACCTGACATTGGTTTGTGAGTATGTCTATGGGGGATTATGTTGCTAATTGATGTAGAAAGGCTCAGACCACATTAGGAGACACCATTCCCTGGAAATGTTACTGAGTTGTATAAACTAGCTAAGCATTAATGAATTAGTCAGCAAGCAGTATTCCCCCATGGTAACTGATGCAAACTCCTAACTTGAGGTTTCTCCATGACTTCTCTCAATGTTGAAACTAGAGTGGAAGTCAAATAAATCCTTACTTTTTTAAGTTAATTTTGGTCAGAGTATGTTATCACAGTAATAGAAAATAGAACTAGAAAAAAAACTTGAGTTTTCACTTCCAATAGCCTACAAAGTTCCTTATGGAACTATGCAAGCTAGGCAGTAAGGGTGATACTTGCAGACAAATCGCAGTTTGATTTCTGCATGTCCTGTGATCAAAGAGTGTGGTGTTGTCAGCAATAGGCTCTTATAAATAAATCTTTTGACACACTGAAACTAATAGAAAAGAAACTGGGGAAGACTGTGGAGGACATGGGCACAGGGGGAAAGTTCCTGAACAGAACACCAATAGCTTATGCTCTAAGATCAAGAATTGACAAATGGGACCTCATAAAATTACAAAGTTTCTGTAAGGCAAAAGACACTGTCAGAAGGACCAAACGGCAACCAACAAATTGGGAAAAGATCTTCACTAACCCCACATCTGACAGAGAGCTAATATCCAATATATACAAAGAACTCAAGAAGTTAGACCCCAATGAAACAAATAACCCTATTAAAAAGTGGGGTACAGAGCTAAACAAAAATTTTCACCAGAAGAAATTCGAATGGCTGAGAAGCACCTTAAGAGATGTTCAACATCATTAGTCATCAGGGAAATGCAAATCAAAACAAGCCTGAGATTCCACCTCACTCCAGTCAGAATAGCTAAGATTAAAAACTCAAGAGACAACAAGTGCTGGCGAGGATGTGGAGAAAGAGGAACACTCCTCCACTGTTGGTGGTATTGCAAGATGGTACAAGCACTCTGGAAATCAGTCTGGTGGGTCTTCAGAAAATTGGACATGACACTTCCAGTGAACCCTGTCATACCACTCCTGGGCATATACCCAGAGGATTCCCCTGCATGCAATAAAGACACATGCTCCACTATGTTCATAGCAGCCTTATTTATAATAGCCAGAAGCTGGAAGGAGCCCAGATGTCCCTCAAAGGAGGAATGGATACAGAAAATGTGGTATATCTACACAATGGAATACTACTCAGCAATTAAAAATAATGAATTCATGCAATTTGTAGGCAAATGGTTGGATCTGGAAAACATCATCCTAAGTGAATTAACCCAATAACAAAAGAATACATATGAAATGCAATCACTGATAAGTGGATATTAAAGAGCCCAGAAGCTCTGAATACACAAGGCACAATTAGCAAATCAAAAGATTCCCAAGAAAAAGGAAGGAGCTGGTCCAGTTTTGCAGGAGAGTACCAGAACAGAGATTGGGGGGTGATTGGGGAATGGGCAGGGGGAAGAGGACTTATGGGACATATAGTGAGGGGGAAACTGGGAAAGGGGAAAGCCTTTGGAATGTAAGCAAAGAATATAGAAAATAAATAAATAAATAAATAAATAAATAAATAAATCTTTTGAAGGCCTGAAAGTAATGGAGATAGATAACCATGGCTGAAAACCTCTGAAATTGTGAGGTAAAATAAATCATTCTATAAGTTGGTTATTTCATGTCACTTATTACAGCAGCAGAAAGGCTAACACAAGTCCCAACTTGTAGCACCTATGTTTCTGGGTTTGATACTTTTTCTCCTGATGGAAAGCTGCTCTGCCTATGTCTATCATAAGTTTACAATAAATTTTGAAATAAAATCCCCTATGATTAGCTTTATATCAATTATTTATGAAAACTGGTATAAGTAAAGATGTTCTTTTGATCATTTTAAAAAGAATAAGTGAGGTATGTCCCGCATTGCCATTATAGCTGCTGAGAAAAGGTGTTCTTCAATTACTCACAATAGTAACTAGGTGGGTAACAATCCTCTACTACTCTACTGGAGTTTCTTGGGATCACCTTTGAAGTACATGGTATTTGCACTCAGACTTTTGTATCTAAGTCTGATTCTGGGAAACATAAACTAAGATACTGTTATCTCATCACAATTTCTACGGCACTTGTGATAAAATATGGCCTCAAAGACAATGTACTGGAAACATCATTTACCAAATTTTGTGATGAAAAATAGTAGTTGTTTCATGTAAGAATATTTCTCTGCTTCTGATCACACTCTCCAAATTTGGTTTTCCACATCTTATTAAACGTGGGCTCTTGGAGGTGCCTCTCATGGCTAGAACTAATGGGAACCTTATCTAATATCCTGGGTATTGAAAGCTATCTTCTGTATCTATGAACTGAGCACAGAGTCCCCAATGAGGGAGCTAGAGCAAGGACCCAAGTACCTGAAGGCGTTTGCAGCGCCACAGGAGGAACAATGATATGAGCCACCCAGTACTCCCAGAGCTCCAAGGGAAAAAACATCAACCAGAGTACACATGGTGTTATCCATGGCTCCAGATGCATAGTCAGCAGAGGATGGCCTTGTTGGACATCAAAGGGAGGAGAGGCCCCTGGTCCTGGAAAGGCTCCATGCAGATGCAGCAGTGTAGGGGAATACCAGGATAGGGAAACAGGAGGGGGTTGACTGGGGAACAGGGGAGGGGAGAGGGCTTATGGGACTTTCAGGGAGGGGGAACCAGGAAAGGGAAAATCATTTGAAATATAAATAAAGAATATATCTAATAAAGAAAGAAAAAATAAATTAAAAAGAAACATCTTCTGCCTCAGCAGTTCAGGCCAATGAGTGGGTTTGTCAGCACTTCTATGCTTTGGTCTTTGGTAATTCTCCCAGCATCTAATGTGAACAAGTTCAGTGTGGGTAGTTCCCAGTGCTTTGGCTAAGAAGGTTTAAGGGATCAAACTAACCTCAGTGAGACTTACTGATATTTTTTTCTGTTTCCAGAAGTTTCTAAGAACAGTCGATCACTAGGTTCTGTGGGTGTTAGCATAGGTTCTGTAAGACATGAAGTCTAAGAAAGATTTTCATACATGAGATGTACTAGATACTTTGATCAAACCAATGCTTATAAGGGAGAGAGAAAAGCCTGACTGTCAAATTAGGTACAGGGGAAACATTACCTTCCAATGTACTCAAAACAAAGAATTCAGCCATAAGACGTTAGGGTCTTTCAGAAATACCTTTAATTAAGGGAGCAGAGTGAGCCTTTTCCGTACGCGCTGCCCATCAATCAAGATCATGAATAGAAGTCCTTGGAAGGAGCCTGTTCTTGTTCAAAGAAGCTTCCTTTAGCTTAGGTCAGCAGCTGGCAAATGGTGGTCTATAGGCCATATGCTGACATCTATCTCATTGTGCAAATAAAACTTTATTGGAACCCAAGCACAGATTTAATTTTATATCGTCTCTAATTGCTTTCTGGACACATTGGTAGACTTCAGTACCTGTAGCAACAATGGAATTACCTTCAAAACATAAAGTCCCAACTACCTGGCAGCATGTTACCCCAGCCCCGCCCACAAAAAAAAAAAAAGGATTATGGTGACTCTAGGCACAGGGCAATTTCCTGAGGAGAACAATGGCTTGAACTTAAAGTGCACAGCATCCTTAGCAAATGCAGAAGCTCCTGTTTTAGTCCCAAGTATTAGTTCTTACACTACAGAAAATCAACACCACACAAGGAAGGCCAGGCAAAAGATTCTCCCTATATTCTAGATTACTGTGAGGTATAATGACTTCATATATCCTTTCTGAAGATGTATCAAAGGAGCAGGAACTTGCCTCCATCATTATAGTGTCTATCTTTTTTTTCTACCTTTATATTGGGTATTTTCTTTATTTACATTTCAAATGTTATCCTCTTTTCAGATCTCCACTCTAGAAATCCCCCATTCCATCTCCCTTACTACTCCTGCCTCTGCGAGAGTGCTCCCACAGCCATCCACCCACTCCCGTCTTCCCACCCTGGCATTCCACTACACTGGGGTATGGAACACCCTCAGGCCCAAGAGGTGCTCCTACCACTGATGTCCAACAAGGCCACCCTCTGTCACACATGCAGCTGGAGCCATGGGTCCCTTCTTGTGTACTCTTTGGTTGGAGGTCCAGTCCCTGGGAGCTCCAGAGGTCTGGCTGGTTGACAGTGTTGCTCCCTACTTGGGGCTGCAAACACCCTCAGCTCCTTCAGTCCCTTCTCCAACTCCTCCACCTGGGATCCTGTGCTCAGTCCAGTGGAAACTAATCCTGAGGTACTTTTCTTCCACTTTCTCAAAGCCGATGTCCTTTCCCTCTTGCCCTTGTTTTTCCTAGACTTGCTATTGGCAACAAAGAGCTTTATTGCTTCTGGCAATTGGAAAGCTAGGCTAAGAACTATAATGCCAAAGGTTTCAAATTGGACATGACACTTAATAAGGTTAGAGTAGGAGGTGTCCAGAGGACTATGTATATCCACTGCTACTCACTTCATACCCAAAACAGGGCCATTTCCAGATACTTCTTCCGGCTACCTGGTGAGCCTTTTCCTGATTTCACCCTGAAGTATTTGCATGTCATTCCCTGTTGTCCCCATTTGCTCACAACTTATACAGAATGATGACCTGGCTTCCTGAGGCTCCTGCTCCAGAGCTGCAAGAATGTTTATTATATATGATACTTGTTTTAACTACCCTGGGGGCATTCTAGTTGATTTTTCAAGGCACTGTAGATCTTCTCTTGAGTTATGAAACCACCCAGGGGAAAAGAGTAGCTTTAGCCAAGATACAATTTTAAGAAGACACACAATATAAAATAGAGAAAAAAAGACCCTTGGGCTATTCTGCACTTCTGAAGCAAAGGCCTCTAACAGCGAAATAAGCAGGCCACAAATAAGGAAGCAGACAACGTGGGTTCTGCTGAGCAGACTCTTTTCCTTGGATTAATTCTAAAAGCGAAAGATTCTGAGTGAGTCACAGAGTAAAGTAGGTCAGAGTTTATCCTTCCGGCAATGCAGTATTATATGAATATACCCATGGTCCCTGGAGAACGCTCAGTAGCCCCACCTTCTCAACATCTATGCTAGGCTTGACCATGTGTACTTGTTTTTTAGCTCTGTTTGTGTATATTCACTATTTTTCTCTTTCTTGTGAGCAAATATCTGATAAGAAAGAAATTAGAGGAGCAATGATTCATCTTGGCTTATGGTCCGAGAGATATTTCTGTCCATCATGGTCAGGAAGAAATATTAGTTGGAATAACCTGTGGTTTGGTGGCAGGATCATGATAAGTAACAGCCAGGAAGCAGAGATGCCCATGTGGTCAAAGGCAGGTCCAGAGTATAATACCTAAAATTTGCTCCCATTGAACCCACTGTATGTGTCTAATCCTAAATGTTTTAAAGTCTCTCCAAAGAGTATTACAAATTCGAAACCAATTGTTGAAACCCAGGAGTCTATAGAGGGCATTTCACATTAAAACTGTAACAATGCATTGTTGCATTTAAAAAAGAAGTTCAGCTCTGCTTTTGGGATACAGAGTCTCTGGCTGAGGAAGGTCCTCCAAATCTAAAACTAGCCAAGAGGTGGAGCAGGAATCATAGAAATTTAGATGTTATACGTTTAGAGCTATATAGAGGGATGTTGTTGGCAGTGGTCACAGTGAGTTTTGAGATTTGTGTATGAGTTTTGAGATTTGTGTAGGATGTGCTAGAGAAAGAATTCAAAGAAAAGAATCTCCTTTGGCAAGAGTAACCCAGGTCAGAATCAGGTGCCACAGGTTGTTATTGATGACTTGCTAATATGCAACTTGATTATTCCAAAACCACGTTTTAATGTGTCATAGGAAATTGACCCTTCTAAGAACAATATATTCATTCTGTATTACAGCATGAGACATTTGTATCTTGGTATGGATGAGGCACTGATTTCAGGACATCCTAATCATACAAAAATCTGTGAATAGTTAAATGTCATTAAGAGTGCAGTATTTTGGAGCCAGGCGTGGTGGCACACACCTGTAATCCCAGCACTTGGGAGGCAGAGGTAGGTGGATTTCTGAGTTCGAGGCCAGCCTGGTCTACAGAGTGAGTTCCAGGACAGCCAGAACCACACAGAGAAACCCTGTCTCCAAAAAAAACCAAAACAAAACAAAAACAAACAAACAAAAAAAAACAAGAGTGCAGTATTTGTACAGATATTACAGACACCATTTTACATTTAACTTATACCTAATACAATGTAGAGGCTATGTCAATGTGGGTTATATATACTGTTGAGGAAATAATAATGCCAAGAAAGTCCTTGCATTTTTCAGCACAGATGCATCTTTATTCATTCATTCATTTTAAATTAACCTTTTAAATTTTGATTGGTTGAATCTGCTGACATGTCATCTGTAAATATAGAGAGATGCACAGTGTTATTATGTGGCAATTAATTGAAGCAGAAGCAAACTGGTTTTTTTTTTTTGGTTTTTTTTTTTTTTTTTTTTGGTTTTTTGGAGACAGGGATTCTCTGTATAGCCCTGGCTGTCCTAGAACTCACTCTGTAGACCAGGCTGGCCTCGAACTCAGAAATTCGCCTGCCTCTGCCTCCCAAGTGCTGGGATTACAGGCATGCACCACCACCGCCCGGCGCAAACTGTTTTTTAAGGTACCACCTGATAATCTAACAGGGGGGATCTCTAATCTCTAGCAGGTAAGAATGAAATAAAAATGTTATGGATAGGTAAGAACCATGGGTACCCCACTTTCATGTAAGATCTGGGATTCTGAGCTATCTATGTCATTTCTGGTACTCTGTATAAAATTCTTTCAGACAAAAATACTATGCTACCTGAGAGTGGGCAAAGACTAGGATTGAGTTAAAGCACCATGGGAGCAGATTGGATGAATTAAACCATACTTCCAATATTTCTGTTACTAATGAGTCCATGAGTAGAAAGTTATAGAGGTTAATCTCTACTTCTAAGTGTTCATAATCAACATGTCTAAGTGTTCAGAGTTCTAATAATTCTTTTAAAAGTGAGTGATGTGTGCTAAACAAAACAAAGTTAAAATAAAGGTTTCATTTTTTGCTTTGTGTCTACCACACAAAATTATTTAATATGTCCATGTTTTGTTTGGACAAGGTGTTTATAGTGTATGCTCTCTTATTATTGTTTTCCTTTAGCAAATATCAATCTATGCTGTACAGCATATACAACAATAATAATGATCTAGCTGATGTGTTTATAAAAAGTGAGGAGGGGATATGTTTGGTGGATGTGATCAGGTGTGGTGGAAGGAGGTACCTAGGTGGGCCCATGCTGAGGTATCCCTTCCCCCTGAGAGACTGGCTATGACAGTATAGTATAGAATAGAGTTTATTCAGGGCATGGGGAGGGGAGCCAAGAGGATAATAGAGGCAGAGAAAGGCAGAGAGACAAGAGAAGGGAAGGGAAGGGAAGGGAAGGGAAGGGAAGGGAAGGGAAGGGAAGGGAAGGGAAGGGAAGGGAAGGGAAGGGAAGGGAAGGGAAGGGAAGGGAAGGGAAGGGAAGGGAAGGGAAGGAAAGGAAAGGAAAGGAAAGGGAAGGGAAGCTATCAATGAGCACATGGAGAGATAGGATGGAGGGGAATGGGGAGAGAGTGGGAGCAGGAAGGCAGGAGAGACAGACAGAGAGAGAGAAAGAGAGAGAGAGAGAGAGAGAGAGAGAGAGAGAGAGAGAGAGAGAGAGAGAGATGATAGCGAACAACCCCGTTTACAGTGAGTCAGGTATACCTGGATGTTGCCAGGTAACTGTGGGGTGGAGCATACTTGGTAGTTGCCCCATAACTGTGGGGGCAGAACTAGAATGCCAACATTCTCCTGCTTTGGTTTAATTAAAAAGTGGAAAAAATAGGAAGAGGTGATGGTGGAGCAGGAATAGTGTCATGATCTTTACTTCCTGCTGACTTCGGGGTGACATGTCTCTTGGGAACCTAGAAAAGTGGGTATGGAAATTTTGGTCCAGCCTTAGAAGAGCTACCTATTTTCTTGTTGTCCAGGATCTATAGAATCGCCTATGGATAGATCAGAAGGAATAAATCCAGTAGAAGTGCCAGAGTCTATGAGAAGAGATTGGAGCAGCTGAAGGTTGCTTCTCTGGAGCTGTCCTGGATGTAGTAAGTACCTAAACTTGACAAGATGCTGAAACACACATACATATATTATAGGCAGAGAATAATATTAAGTACATTTGAGAGAAAGAAAAAAATCTTAGATGTCTACATTTGAAATCCAGAGGAATCCCACCCTCTGGAATAGTCAGCAAGTGGGGACTTTAGGCTATTGATTAGCAGATATACTTATCTGGATGGAGTCTATTTGATCCATGAGAGGTAGATCTGAGTGGATTTTCCATAGCTTATAAGTTTGCAAAAGAGAACAACATGAGTTAACAACATGATCAGTCTTTAAGATGAGCCTTTTATAGAGCAGGAGGAACACAAATTTGTGATTATATAATTGTATTGTATAGTAGAATGTTTTATTAGAGTTAGGCAAGTTTATGCTAGGACAGTGGCATAGCAAAAAGAGGAAATATGAAGCATTTACTTGATGGAAACTGAGTTTAGGTAAGGAAATAACATCTGTGAAAGCTAACATCTGACCTAGCTGCTAAAACTAAGTTTAGAGGTGTATTTTCTAGCTGTCAAATTATGGTTATCTTAGCTGTCAACGTAGTCAGAAGTCTGGGGAAGAATAGATTAGAATCTAGGGTCATGTATTAATTTTAAAATAATTGACAGAGTTCATCTATACTCCAAACAGTTCCCTGTGGTCTCCATGTCAAACTGGGCGGAGTCAGTCTGGCTTTCAAGCCCAGAAGATAAAAAGCATTTTTCTCTGTGGACATGAGAAATGTGTGACATGAGAAATGGCTTACCTTGATTTATACAATATAAGTCATTTGACTTTCAGGGTATCCAATTTTGTCCACTGTGTTTCTCATACCACACTCCAGGCAGTCTCTTGTAGCTTTGTCCAAATCTTCTGAGACCTAGAGGGGTAAACTGTAAGGCTTTGGGAGATTCTGTCATAAACTGAAGTATGCTAATAATTAGCAGACGTCTGACAAGATTGAGGGATAAATCAATTGGTCATATCTGAGTTACATAACTTGTATTTGTTCAACTATATATTTGAGAGTGAATATAGTAAATGTAGAACACTATACTTTAGTGACAATAGTAAAAATCATTTAGCGAGGCAGGATAGGAACAAAGAACTTAAATAACTTTGACAGGTTGCAGAAGTAAAGAAAAACAAATTTTTCATTAGCAGAGAAACACTTGAATTAGAGTTGGTGTGGAGGACCAGAATGTGAAGGAATAAGAAAGCTGTCAGCAGTGGGGGCATAAGATCATGATGACAGAAAGTGAGTTTGTCCATGTGGGTTCAGGCCTGTGACAAGAACTGAGTTGGCAGGCAGTTGAGGCAGGAGGCGTGCACTCAGGCATGGGTTGGGGGAGGGGGCACGAGTGCACAGCCTGAAGAGCACAGATTCTGAGGAGCCACAATAATGGCGTGCCCCACTCCAGGAAGCATGGGACCACAGTAGGGCTTCCTGAGTTCTGAGGAGAGAGAGAGAGAGAGAGAGAGAGAGAGAGAGAGAGAGAGAGAGAGAGAGAGAGAGAGACTCTCACACATAGGTGTGCATGAGCCTGAATAAGCACAGGCAGATTGTTGAGCCTAGGAAAGCGGCTTCTCAATGAACGGAGTGCAAAGGGGACAGGGCAAAAGCTGTTTTTCTCATAGCTACATGGGGTAGAACACAGGATCATAGTTCTGGACAGAGAGAGAGAAAACTCGCACACAGTGGGAGGGAGGGAGGATGGTCACATGCACGTGGGAAAACAACATCTCAGCAGAGTCCCTGGTAGGATCCAAAGGACAGGGTCAGATCTACTTTTCATGCAGTGAACCAGGAGCAGAGCTGTTTCGGACTGTCAAGGCAGTGGCTGCAGCTGCACCGAGAGTGAGGGAACACGTGACTGAGAGGGGGAAGGGAGAGTGCCAGTTTAGGGGCCATGTAGAGATAGTGCTATCTGCTTACTGTGAATTACATCAAGACATCCCAGTAAGTAGGGACAAGGCAGTGAAGACAGACCCATGGGTGAGAGGAAGGTTATTAACTGTCCCTACCAGCATCCTGAGGGATGTCTATCACAGGCCAGACCACCAGGTCATCACATGATGGTCTTGGGGCTGTGCTCTGGGCCAGTGCCCTGAGCTACTGTGATGGTTTGTATGATTGGCCCAGGAAGTGAACCTATTAGGAGGTGTGGCCTTGTTGGAGTAGGTGTGTCATTGTGGGTGTGGGCTTAAAACCTTCACCCTAGTTGCCTGGAAGTCAGTCTTCCACTAGCAGCCTTCAGATGAAGAGATAGACTCTCAGCTCCTCCTGCACCATATCTGCCTGGATGCTGCCATGTTTCTGCCTTGATGACAATGGACTGAACCTCTGAGCCTGTAAGCCAGCACCAATTAAATGTTGTCTTTTATAAAACTTGCATTGGTCATGGTGTCTGTTCACGGCAGTGAAACCCAAACTAAGACAACTACAGAAAGTAGTTCACTCAGGCCTGGGGATTTCCCAGTAGTGACAAAGAAACTGTCTTTAAAGGAAAGAGGAAAATCTCACCTAAGGGAAAAGTCCTAGAATGAGGGTCCATGAAAAGATTGAATGTCTCCTTCCTCAAGGGCAGCACAGGGGTAGCTTCAAGCTCAAGAACTCTTCCCTGGGACCATGGGGACTTTTACTCTGACCAGTGGGAGTAGGGAGCTTACCAATTCTCCAAAGTTTGGGCTAGCAAGCATTGGATCTCTATGTGGTAGCAAGGGGTGATGTAAACCATCCTTCTGATACTCTTCCTTCATTTTCTGATACCCCCAGCTCATCATTGCAAGCACTGAGATTATATATGGCTGTGTCACCACATCCAGTTCAAAGTGTGATCTTAGCACTTCTTCTGTACCCTCGAGGATTAACTTCTACTCAACTTGGCTTTAATTTTAAATGCATTGTGTCGCCTTCTATTTCTTTAAAACAATGCATCAGCATTTATGAGATATAGACTGTCCCTGTTTTCTGGACATTAGTACCCAATATAGCATTTAAGAGAATATTTGAGAATTTGCTAAAAGAGTTTTATAGCTCTTATATGCCCCTCAAAAAGCCCTCGAATGTTCTATTCTGGTGTCCATTTCTTGATGAAAATTACATCAGACAGTTAATTGAAAATATTCTTTTTTTTAATTTTTATACTCTTGAGATGTTTAACTGCTCATCATTTTCAAACTGTTGGTAAATGCTGTATGTGTTCTTACCTAATCAGTAAAATTATCCACTTCAAAATCATACATTTTGTCCAAATGAATTCACATAATTAAGGAAGTTAACCATAGATCTTCCAAATGTCTATGTTTAATATTGACTTGTGGCTTTAGAGACTGGCTATAGACTTGTCACTCCAGAATTTTTCACTGTGGGGCTTATCTGAATCTTAAGTGGTCCTTATTTTTTCTCATATTTGAATTTCGTATATTTTGTTTGGATAAATAACATTCTCAAATTAACTTTATATTTTTTAGACTTCCTCAATCATGATCAATCTTAAAAGTTAACAGCTTCTGATTCTGATACATGAATAACTTTCCTGAATATAAAATAATATATTGATCAAAAGTTCCCTCAAAATTTTAAGATAGTGTTTTCTAGTAATATTATATATAATTCAAATTTTTATTTCCTTTACTCATTAGCCTAACATACTATCCTCCAAAAGTTGTTACAACTATGGATTTCTTGTCATGATTTTGAAATTTTAATTAAGTCTCTCTCAGTTTGGATTTTGTATGCATATGCCACTTTATATTTGGGAGAAATCTTTCACACTGGAAATATCATTTTATTAAATATAAAATCATAAATAATCAATATTTTATTAAATATCATTTAATAAAATGATTTTATTAAATATAAATCATAAATATTTGGAAATATAATTTTATTAAATTATGTTATTGTTTCCTTGGCTAAATTTTCTGGCTTCATTTTAATGAAATTCTGACTGAATACATATTCAATTTATTGAGTGAACTAGTCCATTCCTTTTGATTTTGTCTCATATTTTCCATCTTCTTTCTCACATTAAGTAAACTCTTCTTTTAATTTTCAAGATATATCTTTACCTTTACTTGTTTCCTTCCATGACATTTTGCTATTTTTATATACAATAATTCTCAAATATCTATAACAATAATGTGTTTTCTGTAACATCCTTTTATCAATATCCAGTATGATAGTCTAAGATCTTTAAATGTATCAGCATAATTTGTCTGGTCCAGGCTTACTGTGCTTAATAATTTCTTTCCAAAATTACTATATGAATGTTTTATAACAGAATTACCATTCATTTTGTGAACATATTTTAAGTACACTGAAGCTACATTGCCAGACACTGATAAATGAGAAGCTGAAAGTCCACTCTCATGCTTCGATAATTATTAGTTTACCATTCTTTCTTGTTTCATATTTTTTCTACATTCTTTGTTTATCTACCAGATGATTTGTTTAAATTTCAAATGATTTTCCCTTTCCTGGTTCCCCCCTCCTCATAAGTCCCACAAGCCCTCTTCCCTCTGCCCATTCCCCAATCAACCCCCTCCTACTTCTCTGTCCTGGTAATCCCCTGCATTGCTGTGGTTGTACTAGCTTGCAATCCCACCAGCAATGGAGGAGTGTTCCTCTTTCTCCACATCCTCACCAACACCTGCTGTCTCCTGAGTTTTTAATCTTAGCCACTCTGACTTGTGTGAGGTGAAATCTCAGGGTTGTTTTGATTTGCATTTCCCTAATGACTAATGATGTTGAACATTTCTTAAGGTGCTTCTCAGCCATTCTTCAGGTGAAAATTCTTTGTTTAGCTCTGTACCCCATTTTTAATAGGGTTATTTGGCTCTCTGGAGTCTACCTTCTTGAGTTCTTTGTATATTGGATATTAGCCCTCTGTCAGAAGTAGGGTTGATGAAGATCTTTTCCAATTTGTTGGTTGCTGTTTTGTTCAATTGACAGTATCCTTTCCCTTACAGAAACTTAGTGATTTTATGAGGTCCCATTTGTCAATTCTTGATTTTAGCGCATAAACAACTTCAGCAAAGTGGCTGGTTATAAAATCAACTCAAGCAAATCAGTAGCCTTCCTATATTCAAAGGATAAGCAGGCTGAGAAAGAAATTAGGGAAATGACACCCTTCACAATAGCCACAAACAATATAAAGTATCTTGGTGTGACTCTAACCAAACAAGTGAACGATCTGTATGACAAGAACTTCAGGTCTCTGAAGAAGGAAATGGAAGAAGACCTCAGAAATTGGAAAAATCTTCCATGCTCGTGGATTGGCAGGATTAATATAGTAAAAATGGCCATCTTGCCAAAAGCAATTCAATGCAATCCCCATCAAAATCCTAACTCAGTTCTTCATAGAGTTAGAAAGAGCAATTCTCAAATTCATCTGGAATAACAAAAAACCGAGGATAGCTAAAACTATTATCAACAGTAAAAGAACTTCCGGGGGAATCAGTATCCCAGCCCTCAAGCAGTACTACAGAGCAGTAGTGTTAAAAACTGCATGGTATTGCTACAGTGATTGGCAGGTGGATCAATGGAATAGAATTGAAGACCCAGAAATGAACCCGCACACCTATGGTCCCTTGATCTTTGACAAAGGTGCTGAAAACATCCAGTGGAAAAAAGACAGCATTTTCAACAAATGGTGCTGGCTAAATTGGAGGTCAGCATGCAGAAGAATGTGAATTGTTCCATTCTTATCTCCTTGTACTAAGCTCAACTCCAAGTGTATCAAGGACCTCCTCATAAAACCAGCCACACTGAAACTAATAGAAAAGAAACTGGCGAAGACCCTTGAGGACATGTGCACAGGGGAAACATTCTTTTTTCATGTTTTTGTAGTAAATTATTTGCATGCATCCATTTTAGTCATTTTTTTAAAGAAAAACCATAGAAACACTGAACTTAAAAAGAATGTTTTGGCATGGCTATAAATTGGCTCAATCCATATCATACTTATTGCAAAGGCATGTAGACCTGATTTTGATCACCAGAATACACATTTTGAAAGCCGGATATAGTGGCATATGCTTTTAATCCTAGTATGGGAAGGCAGAGACACATAACTCTCTGAAGCTCATTGTCCAACCAGGCTATCCTACTCAGTTAAGCTGTAGGCTAGTGGGTGACTTCATTTAAAAGAACAAGGTAAATATCTTTGGAGACATAATAGGAAAGCTTGCTAATGTTGTTTTTTACCTCCATATTTATATCTACACACATGCATGCAAATTTGCATGTACTGATATAAACATACTCTCTCTCTCTCTCTCTCTCTCTCTCTCTCTCTCTCTCTCTCTCTCATTTTAGCCAAGTTTATATTTGCATCACCACAGTGTTCTTAGTCAATACACTCTGATGAACTGGATGTACTTCTTGAAACTCTATGATCAGAATGAATAATTTAAAATTATATAGCAATTTTCCCCTTTTCCGTGCTTATGGAACTCTATTGGAGAGGTGCCCAGCAATATAGATAATCTATTGTGTACCTGTGAATCCACTTTCAGTGCACTCCTCTGTATACTGCTTGTCAAATACTTTCTGAAACTCTTTGTGCAATCAGACATCCAGTAATTTTAATCTCAGCTAAAAGACCTCATGAAGTGTTAACAAGTTCTATAATTACTTTCCTCCAAGGAAAAGAGTGTTATAACAGAAAGAGCACACTCTCGGCAAAAGACAGATCTAAGGTCGTAATGATACAGATGATGGGCACTAAATAGATGATAAGTACTGTGAAATCACTGCTAGCATCTTTTAACTATTAATGTTATTGATAAGTGCTTGTTTATTGTGGTCTTTTAGACAGGTTCTTACTTGTAGCCCAGGCCACCCTTACAGGAATTCTGGATTGCAGGATGATTCATAGTTCGTTCTTTAAGTTTATATTCATAATCACTCATGATGTTCATTTTCTTGTAATCAAGCAAAGATCAGTTGTGGGATGGTATAATTTGACAACTTAGTTAGCATCCTCTGAACTCTTGCTTGCTGCCTTGGCTGACTAAAGCAAAACTGTCATTCAAACAGCCAACTGGACAACTTTTATGCTACTTACCAGCCATCTGGAACACTCCACTGACACCCTGAGAAAACTATAATACAATTGCAGCTGATTATACTGGCTCCTGAAGGCACAGCCTTAACTAGGGATAATGAATCAATACCAGGATTTTTGCTATCGCAAGACTTGACAAGCTCTAGATGACCCTTGAAAGCATTTCTACCTAGACTAGAGGGGGAATAGAGGATCTGGTGGCCTAAGAGAGGAACAGTATGATTGATGCTAAGAGGTAAGGATGTTATTAGTCCAAACTATAAGCCTATCCACAATTTCTGACCAATTAACAGCAAAGGGACCCCCTCGTCAACCAGCTATTTAGCTGCAATGTTCTGTATATCACTTTCTCAATGAATATTCTCAATAATCTCAATGTATGAGCTTGATTTTCATCTTTTAACTTCTTTATGAAATAGGAATTAATCATCATAATATCTGCAGTTTCCTGAGGGTCAAAGACTATTGCCAAATCTGCACCTGTTAATCTTGATACAAAGGTTGAAAGGCATTAAAGGCAGCTTATCTACAATAATATTTGCTGGGAACACTTGTTCCATCTCTCTCTCTCTCTCTCTCTCTCTCTCTCTCTCTCTCTGTGTGTGTGTGTGTGTGTGTGTGTGTGTGTGTATGTGTGTGTGTGTGTATGTGTGTTTGTGTGTGTGTGTGTGTATTTCTCTCCAGATTGTTTAGTTATATGTGTGTTCTCCCGTATAACATTTTTAACATTCCTTTGTATTTCTGGAATACATGAAGGTGATAGAAATTTTAGGTCAATATTTGCCTTACTTCTTTCTTCTGAAGCAATTTGTGTTGAGCATGATGTCTAGAAAAATTTTTTACTTGTAACTGTAATTCTCAAATGATTATATCCTTCAGAATAACTGGAAGTCTTGTTAAGCACCTATTGTTGGCTTCATTCTGAGTTGCTCATTCAGAGACCATTAATAGTTCCTGAAAACCTGAATTTTTAACATGCCTATGATCCCAGTACCATGCTTTGAAACCCCTTAAAATTCATCATTTCAAGACTGTATTAAGGAATCAGGCTATCTGCTGCAGAGACCCATGACTGACAGTGTTTTCTACACAGTCCTCCCATCAATTTGTCTTCTGATACAAGTAGCTTTTTTACATTAACTTTTCATAGAGAGATTTGAACAAACTACTATTTTCCTAGTTACATCACCAATCACAGACTAAAGAACCAGTTCTAGCTAAGTCCAGCCTGGTGAAACAATGGCTTTAACGGAGGTTACTTATAGTAGCATGCACAGTTCTGGATGACTATACCACTGAAAAAAAAACACCCCTCTAACTACTAACTATCTTTTGAGATATATGAGTCCCTGAGCCCCTGAGTGAAGTGGTTAATAGTTGGTTAGGGGAGTGATGTTTTCTTTAGTGGTATGGCCACATGTGAGTTGTTTATAATCCTGTAACTAACCCCCACTACCCATGTTTGTATAAGCCTGATTAAATTCATTGGTTCACTTAAATTGACAATGGTTGAATTACTTTTTAGTTTCTTGTTATTGCCCTATCTGACATTAAGTACATATTTACTCACATTTCCCCTTAGAAGGTTGTATAATACTTGGTGCCCTATGTGAAGTCGTGCAGAACCAAAGATGCATTGGGAACAAACACTTGAATGATCTGTGCTGTAAGTGAGTGATATGATAGGCAAATGAAGCTAATCTGTCCAAGGGGAAGCATTTTAGTGGTCATACAAATGTGGCCAACATTCTCCCAAATGGACGCAATGGCACACCTAATTTTTACAATAGCAGTTGCAGTATCCATGCCATGGAGGAAATGCTATGCAACTAAGGCTGCTCTACCAGAAGGCAGATTGTTTGTGGACAGGATTCCTTGGTGGCATGGAGTGATGATCCTTGATGAAATTATTATGTATGTGGGTTATGTGGGTTTTGCTCTGGACAATAAAAAATGCAACTGAGGTTGAGCTTTCTGCCCCCAAATAATTGACTCACATAAGGTAGTACCTGTAGAAAGAGAATTCAAGCAGTTGTTAAACTCTGCACTCACCTCTGGATTGGCAGGAAAAGTGAAAAACATGAAAGGTGAGGCATTGTCTTACTATTTCTTGTGACTAACAAAATCAAAAAAGAGGCCAAGTTAGATTTATAGTAAATAGTCTCCCCAGGCATATAAGAACTTGGAACCTATGCAAAGAGGAAGGTGAAGAAAGTATGATAGAAGTGATATAAGAAACCTTGGTGTTCAACCTTTAATTCAGTACAAGCAAAAACTCAATGAGGGCCTCAGCAGTGGCATAAAAGAGGGAACTATTGAACTGCTTCAACTGAGTCAGATTTTTAAACAACACATGAAAGAGGCCCTCACAGCTTGTTTTGGGAGATTGATAGTCATAGATGGGGTCAGTGTGAGTGTTGTAAATATACAGAAGCTGAGCAGCATAGCCCTTCACTTCATCCTTAAGAAAATACCTGCTTCCTCGGTAACAATAGAAGGCAAATCAGTTGTCATGGACTGACTCACATGAGCTATGAGGATCATTTGTTCCTCATCACCCCAGGGCTTCATGAATATCAGGCACTAGAGGACAAAAGATGAACAGGCTTTATTATAGAAACTGGACATGAAAGAGGCAATGTTTGATGCAAAGTTCACTAGCCCATGTAGCACTGTGCTCACACGAGTTAGGTGGGAGGTAGATTCAATGAGAACCTTATGACAGGGATGTAGCTTTAACAATTTTGCTCAGCTCCGTGAGAGTGCACGATCCTTCCAAGGTAGAAGAGGCTCAAGTAGAGTGGAATGATTTAAGATAAGCATGTAAAATGGTTTCCAAAAGAGCTAAAGAACTCAAAAGGAGATGAGAAAAAGCAGAAGTGGATAAACGGGCTCTATCTAGGTCATTCAAAATCAAGTGTAATATGATTTGTGTCTGGCCAAAATTTCTAGGGAACACTTGACAAAAAGCCAAGTTGAGTGCAAATGAGGTATTGGAAGGCTTATTGCCTGAGCAGCAGTTCATGCAAAGCACAAATGCTAAAATGTTACAAGTCAAAAAAAAAAACAAAACCCTAAGAATTGGAAAATAGATTACAAGTGTGCCTTGTTTACAATTATTCCCTTTAATAAAGTACACTTAGGGTAGATATTGCTCACCAAAGTCTGGGATTATTTGAGCACTCAATTGTGACTTGTTGAAGGGATAGCAGCTTCAGCTATCATCCTAAGCCTGTTTAAAGAAAATGCCAGCTCATCAGTAATTATTGCAGACATGACAGACAGGATTGCAACCCTGTTCCCATCTTGGCCTTGTGCCCAGATGAGAAGCTTACATTGGCTACATGACACATGTCATAGGTAGGAAGTAGGAAGACGCATGAAGACTCAATGGCAGCACTACATGTTGAGAAAGTAGAAGGGCTGATGGAAAAATGACTACAGATTATGAAGGCCTAACTATGATAATGCTTCCCACCTACACCACTGTGCCTGAAGCAGGATAGAAAGGCAAGCAAAATTCTGGTGATATGAGAATTTAAACACTCCATGTCCTATTATCAGTTTGAACCTTTTTACTAGCTAAAAATCAAGAGTTCCAGTACACAAGCAACATTGACTCTAAATGTTGCCAACATATAAGTAACATTCTTTTAACATAAAACTAGTTTATGTCAAAGTGACAATGAACCATGGTTAAGGTCTAAATGGGTATACCTTGGATAAGACCTCATTCCTTTTCAAGGACAATTTCTGGGAATCTTAAGACCATTACCTCCATATACGTTAGGTACCCTACTTCCTTTTATCCTTGGGATCATCTCAATTATAATCCCCCCAATTATAAGGCACCCTCAGTAACCACCCACCCTATGATCTCATTCTGGTTCTTTATCAACCCTTTGAAGAAAATAACTTCAAAATCCACCAGAGTTATGCATCTATTATAAAGAAAATGAAGTACTTTTCTCCAAGCCAAGGCCACAGCAATGTTCTTGAGTGTGTCTGAGTTTCTTTCTGAACACTACAATCTTTGTTCTATTAGCTTTCTTGATTAACATTTATATTCTATTTTCCTTATCACACTACAGCTCTGATTCATACTGGCTTGCCCTAAAATTCTTTTCTGCATGGAAGCCATACATTTTAGTTTAGCCCAAGTTGAAGTCCATAAAATATTAGGGAAACTTATTAGGTGGTGGCTGACAGAGTGTTCACCTTTTCCCTATCCCTCTTGATAGTGTCTAACATAGATCTTCTGAGGTAACCATTGATACAAGTGATGAAATGTTTTCATGCTGTGTTGGACATTCTAGCATTTTTCTTCAGTATTCCATTAGCTGCTGACTTCTGAGACCAATTGGAAATTTCTTGGAATGAAGACTGGTTAGCCTTCAGAGAGCCTTCCTACACACTTTTAAATGGATTTATGTTATACATGATATAATGATAGTCTCTGAGAATTTTACAGATTTAGAAAAGGATTGGAAATCTGTACAAGTACCCCCAAAAGAATAAAGATAGGCAGTTAATACACGGTACAAGGTCCAGACATGGCTGTGAAATTTGGGGGGGGGGGTATAGTAACTGAACACAGTCTAACAACCTGTGTGTATAAGCATTAGAACAGTGATTTAAACGAAGCATGGATGTGGAAAAAGACACTTTCAGAAGTAGTAAGGTAATATGACTGATACAAAATAATCCAAGTCCTAGGGATGTGAGAATTACTAGAGGGGGGTGTCTCTGTGGTCACTAAAACAATATAGGCTCATTGCCACTGATGTGGGTTTACCACAAGAACTAGATGATAAGACTCTCTTGCTGAAGGTACCACAGGACAAAGAGTAATCAAAGTGGAACATAGAAGGGAGCTAGACGGTGCTATGTAGACTGATGAAGAATTGTCATTGGTTATCTTTATCCAGCTGTGAAGTCTGTGAGTTAAACTATCAACATGCCAGGCAAGATGAAATTGTACAACTACTAAGAAGACAAAGATCTACTTTCCAATTAGACAGGAGGCCCAACACACGGGAAGGAATGCATATCTAGTACTGTAAACCTAGTCAAAAGCTCATGGCCAGATATGTTATATGTACTCGTAGGAAAAGTATGTGATTGTTTTCATAAATGCATATAGGATGAACCTGTTGCACAAGGCCCCATTCCTCCTTGGGGATATGTAAGCAAATAAGGGACACAGGGCAGGCTCCATCCTTCCCTAAGAATACATAATCAGTTAACAGTTAATGAGAAGAAGACTCAAGGGCCCAACCCATCCCTAAAAGTCTATAGGCAGTTAACAGTTACTATGGAGGAGACCCACACATAGGCAGTTGACAGTTGCTCAAGGGGGAGGGGCTTAAATATCTCCAACCTTCCTTAAGGATGTATAAGCAGTTAGGAGTTTCTGAGTTGGAGGTGGCATAAAACACTACCCTTATTTGAGGACATATAAGCAATATATAGTGATCAGAGGTTTGGAGGAAGATTCATGAATCTCTCCTCATAGACATATCAGCAATTGATGGTAGGTGGGTATGGAGACATTTCTCTGGTAGTATAGTTCCCTATAAGTATCTCATTATTGCTTGAAGTTTGAAGAGCTAGAGTTGAGTGTAACCATTTCTTTAGTCTGCTATATGTACCCTATCTCTTGAGTTTGTAGATGTTAGCTCACATCTCTCCAAAAAATTAATGCATCAAACTTCTTTAATCTTAAGTGTTAAGGTCTACAAGAGTAAACCCATAGCTGAAACAACCAATTACCTTAGGCATTATTCTCTGATTTACTTGAGAATCAGTAACCTTTTTTTTAAAAGAGGCAATGGAGTACATATTTTGAATCTACAAGATCTATACATGATCACCAGGATTGCACTCTGCCTTTGGAGAACATGAGACATAGAATTGAGATTTAACTGTATTTCATTATAACTTTAGTTCATTGGTCCAGAGTTTAAGCAATAAACACTGCATTATTTTTGTTGGTGTAGCTATGAAGGACTAAAAGAGGACTCTAGAAATATAGGAATAGAGTGTTATTCTTGGATCAGAAATAAACATTTAAGGATGAGATCAGAATTCATAAAGAAAATGGTATGTAAAAGAGTTGGTGAGTCCTATTTAGACAGACCATGCTTCCTGTTACACTTGAGTTTACATCTTAATTGGAAACTATACTCTGATTCATATCTGTAAGACACAGGTCTGTAGGAAAGGATATACACAAGTAAAGCGTATACACACTCTACATGATGGAATGAGAGGTCACTGAAAAGAAGAGAACTCAATCATGTGCCCCGCCAGGAGTAACTAACAATTTCAAACGGGTGGCTGAAAAGATGGTTTAGTGGTTAAGAGACCTGGCTGCTCTTTTAGATGACCCAGATTTGATTCGTAGCAAATGGTGATTCACAGTGATCCTTAACTTTAATTCCAGGAGGTCCAACACCCATTCTGATCTCTGTGGCCATTATACACATGTGGCACACAGACATACATTCAGGCGAACTACCCATACACAGAAAAATACATTTAAACATTGTAATTTTTTAAAAAGACATTGTTCAAATGACTTTATTTTGAACTTCCATTACTTGAATTATCTCCTTGTTTCATGAGTTCTTTAAAAAATATCTATTACATTGGGTGCTTCTACTGTGATTTGTTTTCTCAAATACCATGCAGTTTTAGCTTTTGTGTATTTGTACTTCGGAAGGTAGGAACAGGTTGGATTTTCAGAAAAAAAATAAACTAGTGTGTTTTGATTTCCTTTGTTTTGGTGCTGTGTTGGATTTCTTTTTGGCTTGAGATGGAAGGAATAGTTTGTTTGGGGAAGCTTTACACTGGAAGATGAAAAGACAAAAATAGGGAGGCAGGTTGAACATATTCTCTGTTGCCAAAATAAGCATGCTTTTACTACAGGGTACTCAAGAAGCACTATAGGGTTTCAGAACTTTCCATCACTTTATGTATTAATTTTCATATTTTTAAGTCAAAGTCTCCTCTCAGAAAGATGTGAAGACGTCATGTCTGTTACAACTATTATGTGGTGATACTTTCATTAATTACTCTGAGTTCCACCTTAGTCCTATGCCAACTTTGTAATTTCCAGATTTCTACTTTGCAGAGGCTGTCCCGGTGCAGCTTCCCCTCTGGTTTCTGCTGTGTGCTAAGCTGAGCATCCACTAGGAACTCCCCTGTCAAATGGCACCTAAGATTTTAGTCCTTTGGAATTTTGTCAAAAGTCTCTGGTCAGTCCCTAACCCTTATCCTTTTTATAACTATAAACATCTTATAGATACATTTATTATTCCATTTTATGTCTGCAATGTTATTTCACTGGTGTTTGAAAAGAAGTTGAACCTGCTCTTCTAATGGAATCTAACTGAATCTTAGGTAAAGCTTATTTCTATTGAAGCCTGTTCTATGGCAAAGAGATTTATTGGAAAAAGGAATACCATTTATACTAATTGCTATCTAGTGGATCCTTCTTTCCAATTCAGTTTTCCAGAAGTTTCCTTGGTATTCTTAACATTAAAATGCTGTTTTGCATACACTATTACTAAATTACACATGATACAAATTGAACAATTACATGCAAATGTTAATTGTTATTAAACTACCCATCCTGCATAATTAGCTTCTATGTGCACGTGTTTACAAAGTTTGCTGTTTAGCAAACATTTACATATATCTCAATGGAATTTTATTTTAAGCCTTTTTGGTAGATACATTGGCCAATACTGTATGCTACACAGTCTGAGAGTGGCTACTTAATTTGCTATGAACTATCCAAATCTTCCATAACCTACTTTCCTTTCCTAATACTCAATATTTTTAACTGTAAACTTAGAATTGTATTATTAACTCCCTCAATGGTGACTTTATGAAATTGTATTTATTACCTCTTAGAATGGGGTATAGCACATAACAACTGCTTAAGAACTATTGGGTAGCAGCAGTAGTTGTGGTAGTATTTTACCATTGTCTCTTTAGTCTCAAATGATAAAACCATAGAGAGTAAGTAAAATCACTTTCAGATTCAATTAATATGAAACAGATCCTTGACACAAATATGTGTTCTTTCTCCTAATAAAGTTCTTTCCAATAGTCCTTGTTGTTTCAGCATGCATAAGAAGATTAAAGAGTCAGCAAAGGCTATTTAAGTTGGGGATTAGCACATAAAGCTCTCTCCTCTTCTTAAGCACTAACCAAAGATGTGATGCTGTGAAAACTGTATGGATAGAAGTGGGTGGTATCTCTATAAAATGGATCTTTAGTATCTTTTATCTATGTGTCCCTGGCATTAGACTATTAAGTCTTTTCCTAATGTGTCACAGTTAGCAAGCAAACATCTGCTCCAGGTCATAGAGCTTCTTGAGAACATGGACCAGCTCATTTATTTTTGCTTTCACAGTACAGTATACACACAAAAAAAATCGAACTGGGGGATTTGTGCCAAAAGTAGCTTATACATTGTGGCAATAATAAACATATGTATGGACTTCTGCATTTTTGCATGTTGGTGACAATGAATTCATGAAAGTTAGACTGTCACTGTGTATGCTTTATCAGTAAGAAAACTTACACCACTCATTTCTTTGCAGGTCAAAAGGGCTCAGCCACCAACAGATGAATACATAACTTTTTTTTAAAAAATTGGCCAGAAGCCTAGGTTCTACAAACATGCTAAAGCATATTTACCTCAATTCTTATATTACCCTCAATTCTGTTGCTGAAATTTGGTTTGAAGATATAGCTTCCACAATACTACTATGGTTATTTTATATTTTTCATTTTATTCCTTCTGTTCCTAAGGAATACATAAACTGAAGAGTAACCTGTCCATGTTCTTTCTGAAACCACAGAGCTGTGGTGTAGAAACTTTATGGTTTGTATCAGGAAGAAAATATATATGCTATACGCAGACTAACTAGGTAATATTAATACAATACATATATTACTGTTACTCTTTTTTATCATAATTTTTTCCACTGTCATAGAGAAGATAAGAAATGGAGAATTTAAAAACAGATTTTTTTTTCCTTAACAGGGTACCAGAAGGAAATAGATTGGAGCCTTAGACTTAGTGCATAGAGACTGTATATAGCACTTAAACTGTGATCATGTTTCAACACATTTTAAAGGTAATGAAGAATTTCTACCTCATGATGATAAGGAATAATGTGGTTGTCCACATTTTCAAGTGCATTAAATTGCCTTTTAAGCATGTGGCCAATATATACGTTATCAGTTAGACTTTGGTTTGTCTGTTTGTCAGTTACTGACAGTTTCTGCTGACTAACATCTGATGAATTTGGACCCAAAATCCTTTATGAGGGTTTTTTTTTTCCAAAGGAAATTTCATTGGTCTTGCATGATCCTGCCTCTTCAGAAGTTCCATGCTAAGAGGTAGAAGAATCCTTTCAAAATAATTTCTAAATGTGTCTAAGCTTAAAGGCAGTGGGGTGTTCTATCTCCTGCTCTATCATTACTGCTCTATCATTACTGCCTAACACCTAGCATTTGCCTGCAGCCACACATGGCTCAGAAACTGCAGCCACAGATTCCATCAGGTACTTTTTCTCTTAGGCCTGGGTCCAGAGGGGTTGATTTTTTTATTAGTTTATCCCCAATTCTACACCTGGTGCAGGTTGGATTTTCAGCGAAACAGATGCTAAGTTGGAGGTTAGCATACACAGAATTTATTAAGAGAGGGGAAGTCTGCCAGCGATCCCAGGAATAGGAAAGGGAAAAAAAAACTGCCTGAGCAGGGTGTGGGGTCTGACTATGGTGAAGTCACAATAGGGCCCTCAGCCAGCTAACTAGGATGCTCTGGAGCCAGAGTACTTTCAGAATGGTCTCAAGTTGGGCCCAAATGGACATTACCCTTAGACTCTTGAGTTTGGGCCATCTGAGCAAGAGAATGTGACCTTAAGTCAAATGCATCCCATTAGTTAAGGTATTTATGGAAATCTAGGAGGGAACAAATGGGGAGTATGTGCGAGAGGGACTCTCTCCGAAGCTGGGATCCAAAAAGGCATCTTGATGGTGAGTCACAATTACTCAAAGTCTAATTTGGTTACAGGCAAGTCTTGGTTCAAACACAAAGCCTGATCTTTGACAGATAGAACACGTCGATTTGTCTCAGGTATCCTGCTTATCTGTAGAATTTGCTGTCCTTCGATCCAGCTGGCTTATCCAAGATGTTAGAGGAACCACTCTGACCTCCAGAACAGTGCCAGTGAGAATATTGAATTTATCCCATATAGGCCATATAGACTGTGTGTTTAATCTTATGTGCTAGGACTGGCCTTGTGTTTTTATGAACTCCGACAAATTCTATGACCTAGAAGATTTAGCATGCCAAAACTGAGAAAGCTAAGAGAACAAAGGTTATAAGGTACTTCCTTTCCTGACACTCAAGAGGAAGTGTGGGAAATTCAGAGATGGTGAGCTGCCCCCATATGCATGCCCCCCCTCCCCGGCAGTTTAGAATATCTGGCTTAGGCAGCTCTCTAGTGAAATAGGAAAGCCTCTGTAGTGTTGCTGTGGGAAGCTATTGCTTCTGAAGGCTATGGAATTCCTTTCAACCCCTTAAGGAAAGCTTCACTTTCCATTTGAAATTGAATGATTCTAGCTAATGACAAACTTTGATGAGGCTTCAAGTAACAAAAAAAGGGAAACCCATTATGTTCTGTGGGGCAAAAGTGGAGACTTTTCTTTATTCTAGAAAACTCCATTACCTCTCAATGTGTAATGTAGTGATGGCTTTTCTTGAGTAAGTTTACACACAGTGTGAGAAGTGCCTTTCCCTCTCTGACTGATTCCTTATATTTTCCACCACTTGCTGATTTCTTCAAGGCAAGAAAGCAGAGCTCTTGCCATGATGGTGTTTACACCTGACATCATCTCCTCTTGGACCATGCCCTGATTCAACTATAGGTAACCACATTAACTGATTTTTGTAGAACAATGATTCATCTTGTTTCTCACCACTAAGCCTCAGTTCTTTTGATCAACCAGGTAGGTTTAGCTGCCCAGTGAAACTGGTTTCACATCCATGGTGTAGGAAGGTCCTGTTTCTCAGATATGCCCAGATAAAAGCCCACATTCAAAGTCAGTATAAAGTGACTGTGTCTCACTCCTGAAAACAGAGGAAAACCATTGCCCCAAGGCTATGCTCTTAGAGTAAGCATTACACCTGTGGTGGAACCTACAGAAAATCTTATGTTCTATCCCTCCTCTAAATCATCCTTACTCACTAGTCTGATTCCTGTACCCTAATCTTGAAATACCGTGCAATCTGTCCTGACTATGTAAGTAGAGCCAATTCTAGCTCTTTGCCTGATTCTTTCCTACTAAGTAGATTTTTTCTTTGATCTCAGTTTACATGTCAAGTTTTACTTTATTTTTATTGTCAACAGATGTTTTAGTTAAACTCTATGTCTCTGAGTATACATTTTCTATGTTGTTTCTATACCCTGCTTAAATATAATTATGTTAGTTATGTATTTTTTTAAAACTTTATCTGGATGCTTGTAGTAATAGTTAATCTCATATAACGGTTTATGTCTTATTTTGTCATCTGGGACTTTGTTAGCCTACATGTATTTTTTATATTTTTGTTATTAGTATACATGTTTCTCTATGTCATCTGTAGATATGTGTTATGAGATATTTATAAGGTAAAGGACTGCCCCACTCTCTAAAACATGTTTGATTCAGTTTAGCATATAAGAAAAAAATATACATGTAACCATAGTCCAAAGACTTAGGAAATTTTAAAATAATTAGCCTCCTATGAAAAAATTACTTAAATTTGTAAAAAAAAAAAAAAGAGGTGAATGTTGCTCTTTTAATTTCATTTGTGCTGTGACAAAATACGCAGACAATGAAAAACTGAGGGGAAAGGTGATTGATTCAAGTGGAAAGTTAAGAGTTCTTTGGAAAGTCAATTATGTTAGATGGTGTTTTGCTGTAGCAGACACAGGTAAAAGGCTGTTCTGCTAAAGCAAGCACATAAAAGGACACTTGATGAAGGATTCTTTGCTAATGACGTGCATGTTTACATTGCATAGTTGAGCTCCATTTGTTGGGACTCCATAGAGAGAAACACATCAAAAAAATTCTGGTGGCATGCTGGCAGCTTCTGGCAGCTTCCACAGACTCCAGCCGATTGGCAGAGTGATGTCACATGAGACAGACTCAGGAACTGAGACAAGACACTTGGAGAGACAAGATCTATGGAGGACACATGATGCTTGGAGGGAGTATAAATAAGACTGAACGGACAGTGACAGAGGCTTGAGCTTGGCTTTCTTACATAGCTAAACACTTGTTTGTCTTGCGTCTTCACTGATTTTGGCTTTGCTGAGAGAGGCATAGCCCAGAACATTTCCTGGTGTCCCTTCTGGTCCCTCCTGTTACATTGTGCTGAGACTGCTGAGGCCTAACAGTCCCTGTGAGGTTACACCACCACTGCTGCTGTCCTGACTCTACCACACTGGACTGCTGGTGTATCTGTGAAGTGATTGCAAGTAGATCTAGCTATTGATGTTGACTCCTGTGAACTAAACTGTTGATTTCCTGACTATACAGACAGAAGTTGCTCCAAAGAACTGTTTCTAAACAAGTCCACTTCCCCTGGATCCTTTCTTTTCCACTACCACTGGTGGGTAGTAGGCTAGGAAGGAGGTTAAAACATTTAAGAACCATCATTAGAAATAAGATTTGAAAATATTAAAGTGGTGGTGCCCCATATTGGGCAATATGTAAAAAATTACAATAATATATCATATATACAACAATACAATATTACAATATACAATATATTACATATATAATATAGTATAGAATGTATATTTTATATAATATACAATGTTTAACATATTATATATAATATTGCATGTAATATATTATAGTATATATATCATATAATGTATATTATAAGTATATAGATAATGATAAAATATAACATACATAATTTATATCATATATCATGTATCATGTCATGTATCATGTAGCCTATATCATGTTATTTGTATGTTATATATTATGTATATTATATATTTATATATTTTAATATAATATATAAATTATATATATGATATATAATATAGTATATATTATAATATAATATATAACATAATATATATCATATGTATTTTTACACCCTATATATTATTCTCATTATTTTTATTATTATAATGACTATTTGATCATTATTAGAGAAGGATAGAGACTAATGAACTCTAGATGTTATATATCATATATAATATGGAATATATGTAACAGTATGTATTATTATATAAGATATATAACATAATATATATCATATGTATTATTACATATTATATATATTTCTCTCATTTTTATTATTATAATGATTACTTTACCATTATTATGAGAATAGAGACTAGTGGACTGAGGAATAGTAGGAACTAGGGCCCCAGAGAGGATTATCTTGAGAATTCCATATTAGAGTCATGCTGTGGAGGTCATAATGGTTTGTGAGCTATCTTGTATAAGTTTTCAATCCTCTGTTCCACTTGGCCAGACTGGTTCTGTTAGTTCGGAGCTAACAGGTTCACATAGTAACAACATTCTTCGTTGAAGGAGAAGAAAGTGAGTACCTGTTTTTTGAAGATAGACCTGAGCTTGTTGATTGTGATGATATAGGTTGAAGGAGGGAAGGTGTTTTAAGGCCCTTTGTCAGTTGGTTTGCTTGCCAATGAAGTATTCCTGGCTGATATCCTTAAGAAGGGCTGGAAGGCTGGGGTAGAAGAAAGGAGTTTGGAAGAAGCAGTAGGAGGTCAGAAACCAATTTTGGAAGGAATTGTGAATAGCTATCAGGATAACTTGGCTCAAATGCTAGGGAGAGAGTACGTGTTCTATACAAGGAACAAGCCTTGGGGACCCACAACAACTCTATAGCCTTGGGATTACTAGTGTCCTAGGAGTTAAGATTGGTAGAGTGAATAGTAAAATAGAAGTTAGGAATGTTTGCTGGCTTCTTTAGCAGCCCTGTCAGCAAGAGCAGGAATGGATGAGCATAAAGGGTGGCCATGGGAAGGAGTGTAGCAGGCTTGAGAAGAGGGCTGGAATAAAGTAAGATATCAAGATTTTCTATAACATTTATGTGGTAAAAGTTGAAACTTAGAAGGGGACAAAGTATAGAGGCTCTTGTGTGAGATGGTAATTTGAGGTGGTCTGATGAGAAGACAAAGAGTAAGCAATGAAAAGTGAGCTTGGCTTCCTGGGTCAATAAGGAGGCTTCAGCTAATGCCCATAGGCAAGGTTGCCATCCTCCAAATGGCAAAGGTAGGCCCTCTCATCTGTCCCCCAAACTGCCGTTGTCATTCTCTGGTATTTAGTAGTATAAAGAATAAAGTGTTGGTTAAGGTCAAGGAGAGCCAGAGTAGGGGGCTGTAACTGTACCTCAAAGGTGAGAGAAAGCAGGAGTGGCAAGCTAATTAGATTCTACTGGATCAATTGGAAGGCCCTTATCTGCTTTATATAGAGGACAAATTTTAAAAAGTGGTAATTCAGACTCTGAGATAACTCACCAGGCTCAGGAAGTTAAAAAAAAAAAAACTCTTCCTTGGTGGTTGGAGGTATGAGAGACCCCAGGTAGTCTGAAATCAAGAGTGGGTTCACAGCTGTTAAGGGAAAACAGAAAGTCTGGATACTTGACTCAAAGGATATATTTGAGTTTTGAAAGGAGAAACTGTATCATTTGCTGATTAGAAAGTTAAGAGGAACAGTATGTTGTAAGAGTGATAGTGAGATGCTGCACAGTAGAAGCTTGTCTATGTATTGGATTAAGTTGTTGCAAGATAGGTCGAGGATCAGTAACCAGAGCATGATGAAAGAAAGTGAGGGCTATCTTAGAAACCCAGAGAGTATACAGTTCAAGTGAGCTAAGAGGTTGTTCCCATTTCAGGGTCAGGCAAAGTGGTCATGTGAATCTGGGTATAAAGGAATAATATAAAAAAATCCTTAAGGTCTAAATCCTGTAAAGTGAGAGACAAAGTAATCTCAGAAAGCAGAGTATAGTGGTTAGGCACCACTAGGTAGATAAAAGGACATTAATAATCTTGAGGTCCTGGATCAAGTCATAGGGGCCATCTCGCTTTAGGACTGACTGATACAACTTTTGTATCAGAGATTCTGACTGATAATGAGAAGTGACTTCAGGAGAGATGCAGTCCCAAACTTTTGGGTCACTAAGGAAATCCGTAAAGCATTAGTGTCAGCCATTAGACTAGGAGACACTTCAGAGGCTAGAAAGAAGGAAAATTCTTGAAGGAGATGTATTAAAAGAAAGGGACATGCATAATTTAGCCATGGTATTTATACCCAATAATGAGGCTGAACAACTAAGCATAACAAGGAAGGATTGAGTGATCAGGTGGCTCCAGAGGAAAAAGAGGGGAAGGCCTGGAACCCTGAGATAGTTAGGTAAGTTATTGACACTGATCATAGAGGTCTGAGAAGGATACCTTTGACCAGAATAAGAAGAACATATTAAGTATCCCCAGAATCTATTTCAAATGGCAGAGACTTGATATCTATATGGGCAGAATTACACTAGACTTGTCTATGGTAGTATTGATGGTGGTGTTTGGGGCTGAGGTCTCAGGGCAGCATCAACCTTCAGCCACAAGGCTCAGAAGAGCCAAGAGCTTCCTGAAGAGTAGAAACAAAGGACTGACCTACCTTGGCAAGGCAAAGTAGAACAGCAATGTCCTATCTGTTCAGAGTTTGGGTAGGGTCTTGTCACAGGCTAGGTGAAGGTCATTTCTTTGCTAAGTGATCCATGTTACCACAATTGAAGCAAGATGCCTGTTGAGTCTATTGGTGCCCAGTCTTCTTAGAAAGTGATCTCAGGGTTGCTGCCAAAACCTGGTATTTCTATCATGGGAAGTCCCTCCCATCCTTTTCTGTTCTTCCCACACATTAAAGACCTTAAATGTCATATTACACAGCTCTTTCCATGAGAGATGTCATTTTTTCACTCTAAGACCCCAATGAGTCAGGCCTCCACTATCTGCATTTCTCTTAGCATTCTTGTTTTACAAGCTCCCAGAAGAACAGCTCATTAATTTCATCCCACAGTACTCAAGTGGCTTTTCTAGCTCCAAATTCCAAACACTTCCACAAAATAATAAAAAGGCATAAAAGCCTTATGATGAGATTTATCAGAGCAATGACCTTAATTATTCCTAGGTACCAAGTTCTGTTCTGGCTTTATTTCTGTTGTGTGTACTGGGTAGCTTTTTAACATCTTAAAACAATAAATCCTAACAAAGTCAAGATTATTTAAAAATCCATCATAGTACTAAAATTTACGGTGCATTGATTCTTGAAGTATGGTAATCAACTTTCTGGGTGTTCAAAAGCCAATTTAGAGGCCAGAATCAAAGATGTTAACAAGTCTAAAAGTCTGTATTTTCTCCCTTACCCTCTGTTCTGGTTAGCTTTAAATGCCAACTTTATGCAACCTAAACTCACCTGAGAAAAGAGACCTATTGAGGGGTCGTCTTTTGGGGGTTGGCATGTGTGTTTTTTGCTCATAGGGGCACTTTCTCAGTTGAGATTCCCTCTTTACATATGATACTACATTGTGTTTAGTTGATATAAAAAACTAGGCAGAACAGCTCTTTTTTCTTTCTTACCTTGTTCTTTTCTTTTTTCTTTTTTTCTTTTCTTTTCTTTTTGAGATATATTTCCCTCTTTCCTTTCCTCCCTTCTAACCCTCCCATATAAATCTCCCTCTGTCTTTGAACTTCATGCCCTCTAACTTTTCACTGTTTATTACATGCATATATATATATATATATATATATACATATACATATATACATAAATATACATTCCTAAATATAGCATGTTCTATAAATATAATGGAACTTTTAAGTATGTTTAAAGGGCTTTTCTTAACCCTGGAAAATCAACTGGTATACTATTCCCTGGAGAAGAGCATCTCTCCCAACTCCAAGCTGTCCTCAGTTGCCTATAGTTCCTTGTGTAGAGTTGAGGCCTTGTAGGTGTTACCCCATCCGATGGCATGTACCTTGGTGTTATATTTGTTTATCTTACATTTGGGTAGTCATGTTGGAGATTATGGGTGTAGCTTCTGGTATTATTATGAGACTAACTCTCACAGAAAACTTCTTTGTCATCTGAATCTTACAATCTTTCCACTCCTTATTCTACATTGTTCTCCGGGAAAGAAAAAGTATTGGTTCAGGATCCCCAAGACCAAGTTCTCAGCACAAAGGAAATTTATTTTGCCTATAGAGACATAGAAGACAGAATAAGGTACAAAGACTGGAGATAGAAGACAAGGGAAAGGGGGAAGGGAACAGCAGGGGTATTTGTCCTGGAGAGACAAAGGACTGAGTCTGGATAGACAGAAGACAGACATGGCACTTAGGAAAATGGCAACTTACAAAAGAAAGATACAAGGGGAATCCTATGTTAAGGTGAGGTATTTAATTTCAATTGGGATTTTAATTAGGTGAGTCAAAGGGGCCTTTTGATTGCTGGGTTTCAATACTTTGAAAGATGCTCCTTTGTAGTCAGCCTCAGAAAGAGGAATTGGCCAAATAAGGAATAGACCTTGGAGGCTAGCTTTAAGGATGTAATCTAATGGTTTCTAGAAAGACAGAGGCAATGGGAGGGACAAGATTCAGGCCTACCAGAGCTATATTTGCAAAGTTCAGACTGTCCAGAGTCCCTTCACCCGGGACATTGCATGAAGGAGTGTTTTATAGAAATAGCCATTGGGGCTAGGATTCACAACTCTGTATTTTGATTGGTTGTGTTTTTCTGTAACAGCCTCTATCTGCTGCAATGAGAACTTTACTTGAAGAGTAAAGACTACATTCATTTATCAGTATAAGGGCAAATGTTTAGTGATTGTTGTTAGGGATTCACTAGCACAGCTCTTTTTGTTTGTTTGTTTGTTTGTTTTGTTTTGTTTTGTTTGTTTTGTTTTGTTTTGTTTTTGTTTTTTGAGACAGGGTTTCTTCTGTGTAGCCCTGGCTGTCCTGGAACTCACTCCGTAGACCAGACTGGCCTCGAACTCAGAAATCTACCTGCCTCTGTCTCCCAAGTTCTGGGATTAAAGGTGTGCACCACCACTTCCCGGCTACCAGCACAGCTCTTAATTGTGGTTGTGATGTGACTAGCTATTTTAAAATGTTGCTGTCTTAGCTTTCCTGCTATGGTGAACTACAGCCTGTGAGACACTAAACCATAAGATGCTTTTTGTCAGGGTATTTTGTTACATATAAAGGAGTGAAACTAGAATACTCTTCAAGGATAACTATCTCCTCTGGTAGCAGAGCATAATGATGCCCCCTCAAGAACGATCCTACATCTCCAAGATGTCACCTATCCTGTATTATCAGAGAAAATATGGAATTCCCAGAGGTTAATCTCTGTGTTATTTAATTTTCTATTACTGTGATAAAATACCATGACCAAAAACAATTTATAGAAGGAAGCTTTTGTCTTAAGGTATGAGAATGTTAGAGGCTATGATGACAATGGAGGCAAAGCAGCAAGTGGTAGGTGCAATAATCTGTGAGATTACATCTCAGCCACACACAGGAAGCAGAAAGAGAGAAAATGTGGATAGGACTAGAAACCCTCAAGGCCCACTCCCAGTGATGTATTTCTACCATCAAGCCTGAACTCCCATGTGTTCCATA
This sequence comes from Apodemus agrarius, assembly GCA_964023405.1. Classification (NCBI taxonomy): domain Eukaryota; kingdom Metazoa; phylum Chordata; class Mammalia; order Rodentia; family Muridae; genus Apodemus; species Apodemus agrarius. Next base: position 6,379,865 of record OZ030010.1, read on the forward strand.
ACCTCTTTAGGCAATGTCAGCAAATGGGACCAAATATTCAAATACATAATGCTATGGGGGACATTTCTCATTCAAACCACCAAATTCAGGCCCTTGGCTGCCATGGGAACATCACCTTAAGATAATGCAAATACATTTAGTCTAACTTCAAAGTATGAAGTTTCTTCTGAGATTCAAGGCAATCTCTTAAGTATGAACCCATGTAAACTGAAAAAATAAATTACATCCTTCCAACATACAATGACACAGAAAATACATTTCCATTTTAAAAAGCAGGGATGGGTGTGTAGTAAGAATAGACTGGTCCAATGCAAGACTGAAACATCACCAGGCAAACCAAGTTGTTTTTTATCTCAGTGTCTGGAATCTGGGGCTTCAGTTTCAAAGGATTTAGATGAATCCACTCCTTCAGATTGGCTTGCTGAATCATATTTCACTTTCTTGTGTTGGTTCTACTCCCTGTATACAGCTATGCTTAGCAGAGGTCTCACAAATCTGGCATCACCAATGTTTTGATATCTCTACCACAACCCATGATTTACTTTCAAAGCTTCACAGAATGGACTTTTACGGCTTTCTTCAAAAACAAAATTCAATACACATCATAGTGACATATTGCCTAATGTTAGTAACTCTTTGAAACCATGGAGGAAGTATCTATGACACCTAAATCTTTTATTTTCTTGTTACTAAAATTAATACCATATTCATAACACTATCTGGTAGGGTTGCCAGCTTAGGATGCATTTTTGGCCTTTATTGGGCCATGTTAACACCTACATATATATGTATATATACAAATATATATATATACTGAACTGAAATTTCCATCAACAGTTTCTTTCTTGAAGGAAGAAAACCCATTGAAGCTGATGATGTAGGGTCATGAGCAGTGAACTTATATGTAATGGCACTTATCTCTTTAAAAATTATAGGTTTCTTTTCAGTACCCAACTTGATATCTTATTTCCCAGTGTTCTTTTCCATTGTTGATCTGCTTAAAACTAATCAGCAATAACCATTCCACAGGCATGTTATGCTGTCTGGAAATTTGCTCTGCCAAAGAAACTGGTCATTTATTTTAATTTATCCTCGGAGAAGTTTTTAAGACACAGGCAGAATATAGCTTGACAAAATATCGTATGACTGGCCTCTAGCTCTGTTGCCAAGATATAGTCTTTGTTCCCTCTGAAACCTAATGATTTGAGCCTCCACTCTCTGCATTGCTCTCAATCTGATTGCCTTTCAGGTTCCTAATAGAACACATCACTAAGCTCTGCTAACAGCATTCAACTTCTTTTCTAATCCAAAGTTGCAAACTCTTCTATAAAAAAGAAATGGTGCTCTTCACAGCAACAATCCCATTTTCTCTGGTATCAACTTCTATATTTTTTGTTGTTCTTGTTGTGATAAAGTACCATGACCAAAAGTAACTCATAGAAGAATGTATTTTCGGTGCTAGGTTCCAGGTTAGAGTGGTGAGGAAGGCATAGTAGCAGAAAACTGAGAACTCACATCTCAACCACACACACAGTAATGAGGGAGAAAGAAAGCAGAAAGTGAGGTTAGTCTGTTGGCCTTCAAAGACCACCCCCAGAGATGTGCTTCTTCAAAGATAGACTATACTCCTAAGGGTTCTAAACAATGCCACCAACTGGAGACCAAGCATTCAAGTGTGTGGCCTGTGCAGGACATATCCTATTCAAACTATCATTGCCTTTAACCAACCTATATTCTACTAAAAGGAATGGTGTTTGTACTCTGTGTGGAATCCACCCCCACAGTTACCTGGCAACAGCTGGTATGCTCTTCCCCACAGTTACCTGGCAGCAGCCAGTTAGACCTGGCCCACCATAAAAGGGATGCTTGACCACAATTCCCTCTGTTACTCTCTTACTCTATCTCTTGCCTCTTGTCACCTTGCTCCCCTCTCTCCCCATTCCCTCCCCTGTCCACTTGGTGATGGCTGGCCTCTGCTTCTCTACCCTTCTCCTTCTGAATGCCTTTCTCTGCCTCTACTACTCTCAACTCCCTTCCCCATGCCCTAAATAAATTCTATTCTATACTATACTTCCCCCACACCTCACCACACACCCCATAGAACATATCTTAATCACTCTTTCTCTTTTTATTATCACAACAAAAGTCTCCACAGAGGATGTTTCCAAGCAAATCAACATAATCAGCAGGATATTTTATCAGATAATGTAATTGGTAAAGAAAATCTGAAGTAGCAAAAGGGCTCTTCTAAAGTCTCTAAGAGTAGCCACCCTTAGGATCCTCGTCAGACTATATGGAAAATGTTTGGGCTACCAACATTGTCATAAATATTAATTAAGAAGGTATAACTATAATAATTAGGGTTAGTTATCAACTTAACAAAGCCTAAAATCATCTCTTTGCAAGTCTGCAAAGGATTATCTTTATTATATTAAGTAACACAATCATACAAGAAGGATATAAGGTCCTACTTAATTGTGGGTAAGACTGGCCAAGAAGCATGAAATTCAAAATTAGTAGAAAGAAACAAAACTCAGTAGTAGCACACATTTACTACTCTTCTGACTATTGATGCAATAATGTCAGTGATATGATAGGCAAAAGCACACAACTGTAGGCTAAAATATATTCTTTTTTCTATTAAGTTACTTTAGTCAAAGTATTTTATCATAACAACAGGAAAGAAAACTAGGATAATAAATACTAATATAAAATAGGCCCCAATCAGTATTCTTAAACAGACCTAGTTCAGCTAGGGACATAACACTCTTAAATTACTATAGACAACCATTAAAATGATCAGATTTAGCTACTTAAAAGAACCTTACCATGCCTTTGAAACACTTAGTTTCAGAGCCTTCTATTAGGTGTCAGATAATGCACCAGACTCCCATGTTACAATGTCCAGAGCTCATAGTAAAGTTATATCTATACAATTCTTTACTTTCCAACACAAAGACACCTGATTCATGGGTGGAAAAGGTTTTACGGTGTCTGACCAAAGGTTTTCAACTCATATAATAGTAAGGACTACAGAGGTCAAAGACAGTGAATCCTTTCTAGGTAATCACATGCTAGCCTCCAAATCAGAACTAGTTGCCCTCTGTAGTACTCTCCAATGGGGCTAGGTATGAATACGAGTGAATGAATTACACAGATTTTCCTAAGCTTTTCTATTTAAGCCACACTCATTCAGTCATCTGTAGGGTGTTCTCATGGCTTGAAGTCTTGATTCTTGAGAAACCAACTGATTTCCTACCAGGTGGCCATTATACATTTCAAAGCTGAGCCAAAGAACCATTCTGATATCTGTGAGTCTTAACAACCAAGGCGATTGCAAGCTAAACAGGCTTTGTGGTTTTTATGGCAAGTTACTTAGCTCCCAACCCACCTTAAACCACACTTCAACATGCTTTATATATTCTTCAAGAAACTAGATAGGTATTAGATCTAGGCTTCACAAGTAGACCAGAGATATTTTTACAGAGCCTAAAATGTTAGTTATTATTACATCATCCCCTGTGAAGGTTATTATAATAGAATATCCCTTCAGACAGGTCACTTCCTATACCCAGACATTCCTGATCTGTCTCAGTGTGTTATGTTACAAACATACATAGTTAAAGATGTCTCTAGTACCAAGATAAATACAGCTTGACTCTTTACCTTTATAGGATCATCCCCACTTAAAGTAGGAGACCAGGCCTCCTTCTCATTCTTGCCACAGGATTTAAGCCAGTGGTTCTCAGCCTGCCTAATGCTGAGATTTTTTAATGTAGTTCCTCATCTTGTGATGACCCTCAACCATCAAATTATTTTTTCACTACTTCATAACTAATTTTGTTACAGTGACATATAGTAATATAAGTATCTATGTTTTCCCATGGTCTTAGTCAACCCCAGTGAAAGGCTCTGTTTGATCTCCAAGGAGTTTGCTATTCTCAGGAAGAGAACCACTCACCTAAGCTCTTTGGACCAGATCCTACCAAGCTCTTCACATTCATGCAACTCTAGTAAAGTTGCAGGGCCTGTCACCATGCAATCATTTGCCAATATTTAAGACTATTCCCCCACTTGAAGCTTCAATCACATATTTCTGATAGCCTATTGAAAATATCCATCTTCTGTTCCATCAAGACAGAGGTAAAATCCACCCCTAAACTCGTCCAGATACCAATAATATTCTTTCTCTAAATTTTTAGAGCTCTACAGTATAACTTTTTAAATATTTTTCATTACTTGAGAATTTCTTACATCAATATAATGTTTGTTTGTTATACTCACACCACACTTTTCTTTTTAACAGACTGAGTACCCCACAGACAATTATTCATTGCATTTTGACCAGTTGTGAATCTTTATACTAACAGAGAGGGTAAAACTCATTTTCTCTTGGAGCTGCATTACACTATATGCACTTGGATCTAGAGGGCTCTAGGATAAAATTTCATAAGCTATCTCCTCTTAGTTCCATCTCATAACTCTTCTTTCAGGGAGGCTTCTTGAAATATTCCTAGATGCCATTCATCACTTAACTTCATTTATAATTCTTTGTATATTAAAAATCTAATAATAAGTATTGAGATTCTGTTATGATCTGTGTCTTGCTTTGTTTGCTTGCTTGTTTTGCTTAAATTCCTCTCTCTGTCAAGAAATCAGCCCCTCTTTGTTAAAAAGTGACACATTTGCCTTTAACCTCATTCTAAGACATCCAAACAATTCTCCCCAGAAAGTATAAAGCCCATTCATTTACAGATAGTTATTTCATGACTATTCAACTGTACCATCAATATCAGATACTCCTGTAACCACTTGATCATCAAGCAATAGCCTAGCCTTCCATTTTCTATAGTCACCACCCTCCTCTCCTCTCAAAAGTGCAGTTCCAGCCTTTTATGTCTTTTGTTGCTTTGAATGAGAATGTTCTCACATAGTCTCATGTATTTGAACTCTTGGTTAGTGGTTACAGGTACCATTTGGGGAGTACTTGGAGGTATTATTAGAAGGTATGTCCTTGGTTCAAGAAGTATGCCACTTGCAGTGAGTTTTGAGAAGTTAAGGTCTTAACCTACTTCCAGTTAATTTTTCTCATTTACTTTGTTTAAGATGTGAGCCCTTAGCTTCTTTTCTAGCTGCCATGTGTGCTGTTTACTGCTATGCCTTCCTGGTCTGATGAAGTCTTAGTGCACTGGTACTGTAGGCCCAAATATACCCTTTCTTTTGTAAGTTGTCTTTGTTGCAGTCCTTTTTCACAACAACAGAGAAACAAAAAATACATATGTTGTGGTACTTTGACTAAATGATTAGTACATTAGTACCACTTACCAGGGTCCTTGGTTCAGCACTTCAGCTCTCGAACAATTCCAGAAAAAGATCTTCCATCATTGGCAGTCATTCAGTCTTGCTGATATGTCAAGTCAGAAAGTGTATAAGCACTAGGCTTCAAATAATAAAGCAAAATGTAGAGCTTAACCGAGTGATTTTCAGTGCCTGATATAAACAAGTAGAGTCTATCTCCTAATTCACTTATGCTTTATCCCAAGTGGCTAGTCTTAGAAGGACAAAGGATATTTTGAAATGCACTACCTAACATGATGGCAAAATACCAGATTCTCATCTATTTAAATACAACTGAACTCAAATGACCCCACACTTATAGTTCATAAAATAAGACCAAGTAACCTCTCTTGACTATGATGTGAGGGCCTCAGTACCTTTGATGGATATTTTCTTTCTTAGAATGCACCCACTGCAGTTCTGTTTCTCTACAGCATGTATTTATTATCAAAGAATGACATGCTGGGTATGATGAACACCAAATACAGGGGGAGAAGTATTTCCTATGAGAAAGTATTTTCTGATAAGAAAGCTGTTTTCTTTTCAAGAGAAGTTACTTGATTTTATCTCTTGGGCTATTTGTGTAATGTCCGATGGGTGAGGTCAGGTTTTCTACAAAAAGGACATACTCCACTGGAAGGCTTGTCTCAGTTCAAAGCACAAGAACTGTCTCTAAACAAGAATGAATATATTTGAGCTTATGGTCAATTTATGTTTCCCATATAAACAGCATGTGGCTATAGGCAAACAGAGCTCCCCAGTGGCTTTCTATCCCCAGGGTGATACTTTGAAATTCCAGGTTTCAGAGATAGAGAACATGGGGTGATAAGTTGAAGCAGTGGGACTAAAGGGTCAATAAGTTCCTTTCTACTTTCAGTTCATAAACACTTACAGTCTATGCCTAATAAGAAGTTCAGAAAGAATTAGAAATGTACTGTGAATATAAAGTGCTGTATATTACTATAAATGATGCTATATGATTCTTACCTGTGGTTTGTATGGCACAGAATTAATGCCTTTCTGTTCTAAACTTGACCGTGTCCTAGAAATTTCAATGTGTTTGAAAATTAACCTGTAGTTTGGCTTTACATCTAAATCCTGCTTACTGTCCTCCCACTTTATCTCCTGCTTTGCAGACTTAGGGATGATGAAAAACATCAAGGACATCCTCAAAGGGAAGATTACTTGACGCAATTGTCACTGCCTTGAGTAACCTTTTGAGACTCCCTACCCCTCCCTATGCCTTCATATGTATCCCCAAAGTCTCCTGACACTGAAGTTTCAGTACCATCAGAAAACAAATTGTATTTGACTAATCACAGGTGGAGTGTGGGATCCAATTTAACAGGGTTGAAACATTTTTGAACTCATCCTCTGTTTCACCTTGCAATATGGATTTGGCATATGACACTATTCTTGGAGATTTTTGACCCATGGGCGTAGCTCCTATAGAGAAAAGATGATCTGTCCAGTGAGAAAAGATAAGTAGATTTAAAAATATCAAGTTCTGTCATGGAAATGATTAGCAGATTAACAGAGTCACAGAAATGTGTGCAGGTAAGAATAGTAATATCTACCATCTACTGGATATTTAAAAGAAACCATGTGTTTTACTATTACCTTTTCATTTAATCATTCCAATAACCATCCACAGAAGGCACAATAAGTGTTGTCCTCATGCACTGGTGAGGAAACAAGGTCCAATGGGTGAAGTACTTTCTCTTTCTTGAGTGATCCAGATAGCCTTTCACAGACATAGATTCCAACTCAGAATTTAACATATTTACTGCCATTTGAGCTTGGGTGTTTGAGGAAGGGTTTGTACTGAATGCAGAAGACTGGATGAAACATACGATGGAAAAAGGAAGGTATGGATTCTGAGCAAATGGAGTGGCCCTAGTAAGGCCAGAAATATATGAAAGTCCTAAAACTATATGGCAAATGCTTACAATGCCAAGAGGAAGAATTAGAGAAATGTTTTTTTAAAGGATGGGGCCAGAATGAGTATAGCTGAGATTTCAATCTGACACCATACTCATGGAAATGTCCTTTTAATGTTTTAATGATTTTTTAAATATATGTGTATATTTACATGTGTACCCACATGTCATGGTGCACATGTGGAAGTTAGGGTATAAGCTACATTAGTGGATTCTCTCCTCTCACTATTTGGGTCCCAAAAACCAAACTCAGGTTGTCAGGCTTGGTGACAAGCACCCTTACATGCTGAGCCATCTCTCCAGCACATTTGTAAAATTTTCTTAACAGACTTCCATGCTGCCCTTAAATTCTATGTGATGGAATTCTATGTGATGTATTTTTACAAATGTTTGCTCTCTGTCTCTGTCTCTGTCTCTGTCTCTGTCTCTGTCTCTGTCTCTGTCTCTCTCTCTCTCTCTCTCTCTCTCTCTCACACACACACACACACACACACACACACACACACACACACACACCAGATCAATGAGATGTCCTCCACAGAACAGAACTTTGTTAAATAAAACATCATATTGCAGTACTTGGTTATCTGAGTAGCTTGTTAATTTAAAAATTGCTGGACCCGAGACACCAACATACTAAAATAGCAGCTCTTGGGAGATGGTTTGAGAACTTGGACTTCTTACTAGACTCTGAATTTTGCTGTGTGTCTGGCATTGGGTTAAGACCAGTTGTAGGTTTCGGAATTTTGCTTTTTTTCTTTTCTTTTTTTCTCTTTTCCCCTTTCTTATTTTTCTTTTGTCTTTCTTCCCTTGTTTCTTCCTCTTCTTGTGCAAAAATAAGGAATTTGGTACTTAACCATTATGGTCTTCCACTTTCTGGAACCCAGCTTACCTTGGATAGTTCATGGCCATGCCCTCAGCTAATATGATCTGTCATAAAGAAAAATCTGACCAGTCTTCTTGCTTAAAGAAATGGAGTCTCCCAGTGCCTTTGTATTCTATATGGTTAGTCTGTAGAATGTTTTTACCTCTTTAAACCCAGGCAGTCTCTCTGTGCTTCATGCCTGTATCTGGAATGCCAACCTTTTCAGATCTATCTATACTTGGTTAAATTTTGTTTCTATTTTGGAGCCTATCTTCAAAATCAATGACACCGCAAGACCTTTCAAGACCTTGTGCAATATCCCTTCAGGACCCCTGTAAGCACTCCTGCATAGAGTAGAAATGTCTGAGTACACCAGTCAACCAGAAACTCTTTCAACGTAGGCACAAGCTCTCAGCATATAGTGCACAAATAAGTTGATGTTATCATTAAACTTGTATTACTCCTGACCTGGCTAGGATTAACTACATTTGCCCTTCTTAGGGCAATGGATTGGTAATTATGTGATTTCTTGGAGTCAGAGTTATTAAGGGTGAAATTCAGTCTTAAATAACATAAGATGATGACATGCTTTAATAATCCTGAAGAGGCGTGAGTATATTTTAATTTTTTTCATCTGGGTATTACAAACAACAAAAGTGACTGTTTCCCCTCCAAAAAGAGTGTATTTTTTAACAGCATACTTTCCTAAAAGAATACTCCTCCCTCTGCTGCATTTTGATCTATCATGATTTAATTTAAAGTTTGAAGATGGGATCTGACCTTATCTATCAGGGACCAAGTTGTTGTCTCATGGAAATGCAGTTTGAAACTCATTAATAAGGCAGACTGTATATTATAATTTAGAAGCTCTAGGTTATCACTGATGCTTGCAATTGCTATGGAAACCAGGTTCATATGCATCTTTTAAAGAGTCTGCTTTAAAACAGAGGAGGGGGAGGATTAAGAAAAAGCAGATTTTTTGGAAGAATAAGCTGTTTAGTACCCAGTATGCATAGGCAGGTTCAGCAGTGCAAAAAATGCTCTGCCTGCACAATAATAACAATTCTTGTATATTTTAGGCACTAATAATGTATAATCTTCTATTAGAGAACTGTGTTTATGCTTGTGGATATGAGTACCTGAAGCAGCTTTTCCCATGCATGCATATAGACACAGACATCACACACTGACACACAAAAATTTTTCAGTTTCCACCAGACATTTGCAACCTATATTCTCAAGCCCTTCAAAAGCCTCTTGCACATGTAGCTTGGGCTGCTGAAATGCAACCAGGCTGTTCTGCCTATCCTTAAATGTATGTTGACATTGGACGTTGCATCCTACATGTGTGAATTGAATTTTCCAATTACGGATTTTATAAATAGTAGTGTACTTTGGTCAAGATGTCTTTAAGAACTGAGTGATAGTACTTGTCATCAAATTTATATTTTAAATGTTCTGTCCTACTCTTTCCTTGACCACATATTTTCCTGATCATTGACTGTGTTGTACTCTATTGTGCAAATAATAGTATAAGCATCACCTTGTGAGGGGAATTTTCAAGTATACACATCTAGTTGACACCCCTATGTGTTATTCTGTTCTTTGATTGCTGTTCCCCATATGTGTGAATTAGCAAACGGTTCCACGTATCTTTTTGCATTGCCTATACTCTAGCCATGTAGAGCTGTACCATATATCTTGTTTGAGTGGAAATAAGTCCTCAAAATGGTTTCCCTGTCTTTAATTTTTAAAGAAATTATCTTTATGTGTATAGGTGTTTTTCTCTGCATGTATGTCTGTATGTATGTCTGTATGCATGCTGTGCCTCTGGACTTCAAAAGAGTACATTGTATCCTCGGAAACTAGTTACAGATGAGTCTGTAGAACTGAGCCCAGTCCTCTGAAAAGGCAGCAAGTGTTCTTAATGGCTAACTATGTCTCCATTCTTTTAATTTTTTTTAAAAAAAATTATATCTATGTGTAGGTGCATGAGGACAGAAGAAAGCATTTAATCTCCTGGAAATGGAATTGCAGGTAGTTGTGAGTTACCCAATATGGGTGCTAGAAACACTATTTGGACCATAAGAAAGAGCAGTATGTACTCTTAACCACCGGACCACATCTCCAACCCTTTTTATCTTCATCTGCAGGTCAACAGGAAATTTGGAGACAGCATTATTCTGACAATTGATGCACATTTTTTAGGCACCTGGAAACCAAGTTTAGTTAAAATAGGTATGTAATCTTACCCAGAATGTTGTAATAGAAGCACCCCCCCATAGAAAGACTTAGTAGACACCATTTGAAAAACAAGATGACACTCTTCCTGCAAGAATCTTAGAAGAGGCTTTGCCTCATTCATTTTTCTCCCCTGCTTCCTGGCAACCACATCTGACACATGCCTCTACTTGGTAGATTTGTTCTCACTTGTTAGAAATGTACCTTTGCACCATTGAATCTCTTCAGTACCTTGCTTACCAGTCAGAAAACAACAAAAGTTAAGAAAGGAGGAACTAATGTGGCTCTAAAAAGGGCACTATTCATTACCATTCCCAGCATATCCACTAACACAGGTACAGAACACAGATTTTCTTTCCTGCATTCTTTCCCACAATGAAATAACAATCTAAAGTTAGTTCAAGGTGACTTTTAACTAAAAGAAGAAGAAAGAAGGAGGAAGAAGAGGGAGAAGAAAAGAAAAAGAAAATGAAGAGAGAATGAAGAAAAGAATGAAGAAAAAGCAGAGGAAAAAGAAGAAACAAAAAAGAAGAAAGGAAGGAAGAAAGGAAGGAAGGAAGGAAGGGAGGAAGGAAGGAAGGAAGGAAGGAAGGGAGAAAGAAAGAAAGAAAGAAAGAAAGAAAGAAAGAAAGAAAGAAAGAAAGAAAGAAAGTCAGCTGATGACTATTGGCACAAGAAATGAAGCGCATCCACAGCAGACAGATATTTAAGCCAATTCAATATTTTCTAAGATTACCATTTATTCCTGCATGACCAGTAAACACCATTAAACAGTTAAATGGACAAGTAGAGTCACACTAAGACCATGGGTTCTAAAGAAGCAAGAAGCAGCGGTGGTATAGACAAAGCGGCAAAGGCAGCGGCAACCGCAGATCTTATATGCGTTTGATGGTAAATTTCTAGATGTTCAATTGTTGGAGCTTCTTCTGTAGTAGTCTTTTCTTCAATAATTTGAATGTAGACGTGGTTGGTTTTCATCTTCTTCTACTTCAGATTGTAGCTCCTCCGATATCAGTTGTCTGGCCAATTTGATGTTTAATCCTTCGTTGTAGTGTAACTTCCTTTTCAACTCAAATTGCCGTTGCCTTTCTTGTTTGTCCAGGAAGAATTTGCTACTATGCGCACCGCTGCTTTCTTGCTCCTCAGCCTGATAACTGGTCCCCAAAGTGTCAGAGGCTGCGACTTTCTTCGCTAAGGTGTCGGGGGTCATGGCTTCTTTTCCTTGAACTTCATTTATGGTGTCTTCTCCATCGTGTGGCACGCTACCATAGGGGTTGCCGGGCTCATTCTTCTTCATCAGGTCATAGTCTTTGTAGGATGGATAGTGGGTTGCTAGTATGTTGGATTCGTCCCACTTCTGCGATTTCTTCCGTTGCAACTCCTGGGTGCCCGGTCTTCCGGATGGCTGGGAAGAATCCTCCACTGAAGATGTTGAACTTTTGTTTTTGAGTATCCCCTTGATGGGTCTGTGTGAGGTGGTGGAGGTTGCCATGACTGGGAAACTGAGGGCCAAGCTAGAATTGGGCCGACGCAGCCACTTGTCCGCGCTCCGGACTCAAGCAGGAGCTAGATCTGTCTGGCAGACTGGTTCTAACGACTTCAATACCGGTGCCAGGGCTAAGGAGGTCACAAAGGAAACGCTGAGATAAGTCACAATGCACCCTGATTTCGTCATTACAGCAGTCATGGCTTGGCGGCCCTCTCTGGTGGCCATCTTGTTGTTGTTTGTTTTTTTTTTTCTTTCTTTCTTTGTAAATTAATGTAATATACCCACTTGTGGTATATGAAAGATAATCATTACTATTTGGGGACTTCTCTATACTTTGGACATTCGGAAGCTATGTAAAATATATTTTCTTATTATCTAACGTTTAAAACTCACTACTTTGGTTGGAAAGGTGGGAGACGTTAACCAGGTGAAAAAACCAGATGAAAAATTTCCTACCTTCTCCTACATGTCCCTCTCCACATACATGTTGTCCCTCCTGACTTTTATGTCTCAGAGACTAACCACATCAACAGATACTTAGGCCAGTTGGGAGACTGGGTGAATCTCTTAGTCCAGATCTCTTCAGATCTCTCTTGTGCTGACCTACATATTTTAAGAAACTCATTTGACCTCTTCTCCTGCTATCCTGTTTCAAGTCGCTACCACATCTTGGGACAACTAGCAGCCCCACCGCCTATGAGTTAGACTGGCTACACCTGCTGCTTTCTAGTATCTGCCACAGTAATCTTGAAATCCCCTTTCAACCTCTCAAATCACTTGTTTAATATCCTTAATATCAAGATGAGATCCTGGGTGGTTGTCTAGAGCAGTGGTTCTCAACCTGTGTGTCACAACTCCATCTGGCTCAAAAACCCTTTCACTTGGGTCACATAAGTCAAGTGGGAAACAGTTTACATCACAACTCACTTCAGTAGCAACAGTTATGAAGTAGCAATGAAAATCATATTATGGTGGGGGTCACCACAACATAAGTCACAGCTCACAAAGGTTGAGAATCACTGATCTAGGGCCTTCTTCCAGCAAATTCAGCCTACTAAACCCCTACTTTTGAATTAACCTTTCAATTCTAGAAGTGTTCATGACATTTCCTATTCAAAAACCCTTTTAAGATCCCTGTGAAACCTCAAATATACTTTCAGAGAACAGTCTAAATATTATTAGTATCCCAGGGCCAGAGACTCTCTCTCAAAGTTAATAGTTCTCCCAGTACATTTATGCTATCTCTATTCCCCTTGGTACCACCCAGAGTCACTTAAATTATATTATCTCTTTATAATAGCTAGCAAATACCCAGACAAAGGATGTAACAAGCAGTTCTCTGGCCTGACTTGAATCAGACTTCTTTGAGCCCTCTGAACATGTAGACCTGACAATAGGTTTCCCCAACTGTTGGTACAGAATCCATTTTGAACTTGAATACTATTATCAATTTAGTGAAATCCCCACTTGAATACTATTATCAATTTAGTGAAATTCTGACACCCTTAGATATATGACCAAACTCCTCATGCTGAATATGCTAGATAACTGTCTACTATATTTTAAAGAAGAATCCTGGTAGTTCAGTGTACTGAGTACCCTTATTCCTCCTGTTTCTTATTAGTATTCTAAACACTGATTCCTCTCACCTATTCTTTTGCTATAAACCACAATTTGTCATGTTATAGGTATGTTTCATTTCTTATTCCCTCTGGATTCCCACTGCAGTGGTACTAATACTTTTTAAAATCAAAATGTCAATATTAAATATAGTATCCTTTACTGTCTTTATGCATTTTTCTTTAACAGTTACTTGGACAGGATCAGATGTACCATTGGGACAGTGAACCTCTTTCCTTGAACTACAATGGACACCATTCCAGCCTTTGTCATTACTTCTGGCTATACTGATTAAGGAATCCATGGGTGAATTCAACTCCTGATGATAGTCTGTTGAAGCATCTTGCATATACATTTTGATTGCATGAGTTTGGGTAAGTATCTGCCTTGAAGCTGGGTTAGAGTCCTGGTCTTTTGAAAGGCACTTTTGGTTTTTTGTTACTAAGTCCTAATGACACAAACTGAGAATGTTATAAAATTAAAAGATTTGATTTATGGTTATGAAAACTGGGAAGTTCAAAATTGAGCAACTAGATTTGTCAGTGCTCTTCTGCAGAATTCCAAGGCACCAATGAGTATCAGCTAGAAAGACACAGCTGCATATCTTGGGCTCCTTTCTCCTACCTGTAAAACCATACTCCCATTGGATTAAGGGCCCAATCTAACAGTCTTGTTTAATAATAAATTCTTCCTAAAGGCTCTGTAAGGATGTTCTAGAAAGCCAAAGACATTAGATAAGCAAGAGTTGGAGTTACAGATGATTGTGAGCCACTCTATTTAAGCAGTTGAGTCAAACTGGGGTCATTTGGAAGAGTAGTACATGTATTTACCGGCCGAGACATCTTTCTAGCCTCAAGGATGCTGTCTTTAGAAACAACGTTACATTGGAAAATGACAAATCTGACCACTTCAGTCTCTCTCTCTCTCATATATATATATATATATATATATATATATATGTGTGTGTGTGTGTGTGTGTGTGTGTGTGTGTGTATGTATATATAAAATTAACAGACAGGTTATTTAGATATAACTAACATACAGGAGCCCTATAACTAGTTAGGACACTAGATATAATTTATTTCTATGTACAAAATGCTAGCCTGGTCCCTTAAGGTTTATGTAGTTGATTGTAATTCTGAATCAAAAGGTATCAGTGAGGATGAAGCCTCTGTAGTTGGACAGGATAAAGTGGGTGGGGTTCACAGAGATTTTAATCACTTTAGCCAAACACAGAAACATAGTTATTTATACAAAGAGGTTGACCAATAGTGGAACAGATTGTATGGGGCCTGGCAGACTGGGCTTCAGAAGAACAAAGATAAAAGTAGAGATCTCCCAGATGCAGATATAACTATTTATATTTATTGGAATTCCAGTGGTCTGCCCTACTGCTAAATACATACCCTTTGTGCTATCTAAATGCAAAAATAAATCAGTAAGTTGGGCATGGGGTTACACACCTTTTAATCCCTGTAGTTGGAAGAAAGAGGAAAGTGGGTCTCTATAAGTTTGAGGGTAGACACTAGTTTTAGGCCAGCTAAGGCTCTATAGTGGGATTCTGTCTCAAAAAAAAAGACATACAGATAGATAGAAATAAAAAGAAAATGAAATAGTAAATCACATTGTTAATATTGTAATCTTACCATAGGTTGACACAAATACCAAGTATAACCACCCTGGGCACCCTGGTCATTAAATGGTTCCTAACTTGTAATATCAGCTATACTACTACCCTCCAAGGGAAAGTTTGTTTACATAAGGTGATATTATAACCTACAGCACTGGTCCATTTTCTAAGTTAGAAACAGAAGACTATCTTTATGATTAAGAACTTTGGCATACCTACACTTTCTGTTTGGATTAGCTGCAACCCTATGAGCTGACAACCTCCACCTATTCCATATTTCTGACTGTAGAAGAAGTGACAGAGAAGAACCTTGGGTACTAGACAGAGTTATTATCTTGGTATTATATTGATTGCTAAAGGGAAGGCTTGAAGTGCCATCTCATTTATTATCATCAAACGTTCACTTCATTGTGAGCATATCCAACAAATTAAAAATCTTGTTTCTGTGTTTATGATTGGATTGAGGGAGTAAAACATAATTTAAAAGTTAGTAAAAACATTCAGGAGGCTGCATAGTTTAAAAGCCACAGATATTTAGAAGAAAAAAAATTGACTTGATGTGAAATTACCTTAGCCTCAGCAAGGACAAAGCATCCTCGGGCAGAAAGGAGTTGATTCTTGTGCTTATGGGATTTTATCAACTTGACACAAACCTAGACATGTCTGAAAGAAGGGACTTTCAATTGAGTTCCTTCATCAGATTGTCGTAATCTTAATCAATGATTGACATGAAAGGCCCCACTTCCAGGTAGGCAGTGTCACTCATTTGGAAAGGTGGCCCTAGGTTGTATTAGAAAGCAGACTGAGAAGGAGAAAGCCAATAGTGTTCTTCTATGTCTTCTATTTCAGTTCTTACCGTGATATTTTTACCCTGAGTTCTTGACCCAACTTTACTGAAAAATAGACTGTGAAATGGAAGTGTAGGCCAAATAAACAGAAGTTGTTATTGGTCGCAGTACTTGCTACGATAATAGAAAAGTAATTAGAACAGATGAATACTAGTAAAGAGACCATTAATGGGCTGCACCACTGCTTTAAGCTTTCAGTGCAGAAGTGGAAACAGCATACCAAGATAAGTGATGAGAACCATCCAGGAATATTTTGAGGAGCCTCCTTGAAGGAAGAGTTATGAGATGGTTTCTCTAAACTGTCTTGAGTCCTATAGGATGTACAGGGACTATGAGGAGATAGCTTATAAAAATTTTATCACAGAGCCCTCCAGATCCAAGAATATATAGATTACTACAGTTCCAGCTTCCGCACAGAGAAGATGAGTTTTACCCTCTCTGTTAGTATGGAGATTCACAACTGATGAAAGTGCAGTGAATAAGTGTCTATGGAGTGTTCCACTATAAATCCAACATCTATATCACACTCCTACTCCAAAGGCTTAGAAAGCATCCCAGAAGAGGAGGAGGCAAATGGATTACAAAAGACAGAGATTGGATACAACTGCTAGAAATTAATGTCTTCTGGGCACAACATACTACTGTATTCACAACAGCTATAACTGCCTTCAGAGAGATGTACAAGTTCAAGATGAAGCCAATGAACAATCCAGCATAGACAGAGGATGGACTTCTAGGGCCCCATCCCCTGCTAAGGAGCTCTAGACAGTTGGTGGCTGTTGGTGGAGAGAAAATCAGTTAACTCTTTTAATGTAGCCTTCATTGTTCACATTCTGATGGATGGCCCCGCATCACTGGACAAACATTCAGTTCCAAGTGGATTTGGAGGGAGGTATAAAAGTTGACCTGAACTTAGGAAGGAGATATAGAAATAAGATGCCTGGGAAGAGTTAAAGAGAAGAGTGGAGTATGGGTTTAACAAACAAATATATAGATGTACATAATTCTCAAATAGTAGAAACTGTATTCAAAAAGTTATATCATAAAGCTCAGAAAAGTGAATTAAAAGATCATGGCTACATATTGGAGTTTCATGGTAGATTTCACCTCCGTTTTGCTGGAACAGAAGATGACAGTTTCCAAGAGGCTACTAGAGATATGTCATTGAATCATCAAGAGGAAGAACAGTCTTAAATCTGGGAAACTGATTTCATGACAGGCCTTGCAAGTTGAGTGGAGTTGCATGAATGAGGATACCTTGGTAGTGTTTGGTCCAAGGAGCTCTTAGATCAGTGGTTCTCATCCTGTGGGTCTCAACCCCCTTGGAAGTCAATGGACTCTTTCACAGGGGTCACCTAAGACCATTAGAAAACATATATTTACATTACATTATAATTCATCACAGTAAAAAATTAAAGTTATTAAGTAGCAATGAATGTAATTTTAGAGTTGGGAGTCACCACAATAAAAAGAACCACATTAAAGTATCTATCTCAGCATCAGGAAGGTTGAGAACCATTGGTTTAGATACTGTGGGAAGAGTTTGTGGCAGGCCCAGTCTCCTAGGTTAAAATGGAGAGGCAAACCCAGAAAGGTGGAGTTGGGCTGTTCTTATCCTGGTACTATTCATAGCCACGACTGACTGTGCCTGAGACAGGAGAGGCCTATCTGTAGGGAAGATCTACCAAAAGAGTCTTTGAAGGGATGAAGTGGTTGTAACAACAGCCATTAGAAACAGACCCTGTTCTAATAGATAGCTGAGTAATTGAAAGAATTATGGAAAGGCATTGAGGCTTGTCACCACTTGCCACAATCAGGGTCACTGAGGAGAGCCCAGGAGAAGCTATGGGTGCAATTTAGTTATAGCATTTTGAAGATGCCAGTAGTATGTTATGACCACCAAGAACAGCAGCAACTGTGGAATGGGGCTTGTCTGAACCTCAGAGATAAGCTATATGTGCTACAGAGGGTGCCATAAGCCTTTCAGAGAAGCCCAGAAGATCATGACGTAGGACACTGAGTTCCTTATACAGTACACGTTGGTTTTGCTTTGCTTATAATTGCCCAGGTTTTTCACTCTTTGGAGTAAGAAAATGTATAACTATATTTTTATTTATAGAGAACTTCAGTTGAGAGAGACATTGAACTTTCAAAGAGACATGACATTTTGAGATATTTTGGACTTTCAGAGGGATTTTGAATATTTCAGAGTAAATCTTCAATTTTAGAAAGATTTTGTATTTTTAGTGAGATTTTTAATATTGTAAGGAGTCTTCGGACTTTTAAATGTTGAACTTTAAAAAAAAATGTAAGATGTTAAATGTTAGAACACTTTATCTTGTGATACTGATATTAATGTGAAGTCCTGGGTATGAACAGGAAAGGAACATTTATGCATTAACAAAAGATCAATTATGTGGATAGTTTTATGTCAATTTGACACTAGTCATAGCCCTTTGGGAATGGGAAACATTAATTTTTGAAAATATACTCCCAGCAGATGGCCTGTAGGCAAGCAAGCCTGCGCTACATTTTTTTATTTATTTAAGATTAAAATATGATTACAATTTTCCCTTCTCTTTCCTCCCTCCAAAACATTGTCAAAGTCTTCCTTGGTTAGCTTCAAATTCAAGGCTTCTTTTTTCACTGCTATTGCATGTATTGATGAGGGAGTGCCAAGATCACTGGAGGCAATGTCACCCTTGGGTTGTTGCTCAGGCTTAGTATAAAAGAGTAGGCTTAACAAGTCATGGGGAGCAAGCCAGTAAGCATCACTCCTCCATGACCTCTCCTTCAATTGCTGCTTCCAGGTTTCTGCCTTGACTCTCTACCTTGACTCCCCTGGATGATAGAGCCACACAATGTAAGATGAAATAAACATTTTTTCTCCCCAAGTTGATTTTGTTCATGTTTATCACAGTGATAGAAACCATACTAAGATGTGGCAAGGTTCACTTAAGTAGATAAATCTGATCATATGGATACTGTCATCAACAGCTGAACCAGGTCTGCTTAAGAATACTGATTCGAGCTGATAGAATTTTACTTTGTAATATTAGTGAGTATTTTTTATTTATACTTTCCTGTCTGGTATTTAAGGCTAAAAACAACCAACCTTTGCTACTGTCAAGCTCCTTGCTGGTTACTTTTAGGTATTTGTTGGAAGTTCCGTTGCTCTTGTATTTTTTTTTTCCTGTCAAACTGTGTCATTTTCTGGGATAAGATTCTGTCTTGCTTGATTGGGAGGATCTGCTTGGAAACATGCAGGACTGTTTCCTCTCTAATGACCATCCTTTTTGCAGAGTGTACTGAAGCTGTGTTACCCTTTTATTAGTGTATCATATTCTCGTCATTTCACTACTAGCTGATCAGGGAGGGCAAGGGCCAAAATAACTGATGTCATTTTATCTCTTTTATCCTCATTGGTGTTGACCTCTAAGTATGACTATTAATCACTCAGAAGGTGAGTTACATCAGTCTTTAGGAATGAGAAGTGAGTGCTTTAAAATATAGTTGGATAGCATTTAAAGTTTGGCAAAACAAATAAAATCTTCAATAAATTCAGGTTGTATCACCACTTGGTGTTTTTAATTAGTTTTTTTTAAAGAACCTAAGAAACCCAATATGAACTATAAGTAGTTATATCAAGAAAATAAAAATTTTTCCCTCATTCAAAATCATTTTCCCTGCAGAATATATGTCCATACCTATACATTGTTGTGTTTCTCAAACATAGTGTTTCCATCCTCTTTCTGTTATGTTTCAGTGTGAAACATGCCACAATATGTTTGAACACTTGGTTTCAAGTTTTTGTTTGTTTGTTTGCTTGGTTTTTTGTGCTTTATGGAAGGATATGGGACCATTACCACCTGGAGCTTATCTATAAATGTCAGTGACTGGAGGTGACCCTTGATATTATATACCGACTCCATTTTCTGTCCTTTTTCTACTTTCTAACTACAGACAAAATGTGACCTTGACCCTGTTGCTAATGCTTTATGCCTAGAGAAACTGTATCCCTTCTCATGGTGGACTTTATTCCTTCTTAAACTATGAGCCCAAATAAACCCTCCCTTCTTCAAGTTGCTTTTGTCAGAGACTTTGTGTCATAGCAGTGAGAAATGTAACTAACGTATTTCCTCTTTTAAATCTCTGATGTCATATTTTTGTAATAACCCCATGAGTCCAAATATAACTGCATGTATACACATGGGCATGGTAACATTCAATGGAGCATGGGCTACCTAAGAATGGCCACATGTGTGAAGAAAACAAATTCTCCCTCCCCCAGAAGCCATCAATTGCCAATAGATTTCACTGATGGCTGGTTCCTCATGAGTCCATAGCCCATCTATGCTGGAATGTTAATTGGTTTAATCCTGTGCCAATCTTGTACAGATAGCCACTGCCACTATGAATTCATGAGTACAATGACCACATGTCATATGCAGAAGACATTCTTTTCAGGCAGTCCTCTCTGATCTCTGGCTCTTAAAGGCTTATCTTTTTTTTTTTTGTTTGTTTATTTTCTATATTCTTTGTTTACATTCCAAAGGCTTTCCCCTTTTCCAGTTCCCCTCTCACCATATGTCCCCTAAGTCCTCTTCCCTCCACCCATTCCCCAATCACCACCACCCCCATTTCTCTGTTCTGATACTCTCCTACAAATTTGTATCCAGTCTTTTCAGGACCAGGGCCCTTTCCTTCCTTCTTCTTGTGAATCTTTTGATTTGCTAATTGTGCCTTAAGTATTCAGAGCTTTGGGGCTCATTAATATCCATTTATCAGTGATTGCATTTCATGTGTATTCTTTTGTGATTGGGCTAACTCACTTAGGATATTTTCCAGATCCAACCATTTGCCTACAAATTGCATGAATTCATTATTTTTAATTGCTGAATAGTATTCCATTGTATAAATATACCACATTTTCTGTATCCATTCCTCCTGTGAGGGACATCTGGGCTCCTTCCAACTTCTGGTTATTATAAATAAGGCTACTATGAACATAGTGGAGCATGTGTCTTTTTTGTATGCAGGGGATTCCGCTGGGTATATGCCCAGGAGTGGTTCGACAGGGTCCTCTGGAAGTGTCATGCCCAATTTTCTGAGGAACCGCCAAACTGATTTCCAGAGCGGTTTTACCATCTTGCAATCCTACCAAAAGTGTAGGAGTGTTCTTTTTCTCCACATCCTCGCCAGCACCTGTTGTCCCTTGAGTTTTTAATCTTAGCCATTCTGACTGGTGTGAGGTGGAATCTCAGGGTTGTTTTGATTTGCATTTCCCTTATGACTAATGATGTTGAACATCTCTTAAGGTGCTTCTCAGCCATCCGAATTTCTTCTGGTGAAAATTCTTTGTTTAGCTCTGTACCCCATTTTTTGATAGGGTTATTTGGTTCTTTGGGGTCTAACTTCTTGAGCTCTTTCTTACAGGCTTTTCAATCCCATCTTTTACAGTGTTTCCTGAGATTTGTGGAGGGAAGGAGTGTGTTGCGGATATCCCATTTGGGGCTGAATACTCCACTGTCATGTAGTCTCTGCACTTTGAATAGTTATGAGTATCTGTGTTAACTACTATTCAATGTAATAACTAGCTTCTCTGAAAAAGGATCAGAGCTACACTAATTTATGGTTCTAAGAATAAGTATTTAGAGGGCAATTTGGTACTGTGTC
This sequence comes from Apodemus agrarius, assembly GCA_964023405.1. NCBI lineage: Eukaryota > Metazoa > Chordata > Mammalia > Rodentia > Muridae > Apodemus > Apodemus agrarius. The sequence continues at coordinate 6,401,511 of OZ030010.1, forward strand.
CTTTTAATTGTGGTAGAGAGAGGCCTATATCCTCATTAGCCATGGATGGTTGGCCAGGTTACAGTACCAAATATGAGTTCCCTCCTAGATAATGAGACTAAAATTAGAGAGAGATGGGGGAGGGAGAGGAAGAGTAAGGGAGAGATGGGGGAGGGAAAGAGAGGGAAAGGGATAGAGCGATGGAGGAAGGGAGGGAAGGGGCGAGAGAGACATGGAGAGAGAGAGAGACACAGAGAGAAAGAGAGACATAACACACACACACACACACACAGAGAGAGAGAAAGAGAGAGAGAGAGAGAGAGAGAGAGAGAGAGAGAGAGAGAGAGAGACTAGTTACCATCATAAAAACCATGCCACTATTGTGTCATGGGGCATACCTTTCCAGGCAGGACTTTATTGTAGCTCACAGGGTTCACAGCTGGGGAAGACTGCTAATTACTTTTTCTTTTTCCCCAGCAGCCTATATTGCACTTTTGGTACTATGATAATTATCTAGCAAGAAACAAACATTAAGAAAAATACCGACTTGATTTATCTATGTATTATAACCAAAGCATATGGTGGTATCTTTGGCAATAGGTCCTTCCTATCAGTTTCTGGTAGGTGACCAAGAACAATGGCAATAGCCTAGTGTTTGTTTGTTTGTTTTGTAGGGGTGAGCAGCAACTTGAAGAGATTTATCCCATTCTTGGCACTGGACATTTTATCTAATAATCCATGATTTTCATAGGGAGTATTATCCCCTTGTGTACAATAACTCAAATTAAATTCTTTAAAGACTTGTAAGAAACATATAAAATATTGGTATTTTTAGTAAAGAACTTTATCATGCAGGTATACTATGAAATATATGTGCAAAGATGACACACAGAAACCTGTATACTGGTATCAAAAATAATATATGCAGGTTCCCAACTGTAGCTGCAGAGAAAAAGACACATGTAGACAGTTAGAAGACTAACTGTTGTAAACACTGACAAAAAAAAAACAAAAACAAAAACAACAAAAACAAAAAAAAAAACCCTAAAAACAAAAAATGATTGCATTTGAGCAGGGAACATTCTTTATAGAGACAAGGTTTAAAAAGGGAATATATTGTATTCCAAAGTCACAGAATTTAACCTAAACATTGGGTGTGGTCTAGTGAAGGCAAAAGAAGTTATCTTAAGAAGTAAGGTAGAGAAGCTGGGCATGGTGGCACCCGCCTGTAATCCCAGCACTTGGGAGGCAGAGGCAGGGGGATTTCTGAGTTCAAGGCCAGCCTGGTCTACAGAGCGAGTTCCAGGACAGCCAGGGCTATACAGAGAAACCCTGTCTCGAAAAACCAAAAAACGAACAAACCAAAAAACAAACAAACAAACAAACAAACAAAAAGAAGTAAGGTAGATGATAATATTTTCAGAAAATGATCAGGCCAGCAGAGCATTAGAATTAAAGTCTGGGGATTGAGTTTTGATAATTTTTTTTAAACTGCATCTAGAATGAGTCGGGGGGGGGGCTATACATGAAACATGAAACATCATGGATTCTACCAGAGATGCAATATTCATTTTTTGGAACAATGAACTCTCCTGTTGTCTCAGACCTGATTTTATGATAGTGATTCTCAAGGTGTAACATTATGTTAGAATCCTTATAATGGAAATGGTCCTTTCCAACTCATGGTTGTAAAACCTAGTTCTATCTGGTTGATCAAGTTGAACCAGCCTTAAAGAAAAGTTGCAAATTCAAACTGACCATGAATAAGTTGTAAAGGAAATGGGACTCACCATTTTGGGAAACAAGTGAAAGTTTGTTTACTCATAGGTCTTCCAGATTAGGAAGCATAACCTGGAGGGAGAAGAGATAGGAACCAACACTGTCCAACATTGTCCTCTACAAATTATTCCACCTCTCACTCTGGAGAGAAGTTGAAATAGTCCAAGAAGAGGAAAATGGTGAAGGGGAGAGAAAGAGTTCATTCTGTCAGTGCATGTAGAGTTTCTGTGGATGGGACTACAAGTTGGAGAGGAAGGGGCTCTCAGAATGAAGCTCTTGAGAACTATTTCTGTAAACTATAGTATACTATTTTTCTTTTTCTATGAGGGAGTCCTTGGCTCAGACATGTATGGGTGGCATCAGTCTTGGGTTAGAGCCCAGAAGCCTCAGGTTTTAATGGAGAATTGCACCACCTAGAGACTTTCAGTTGCCAGGGTTGTTGGGCCAACTGCCATTAACAATATTGTAAAAAATAAAAGGTCTAGTGAAGTGAGCTCAGAGTCTCTGTCTCTGTCCAAATTTGGGCCATAAAAGAAACACTGAGTGGAAGCCCTAAAGGTCACAGTATTTACCAGATAGGAACTAATAGAAATGTTTTTTTTTAAGAGAGTGTATTTGGCAGGTATGATAGCATATGCCTTTAATCCCAGCACTTGGGAGGCAGTCATGTCTGTGATTTCATTGCCATCCAGATCAGGCACCCTGATGGAAAATTTTAGGCCATCCAGACCTTCATAGTGAAACCCTGTCTTAAAGTAATCATCATCATAATCACCATCACCATCATCACCATCATCACAATCATCATCACAATCATCATCACAATCATCATCATCATCATCATCATCATCATCATCATCATTATGAGACACAGAAAAACAGTGGGCAATTTCCCAGAGAAAATGAGAATTGTAGAGTTGAAAGGGAATAGGTTCGTTTTATAATTGTTAAGATACATTACTTAGTTTTACCTTGCAGGTCATCTTTATCATTTATATTTAAATATATAGGCAGTATCTTTGTTTTTTCTTTAACAGATCTTGCCTCAAGTTTATTTGTAAAAATAGCATAGGACACTGCTCATCTGCAAAAAGTGTGTGGGTAGGTGTGTCACAGCAGTCCATCTGTCTTCACACTGGCAGGAGCCTTTTCTATGGTGCCTTCACAGGGCCCTAGGCACCTTTGGGAGCCTGAGCTAGAGCTGAAATCTGGCCTTAGCTAGAGCTTTGGCCTCTGCCTTGGTTTGAACCTTGGCGTTTGGCTAGCTGAGCCTATGCCCTTTGGCCATGTAGCTTTGAATCTGCTTCCCAAGCTTGGGATGAGCAATGAAAGCCAGGTGGCTGAGTTTGTGGCTAGGGCCCTTTGGTATCTTGGACTTGATGACCTGAGGCTTCACAAGAGCCTTGATGGCCTCTGTGCATGTACTCACTGCCTTTGCATTGTTGGTCTGTATCATCTTCAGGTAAAGCGCATGTTCCTCAGGAGCTTGGGGTCAACCCCCTAAAGAGAGTTGTATCATTGTGACCAGGGTTTCTTGATGCCATTTCTGTGCCATTTTGGGGACTAATTGTGTGTGATGTGGTTCTTGGACTTGGCCACGTCTGCATGGTAACCCAGCAGCTCCCACCTAGGAAATGACGTATTTTAGGAGGTATATTTTTAAATATAATATTTTTATTTATTGAGAATTTCATACTTGTATTATATTCATTCCCACTTCTCCTACATTCACTACACACTTTCTACTGTCTGTCATGTTATAGTGGTGATGGTGGTGGTGGTGGTGGTGGTGATGGCAGTGGTGGTTGTTGCAGTTAACAACCCACAAAGTTCATTTTTTCATGCCCAAATACTCATGCATATGGGGTTATTCATAGAAATGTAATTGACAAATGAGAGCTACAACCTTAAATAAAATGGATTCTCCCTCTCCCAGAAGCTATTAACTGTTAGTAATTCTTCAGTTAGGGGTAGTAGCTTTTGAGGTCCTATCCCTTCCATATTAGAATGTTGGTTGGCTGGATTTCATGCAGGTAACACAGCTGCTATGTTTATGAATATAGCAGAATTCTATGTACAAGACAGTATTTTGCTCTGGTCCTTCCAGTCTTCTGGCTCTTATAATATTTCTGACCCTCTTCCAGCCTTACTGAGAGCAAGAGAAAATGTAGATGTGCCCTTTGTAGCTCACTGCTCTAATGATGCTTATTTTCTATGCTTTCACCAGTTGTAAGTTTCTGAGTTAACCATCAACCAGTGCATAAAGAAACTTCTTCGATGAGGTCAGAAGACTGAACTAATCTCTGGGTCTAGAAATAAAAATCTGGAAGGCAGTTTGACACTATATCAGTTCATCAGAATATTATTAGGGGTGTATTTACTCCTTGGAACTGATACCTTGCTAACCTTGGCCAGAACCATGGGTACTTGACCTGATTTGCCATAGCAGGCCTGTATTTACTACCATGGAACAGGCTTTAAATCCAGCCATAAAGTTGTTGATTATCCCCATAACAATTGTGCCACTACTGCACATATGCTTTTGTGCCATGTTTGTTCATTGGAGTTGAAGCTAGGTAAGACTGTTGGTGACAGTCTTTTGTTTCTAGCAGCCTACCTTATACTCTTTCATCCTATGCAAAGCTATCCTGGGTCAGCATAAACTCAGTTTCTTCCTAACAAATGAATGACCGTAGCAATAGAGTCTGTAGATAGTACATTTTATGACTGACACCATTTCTTCTTCTTGAGATTTGTTTTCTGGACCATTAGGAGTTAGGCTCTAATTAAGTACCACAAGTCTCTGGGTGAGGCTCAAAGGAGGTAAGGTCAGGACTTGGGGTTCTGATGCAGGCATTGTGAGTGTCAGGCCACTCTGAGCTATATGGTGATACTGTATTTAATAAAGAATTTTAAAAAATATAACAAGTAAATCACTGTATGATGACTACCTTTGTTAATGTCCTACTATTCCTGTCTGCAAACAGTTACCAAAATCATAGGTAGTATGAAACCTGAGAGTTATAGGAAATTAAATCAATTTTGGATGTTATTAAGTATCTAGATAATTTTTAAGTCAGATGAACTACTAAAACACTAATTACTAAACCTAAATTTAGGTATATATATCTTGGATTTGGATATATAGTATAGAGAAATAAAAGTATATTGGGGCCTATTAATTATCATGAAAAATATATTATGTAGGAATTGCATTACCTATAAAAGATGAAATATGCATTTATAAAATGTGTTAGTCTGCTTGTATGGGATGCTGGTATAACTTCATAATGATCTCCTCCCTAGTTTTGTCTGCAAAGTAAGAGTTACTTATAGTTAAAAATTACAATCAAGATATGTAATTAAAACTACTAGAACTAATAAGGGTGAGAGGAAAATTACTATACATAAAATATTCAAGGAAGGTAAGATATGTTTTTAATAAGGAAAAGTATACAGGGTAAGAAGAATGTGTTTTCATTAAGGAAAATCTAAAGAACAAGGCAATTATATTCTAAAGTAAGACTACAGTTGTTCTAAAAACAAGAGGAGAAGAACAAGATGAAGAATGAATGTACATAAGGAAATTGAAGAAGGTTTTTAGAGACAGATTTTCATGTTTGTTCGAGCTAATAAGATTGAATGGATTTCACTGTAAGAGATTTTTCCTCTTCATTTTGTTTGTTTTATAAGAGGTCAGTAATGAGATGGGCATTGTGACTCACAGCTCTAATACTAGCACAAGGGAGACTGAGGCAAGAGGATTGTGTTGACTTAAGGCCAACCTACAAAGTAGTGTGAGACCCATTCTGAAAACAACAGTATCAAAAGAGCTCAAGAATATATTAATGCAAATCTAAAATTTGATTTTTCTATGTAAAAGGCCACAATTTTATTAGTTTATTCAACGAGGTTTTCTTATAATACATTATTAAACTCTTTTTTTGTTGTTGGACAATTCCCCCCAGGAAACAGCAAGTTCTTTGTCTTATGTAAATAACATTTTAAGTCTAGAAATCTTGTCAACTACTTGCCCTTTGGACTAAAAAAAACTAAGCCCTGCATTTTTCATGTTTTCAAAGAAATTTCATTAAATGCTTGCCTGAATACTTTTACTGGCTAGCAAGTTTATTCTACTAAACAAGGAAATGGCTTATACTGTTTGAAAGAAGGGGAAATGTTCATTCTTTCCTTCAACAAGAAGGATAATTGAAAAAGGGGGAGGATTGGCCATCTAATCAAGTTATTTAGATGAGGAGTCACATCTGACTTCTTTCCCCACCAAAAGACCCATTGTCCCAGACCTTATAGGCTATAACAATCCCCTTTAGAATACTCTCCCTTTTTGGTCTTTGACAAGCATAAATGGTCTTGAATTTTTTTCTCTTAATCAGCACATATCTGCTTCACTCATCACTACCTCCATCTTTATATCCTTTTCTCTTTTACATCTTGTTGTTTTGAGTCTTCTTGCTATTTGCTTTGTTTTGGTTTGTTTATGAGACAGCTTCGCCCACTAAGCAGTCACAGTTGGCACAAAATTCCCTATGCAGTTCATGTTGGCCTGGAACTCATGATCCTCTCTCTGTGTCTACTGTCTAAATTGTGGGGTTTAAAATATATACTGTAGTACCTAGCACTATCTTTTCTTTATTACATGATGCTGTGTGTGGTTCATGGTAGGTATTATAAAACTATTCACTGAGTATATAACTGAATAAATTAATGATAAATAATAGTTAAGAGGGAACTGGGAAAAATGAGATTTCTGACCATAAATACAGGAATTCCAGAGCTCCTACAATCAGAAAGTGCTTGTTTTTTCTGTTTTTCACAAGGATGTACATGGAATTGGGGGTTTATTACAAAGAGTGACTTTGCCACATATTCTGTCCTTCACAGGCATCATTTTTCACAGGCAGCAACATTCTTTGAAAAAAAAAAAGAAAGGAAATTAAAATCCAGCTTCACATTTTCCCCTACAGGTAGGATTCACAAGATTTTTTTCCCTTCTGATAATATTTTGCTTCCTCTTCTCTCCCTCAAGGTCTTTCTGCATTTTAGAGCACAAAAGCAAATGCATGAAAGGATTATAAAACTTTTACAAGGGTCTTAAGTACCTCAAGTTCAAGTTGGCCTATATTCTCCAAAGTCCTACTAACTTAGGAACTCCACAATTACTTTTAAACTTGCTTATTCATCCCAGTGAAAGAATGCCCTGATACTAAATTCTTTGAAAAAGCATATTGTTATAGAGAGGGTTTCCAGGGATTCAAAAGCTGATATTCAAGGCTATAGGAAAACCCTATGGTATGGCAGAAAAAAATGTTTAAAAAACATCCTTTATAATTTCTAAATACTTTTGGCTGCTCTTTCAAACAGCCTAACTGAAAGGTATCTCAGACAAGAACACAAGCAGTTTCTCATCCTGGTTTGGGAAGCACAGTGAACTAGAGTGGTTTAACTATAAGCAGGATGTTGAAGGAGAAGCCAATTCAGTTGCCAGTGCACTGGAGTTTGCTTTTGTGTATTTATAGCACCCACCACCACATACTGTGATCTGAATGGACATGGCTTCTCAGCATCTAATGTGTCAGTGATTCAGAAGTCCCTGGACCTTCAGGAGTTTACCATTCATTAGTACAAAGGTGATTCATAACAGTGTAGAAGCTCTTTGATTTGTGACCTATTGCTTGAACCACAAACACTGCTACTTAAAAAGGCTGTCTGATTCCCCCAGAAGTTCTTATACTGTTGATAATAGTTTTAGCTATCCTGGGTTTTTTGTTATTCCAGATGAATTTGAGATTTCTCTTTCTAACTCTATGAAGAACTGAGTTGGGATTTTGATGGGGATTGCGTCGAATCTGTATACTGCTTTTGGCAAGATTGCCATTTTAACTATATTAATCCTGCCAACCCACGAGCATGGAAGATTTTTCCATTTTCTGAGGTCTTCTATTTCCTTTTTCAGAGACCTGAAGTTCTTGTCATACAGATCTTTCACTTGTTTGGTTAGAGTCACACCAAGATACTTTATATTGTTTGTGACTATTGTGAATGGTGTCATTTCCCTAATTTCTTTCTCAGTCTGCTTATCCTTTGAGTATAGGAAGGCTATTGATTTGCTTGAGTTGATTTTATAGCCAGCCACTTTGCTGAAGTTGTTTACCAGCTGTAGGAGTTCTCTGGTGGAGTTTTTTGGGTTACTTAAGTATACTATCATGTCATCTGCAAATAGTGATAGTTTGGCTTCTTCCTTCCCAATTTGTATCCCTTTGACTTCCTTATGTTGTTGAATTACTCTAGCTAGTACCTCAAGTACTATATTGAAAAGATATGCTGAGAGGGTACAGCCTTGTCTAGTCCCTGATTTTAGTGGGATTGCTTCAAGTTCTCTCTGTTGGCTACCTGTCTGCTGTAAATTGATTTTACTATGTTTAGGTATGGGCTTTGAATTCCTGTTCTTTCCGAGACTTTTAGCATGAAAGGATACTGAATTTTGTCAAATGTTTTTTCAGCATTAAATGAGATGACCATGTGTTTTTTTTTTTCTTTGAGTTTATTTATGTAGTGAATTACACTTATGGATTGAACTTCTGGGGGAATCAGTATCCCAGACCTCAAGCAATACTACAGGGCTGTAGTGTTAAAAACTGCATGGTATTGGTACAGTGACAGAGAGGTAGATCAGTGGAATAGGATTGAAGACCCAGAATTGAACCCACACATCTATGGCCAATTGATCTCCACAAAGTTGCTGAAAACATGCAGTGGAAAAAAGATAGCCTTTTCAACAAATGGTGCTGGCTCAACTGGAGGTCAACATGCAGAAGAATGAGAATTTATCCAATCTTATCTCCTTGTACTAAGCTCAACTCCAAGTGGATCAAGGATCTCCACATAAAACCAGACACACTAAAACTAATAGAAAAGAAACGTGGGAAGACCCTTGAGGACATGGGCTCAGGGGGAAAGTTACTGAACAGAACACCAATTGCTTATGCTCTAAGATCAAGAATAGACAAACGGGACTTCATAAAATTACAAAGTGTCTGTAAGGCAAAAGACATTGTCAAAAGGACTAATCAGCAGCCAACAAATTGGGAAACATCTTAACCAATCCTACATCTGACAGAGGCCTAATGTCCAATGTATACAAAGAACTCAAGAAGTTAGACCCCAGAAAACCAAATAACCCTATCAAAAAATGGAGTACAGAGCTAAACAAAGACTTTTCACCTGAAGAAATTTGGATGGCTGAGAAACACCTTAAAAAATGTTCACCATCATTAGTCATTAGAGAAATGCAAATCAAAACAACCCTGAGATTTCACCTCACACCAGTCAGAATGGCTAAGATTAAAAACTCAGGAAACAGCAGGTGTTGGCAAGGATGTGGTGAAAGAGGAACACTCCTCCACTGCTGGTGGGACTATAAGCTGGTACAACCACTCTGAAAATCAGTCTGGTGGTTCCTCAGAAAACTGGACATGATACTTCTGGAGGACCCAGCCATACCACTCCTGGGCATATACCCAGAAGATTCCCCAGCATGCATTAAGGATACATGCTCCACTATGTTCATAGCAGCCTTATTTATAATAGCCAGAAGCTGGAAAGAACCCAGATGTCCCTCAACGGAGGAATGGATACAAAAAATGTGGTATATATACACAATGGAATACTATTCAGCCATTAGAAACAATGAATTCATGAAATTCTTAGAGAAATGGATGGAGCTGGAGAACATCATACTAAGTGAAGTAACACAGTCTCAGAAGAATGCCCATGGTATGCACTCACTGATAAGTGGATATTATCCTAGAATCTTGGAACACCAAAGACAAAATCCACATACCAAATGAGGTCCGAGAAGAAGGAAGGCAGTGGACCCTGATTCTGGAACGGCTCAATGCATCAGTGTAGGGGAATACCAGAACAGGGAAGTGGGAAGGGTTGGATAGGGGAACGGGGGAGGGAAAAGGGCATATGGGACCTTTGGGGGTGGGGAACCAGGAAAAGTGAAATGAAATGTAAATAAAGAATATATACAATAAAAAAAGAAGGAAAAGGCTGTCAAGAGGCCTGATGTTTTAAAATCAACACATGTTTTTAAAATAAACCCTTTCAGTTCATGTTTAGTTAGTATGTTGCTGAGAGTTAATATGTGTAACTTTGGACAATCCTAGGAAGCATAGTCTCACAGCAAATTTCCTTTTACTCTGGTATTTAAAATCTGCATACTCCCTTTCCCACAAAAATCTCTGTGCATTAGGTGAAGTTGTGTTATAGATGTGTCCATTCAGATTGTGTTCTACAATCCCACATCTTGGTTGTTTGTGGTTTTCTGCAATGGTCTCCATCTATTACAAAAAAAATTCCCCTTGATGAGGGGTAAGGACTCTACTTATCTGTGGAAATAAGGACAAATATTTAGATTGTGTTAGGGATTATTCTGATCTAGTAAAGTAGCAGCTGTAGATTTTCTTCTATGATTTATAACTTCACTATCTCTGAGTAGTGGGCTATATTTTCAGTACATGGATGATTTCACTCTTTTTGAGTGGGCCTTACATCTGAGTAGAGAGCTGTTAATTACCATCATGGTATACATACCACTACTGCACCCTTAGGTTTATCAAACCATGTTGGTCATCATTGTGGTTCATAGGCATCATAGGTGGATAGGACTGTTGGCTGATTACTTACCATGAAAGGTAGTCTCCTTAGGGAGGATAAATCAGGGATCTCTGGGCCTTGAATCCAAAGTGCATATATGATAACAATAGACATGTGGTTATGGTCAGCGGAAAGATCACAATGCCTAAACTCCACACAAAGAACTACAGACAATTGATTAATGCTGAGAGTAAAGAAGTAGTATGCCTCAGGGGAAAAAAGCACACCAATTGGTTATTAATAACAAACAGTCATTCCTGAAAACATACACATACACAAAACATTATACAGACTGAGCATGTTTAGGAATACATTCCATACATATATGTCTAATAAGTTAATAAAAATGAGCCCATTAATTTGAAAGACATAAAAGATATATAAAAGGGGATAGAAGGAGGAAAAGGAAGGGGATAATGATTTAGTTATATCCTAATTACAAAAAAAAACAAAACAAAACAAAATAACCAAGAACACTTAGCACTTTTTAACTCTTTACTTAACCAAAGTGTTTCTACAAAAAAAACCCCAAAACAACAAAAACAACAGAATTTTGAGTTTCTGTCATCAAATAATTTTCAATTAGTCAACACAAAAGGCTTATATTTCTTTACCCTGGGCCTTAAAATTAGGCAAATTTGGCTATCTTTTCAAAATACTTTTTTCTGGGTGGGGTGTCCTTTTTTCTTCTCTTTTTCTGAGCGGGATCTTACTGGGTAACTCAGATTGCTCCTGAACATATCACATTGCTCTGGCCCGTCTAGCCCTTAACATTCTGAGTGTCATCTTACGTTACATCAACATACTTCCTTATAAAATTCATTCTGAGAGGAAATGAACAGCTGTCTACGTCTCTCATCTCCCCCCACCTCTCTTTCTTTCTGACTCTCATACATGCACATTCACACATGTATGTACATGCATGCAAGCACATACATACATACATACATACACACACACACACACACACACACACACACACATACACACACACACAATGAAAGACTAAAATTTAACCAGTCAATCACACATTTTAGGCACCTATGTTGCTTTTCTGTTGCTGTGATAAAACACTGTGACTTATACAACTTTTGGGAGAAGGTTTATTTTGTCTTATGTTTCCAATGGGTTAGAGTCCTAAATGTTAGGGTAGAGGCAGTAGGTAGGCATGGCAACTAGAGCAGGATTCTATGACCTCACATCTTGAACTGCAAGCAAGAATCAGGGAGATGAAGCCAGGAGGAGGGCAAAGCCTTAATTGCTCACCTCCAGTGACAAACTTCTTTCAGCAAGGCCATATCTCCTAAACATTCCCAAACATCAACCTGGGACTAAACATTCAACTCCATGAGACTATTGAAAGTATTCTCAATCAAATCATGGTTAGGAGATTCAAAGGTATTTAAAGTTAAACTCTTGATTCTGCTTAGAAAGGGAAAAAGTTACATGTAACATGCTCTTATAATTTCTATATGTAAACATTATAAATTTAGGTTCCATAATGCATTATTTTGAGGCTATATATGCCTCAGTGGTAGATTATTTGGCTACTACATGAGGTTCTGGGGTCCTTCCTCAGTAATGTGTATACACATATATATGCTAATTTTATTAAAAAGGAAGTCTTAAGGGCTATTTCATCTATGTTCCTTGTTGTTTCACTGAGAAAACTGAAAAAACAAAAGAGATATTGAGCTATGATGCTTATCCCTTTGGGATATCTGTCCCATGGACAGCATTCTAATATTGTCCATGAAAGCCATGGTGGGTGACAACAATCAGGAATTGTTCCACATGTCTTAAATTCTTTTTTCATAATGTCTACAAATATCCATATTATTGATAATTATAGAAGGTGATTTTCTTCAGTGTGTTTAAAAGCATACCAGATTGTTACCATCTGTTAGCATATAGGTTATTAGTTACACCACCAATTCAAGAGGGAGAAGAATAAAAGATAAAAGCTAGAGATAGGCTATAGACAATATAAAGGGTAGATGTGCCCAGGATAATCACTACATTATGGACAATGCTTTAGCCCATCTGACTAGACACCATAGAATACCACAGACTGACTTATAAAAATCAGATATTCATTTTTTATAGTTGTGGAGGCTGGGAGTGTCAAGGCCATAAAATGCAGTGTGTAGTAAGGACATTCTTATGGAGTCACCATATGCTAGAAGAGACAGAAGAGCAAAGGAAGAAAAGGAAGTACAGTATCCTCCAGGAGGATTAAAAGTATAAGGCATCTGTTCTCTGATCAGCAAGTTAAAGTAGAAGGTATAAGTTCAGCTTGAGGCACAAGAGGATGAGTTTTTAGGACAAGGAATCAATATGCCAGCTGACCGCATTTTTTAGTTCTGGATGAACCATAGTCAAATTAGAAAAGCAACAATGGGAGCCAGGACAGCATACCTCAATTTGCCAACAAATGCTGTGATTATTGGAAGCAGCCCTTTAAAGAAGACATTATAGAGAGGATTATTTCTCCACATGAACAAAAGTGTGGAGCTAGGAAAACATATACACTAGGAGGCCATGTCACATAATGTGTGATCTGGTCTATTAGGGAAACAAATTTTTGTTTTATTATATATCTATACATTTTATAAAGAGTATTATAAAAACAGCAAGATGATGTAATAGAAAAAGAAACAGAAACACTGATAGTCTTTTTTTTTTTTTAGGGTGTTTTACGCACTAAAAGAAATGTAACTCAAAGAATTGTCAGATTTCTGAGAAGCTGCAGTAAATATATCATTAGCTTAGCATCTCTGTGGCTTGCTAACAAGATGTTGTGTACAGGGAGGTGGGGCAAGAAAGCTGTCATCAAACTTCCATTGGTGATTTATAATATTTGTGACTACCACATGCAAAGAGTGTCAGCTGGCAATTTATTCTGCCTGATATAACCTGACAGAGTTTCTTCCTTCTTTTCTGACAACCAATCCGGCAAGTAAGGTTAACACATTTCAGCTCCAATAAGCAGAGGTAAACCTAGCAGGAGATTTGGGCTTTATCTTAGTCATGCCTATATGTCAGATGCCAATGTGTCAGAGGTGTTTAGACTGAGCCAGCAAAACAGTTCACAACAGCCACTCAGACACTGGGACAGAAAGGAAGGAGTCAAAGACACTAGAGTAGTGTTTATCAAGCCCAGTTGAGTTCCCTGGAGGGATTGTTAAAAACAACAACAATACAAAAAATAAAAAAATAAAAAAAAACAAAAAACAAAAACAAAAAGCCCCAAAACAACAACAACAACAAAACACAGACAGTGCAGGTCTTCTCTCCCCCAGTGTCTGACTTGCAAGTTGTGAGGCTTTTAAGACATTTCTCTGGTGCAGCTGCTTGTCTTTCCCCAAGCCTGGAGGCATGCTGAGAACCCCTGGGGTAGAAGGCCACCCTGCCTTTTATGGCAGGTGGCTCAGGCAAATCCATGTCACAGCTGGAGGCAACACTCTATTGTCTGAAAAGATAGCTGGGCCAAGAAGGGTGATGGAGAGCAATTCATCCAGTCACAGAGGCACCAGAAAAAATTTTAATTAGGAGACTACTTCTGATGTGGTCTCTGGGTAGACAAAGATTCCTATCTGTGAAGGGCTAGGGAATGGGGCTTCAGATAGAGGACAAGTGAAGGTGGTCTATAGAGGATGAGGAGGAATGGTAGGAACAAGGTAGATCCAAATATGCTGAGGCTTCAAAAGGGTGCCCACCCTATTGTCTTCACAAAGGGGCCCACTAGTCTTTGTTTAATCACAAATTCGTATTGGTGCATGAGACACATTGTTTCACTTCAGTAGAAAGTAGAGTGGAAAAAGATGTGAGAAGAATGGATTGCCTGATATTACCTCTAAATCACTCTTTACTGTTAAGTGGCATGAATGTATCCTGATGATATAGTTTGTTTTTAGTTGAGAGGACTTGATTGTACCAGCAAGCATGGTTATTCCTGCTGCAAAAGATCAGATTCCAGAGGAAAGTGGTTGAACTCATGTCCAAGCTGGTCTACCTCAGGCATCTGACAAGGCCTCGCCAAACCTCAGTTTACTCATCTGTAAATTAGAATTCCATTATGTCTGAAATGCATTGCAGGGATATAACGAGAAAGTCACTTATAAACTGTGGAGGGCTATACAAGGTGCTCACCCAGTGGTTGGCAAGATTCATTCTTTTCTGCTTTTCTACTTTCATAGCACAAATACTTAGAGAACTGGCTTGAGTGGGTTACAGTTGTAAAATAACCTGGAGCTTCCTGCAAATTGGCCTACTAAAAACACAAATAAATAAGCATGTACATACATGTGGGACTTAATACAGAAGGCTGCCTATTCCTTCCAAGCATTCATCTTTCTTTCTTAGAGTGCATAGCCACCCAGCAAAGAAATAATTTTATGCCCTAGTCTCTTTTGTATCTCTGTGCCCATGAGACTAAATTACAAACAGAAAAATATTCTGAGTACTTACAGAGAACTAATTCATGTCAGAGGGTCATCCTTTTATCATAAGTTTGGATGCTGCTCAGCTTATATGTGTGTGTAATGGCCAGAGCTTCAACTGCCACCTTGGACTGACTAGCAGACAGTATAAAAGGTAAGAACACCAAACAGGGAAGAGAAAATAGAATGAAAGAAATCTTTTTTCCTGGCAACAATGTGCTGCTGCTATTTCAACAGTTCCTAGCTTGACTTTTTGTAATTGAGAACTTTTATCTGACATATTTTTCTCCTATGTTCTTCTATTTTTGGATGGACTTCACTTCATCTACTACATAAGACTTTAATTATTTATGGCTGGTGGTCTCAGGAGTTCATTGTCATTCCACTGTCACATGTGTTCCACTGGTTTCTTGTGATGCTATGGTAGCCTCAAGTCCCACTCTCTGAATGCACTAAAAACACTCTCATTATCACAGATGCTACCTCCAGGTGTAGAGGCAAGGTCTGTTACCTCCTATTACCAGGTGTTTAACCAATTATCAGATTATCATGGCAGCTCTATTTCAGTCCTGGATTCAGCAGCTTTTATCTCCTTCTTCCCCATCACCAAAAGATCCTTTCAAAGATCCAGTATTCTCATGTTTTGCCTACATTTTCCTTTAGAAGCCAGTTGAAAAGTAGGTGCTAAATGAGCTGCCTATTTGGTAAACACTATTTCCCAATAAAATTAACTTTGCAGCATGATACATATGCCTATCAATTATTTAATTGTATAGTACAGAGGTGGGTCTTGAGGCACCAGGTAATGCTTGGAGGACATTTTTTTGCATAATGCAATTTTCCTATCACTTGCACCACTTGGTTTCCTGGCTCATTTCCTAAAGCCTGGTATTGTTTTTGCTTTGTGTGTGTTTGTGTTTGTGTGTGTGTGTGTGTGTATGTGTGTGTGTGTGTTTGTTGTTATTGTTTTGTTTTTTGGGTTTTTTTTTTTTGGAGCATGCTTTACTCAGCTTCATCCAGCATCATTCTATCTCAGAGTTTATCACTATCCAGTTTTCAAAAAGGCTCCAACTGATGCTAGCAAGACAGTACTTCACATTGCAGGGTAAGTTTCTGACTTTGTGGAGTACCTGTACTTTATGTATTCTATGTTTCTTAATGTACACAGTAGGAAATTAATAGAAATTCTACTAGGAAACAGCGATCAGCCCTTGGATGTCAACAGCTGAAAGCTGCCAAGTCCTAATTGAAAGTGTTCCCACAGTGAATGGTTACAAATATTCAAAGAGATTAGCTCACATCCTGATAGTAAAGGTTTTCTTTGGATGGTTGCATTCAAAATCGTATATTTTATACCTTAGTTGTTGAGAAATATGCACTTGAAAGGTACAAAATAGAATACTATGATGGAACTTAGGCAATGTATCTATCTCTATTTTTAGGGTCAGTTGGGCCCTGAATTATTCCACTTCCCATTTCTCCCTGCAATTATATTTCCAAAGTATTTTAGATGTAAACCTTACTTCCTTTCATTTCACTTTTATATAAGGACATATTGAGTATGACAGGACCTGACATCACCTAATGAGAAAAGGCTTTTGAACCACTCCTGATTATTATTAAGGTGACATTTGCCCTCTGAGCATTAAAAATATTCGATGCTTGCATTTTATAACAGAACCAGGGAAGGCCACAGGGAAGACAATAATCCATGGAGAACAGAAAAAAAATAATGAGTTTAGGAATTTTGTCTGAGGCTGGTAACATTTTCAAAAGTGTCTCAAATTTTCCCCTTAAAGAAAACTGGAAAAAAAAAAAAGAAAAGAAAACACACAAAGCAAAGCCAGATTTTGTGTATCTTGGGATTTATTTTTTATTACTTTTCAGTAGGTTTCTTGCAGTAGTGACCCAATCTTGTCACAAAGAAACAACTCCCTCTCAGCTTCTCCCATCACAAAAACTATGGGACAGAAAGTCAGCTCCAGATTGGTTTCAAATTATAGGGAGTAAATCATTAATAGGACATACATGTAGAAGTTTTGTGGTGCTCCAGAATTGAACCTTAACATGAGACTGTCACCATGGTGTGTTACATTAAAAGAAAACCAAACCAAAACAAACCACCATGAAATAATGAACACTCAAAAGCACACTTTTCCTATTTGACAGCATAATTAAAGGTTTCAAAGTATTGTCCTTCAAATTGTACTAGCAGTTTTATTTTCTACCAGATCTTTAGGTATGTCCCAGGAGTTATAGGGATGAGGGCAGGGATAAAAATGAAAACATAACTGCAATTCTGACACAGATGATACTTGGAATCTTGGAGATGAGTACAGATGCTCATCAGGGATTGCAGTTTCCTGTGGATCAATCTGCCAATAACTTAATGCTGATTTCTCCAGAAGCAGCTAGTGTCCTTTGGTAGTGTTGCTATACTTGAACATTTCAAGTTATCTAAACTTTTGGGGACAGAAGTAGGGGGCATTCGCAGTTACTGACTTTATAACTGCCCCAGCAGTCTTTATGTCCTTTTCACTTGGAGGGAATTAAACATTTATCTGGGCCAATGATTCTCAGACTTGAACACACACACACACACACACACACACACACACAAACACACACACACACACACACACACACACACACGAACACACACACACATGAACGTGCACATGCACACACCTTCACATCACATACAAATGTATTATCTGGATATCTTATGCGAGTACAAAGTCTGATTATCCTTTAGGGTATGGCCAACACTTCTGGTCTGTGGAACATAATTTGAATAGTAGTATGATTTATAGCCTATATGTTTTACTGTGCATTCATTGCTTTTACAGTGTGGTGATCAAAATGCATAGCAGAAAATGTATAAACTTCCAGGAGTCTGCATTGATTTTGGTCCATAATTTCAAAGGCTCCTAGTGGGAAAAGCACTGTGGATTGGCAGTTGGCACTGGTTGGAATTGCTGTCCCTATGGCAACAAAGAATGACAGGAACTAGAAGGGATGAGACTATAACCTTCAAAGGTCCTTCATAATGACATGCTTTCTATGCCTGTTAGGCTCCATTCCTTAGAGACTCCAGAGTCTTCCATCTCCTAGAAAAAGACCTTTTAAAACACAAGCCTTTGATGACCATTCAAGATCCAGACTGTAGTTTATGTAAAACTTTTAATCATTCTAGCTTTTGTTATTAATTATATCTTAGGTAATTCATTACTAATCATAGTTCAGTTAGCAATATATTCTTCCACTGTAACAGCATCTATAATAACTATGTCTATAATATATTTATCTCTCTATTAAATACTGTGTCTTTATTTCTACCTATATCTGTGAATGGAATGAATTGAAGGTTATCCTCATAGAAATATTATTCTTCTTGACATTTAGCTTCTGATAAAATGTGTTTCATGGGAGAGAAAAAGATACTTGCCAGGAAGATGCACAATGACACAATTATGCCTCTGGGAATGTGTTACACCTATGAGTGTTGTGTGCCATTGGTAGAGAAAGGATCTGGAATTGCTAACCTAGTGTATAATATGCTTGTTATTTGCTTGAACAGTCTCAAAGATAGGAACTTTTCACATTCCACATCACTATATTGTCCCTTTTGAAAGCTTGTAGCCAAAGCATTCAGAAAGCTGAGGTAGGGGGACTGCCAGCATGGGCTAAATAAATAGCAAGACTCTGTCTTAAACATTAATCAATCAAAGAAATCAATAACAATAACAAAAAAGCCAAGAAATCGTGCCCCTCCCCCAGCCTTTGAGTGGGAAATTCAGACCTCGGTGCTAGCCCCTGCCTCCCACCTAGGGTGGAGCTTTCAGACTAAGGTGATGTCTATCTTTCTTCCAGATCTACAGTTTCCTGCACTAAGCTGGTGACTAGCTGAGGAGTGGAGCCAGCCCCCTGCTGAGCAGCCGAACCAGTTCTCCTGAACAGACCCTGGAATTTTGGGGAAACAGTTTTGCCCCCACCTTTAAATTCTAAGTCAGCCATTAAAATTCAGGCCTTGATCAGCAATATGTTGTCTTGATCTCAATCCTTTCTCATCCCTTCTTCCCATCCATCCCCAGCTCCCTCTTCAGGTAACCCCTTCGATGTAGCTGCAGGCAGCTACAAGAAATGTTTTTATAGATAATTATCACCTAGTGAGAGATGGCTCAGTGCACACTTCCAGAGCACCCAAATCCAAATCCTACCAACCCCATAATGACTAACTAACTTAAGTTCCACGTGATCTGATGCTCTCTTCTGGACTCCTTGGGTCCTAGGGATGCACATGATGCTTAGACATACATGAAGGAAAGCACTCTTAAATAATAAATGTTTTATATTTTTGGCTGTGTACCTAGCCTTTAATGTCTGAGCCATTTTTTTTCAGCTCATTATATCCTTTTAGAATATATAAATACAAACATGTGAGACTCATGCAAATACAATAATCTCTAAAATGTTATTAACAAATCCTAAAGAACACTTCCATGAGAGAAAAGCCTGAGGATAAACAATGGCATTCAATTCTCAAATCTTCTATTTTGTTTCTTTATTTTTCTAAAGTGTTTGTGAATGTTCTCCCTCTTCCCTCCAACTCCTCCTGTGTGCCCTCCATTTCCTCACAAATTTATAATTTTTCTTTAAATTTATTACATGCTCACATACATACACACACAAATATACACTTTAACATAACAATATAGTAAAATACAAACAGGAATTTTGGAGGCTAACCAGAGAAGTCCATTCAGAAATTTATATAGAAAAATGTCTTCCTTTATGTTTTTGTTTGTTTGTTTTACCTTTTTTCTTAGGGGTACAGAGCCTTATTATGTGGTGCAGACTGACCTCAAACTAATGATTCTCTCTTGACTCACACTTTGAAATGCTGGGATTAAATATATGTGCCACTACTCCTGTGTTAAAATAATTTTCTTATATTTGGATTCTATTTTATAATCCACAGACCACTTTTATTAAGAAGAAGTCTGACATCAATCAGAGTATTTTCTTTGGATATTGTAATGTGCATGCTGATGAGGTCAAGTCTGTTTCTATCTGGATCAGATATATTACAAAATGTACAACAGTACCTGAGACTTAGTAAGGGCCTGATAAATATTTATTTTAATCAATCAACTTCAGCCAGTCATTATCAGGGTGGCTGGGGGACAAAATGAAAGATCAGGATAGCTTGACAAGTAAATTTTTGAGGCTTTCCATTTATCTGTTGAACATTTCCTTTTGGTATAACCAATAGAGATATAACCCAATGGAGATTAACATAGTAGTAGTTGGGTGAACTATGTGTGTGCATACACTTTTGTGTGCTGGCTTGTCAAACAGTAAAAGGGTTCTTCTTAATCCTAACATTGTGAAAAAAATGTTTCTTATGCATTTTCTTATGTATAAAATTACCTTAAAGAAATTATTACTAAAGTTTCAGAGCCTAGGCCATGATAGCCCTACCAAAATAAATCAACAAGCCAATTAAACACACAAAGTGAAAATGCAGGGCCCAAAAAAGGGTGATTTATCCACATGGCTACATCTGGAAGAGGAGCAAAAAAAAAAGACCCAGTGATACAAACCCCAAGACTGTATTTATGTTCAATAGAGAGCAAGATATATGCATAGCTACACAGTCTTTGTCAAGATGTACACCCACCTATCATTTTCTTCTGCACTACAGCTACTCCAGAAAGGTGGTCTCACAAGTTGTCATAATAGTGTAAAATCTGTCCAAGAAACAAGTTCAAGTCCAGGCTGGTATGTATTAAATTATATGTGATTTAATGTGATGATCAAAGGTGTTGTGGTATATATTGAAGAAGCAAAAGCAGGAGATTTAAAACCTTTCTGGGCTACAGAGTGAGTTCAAGGTTACCCAGACAATTTACTAAGTGTCTTGTCTCAAACATTAAAAGAAAAAGAAGTCTGGGGATAGAACTCAGTGCTGCTCTGTTTACCTAGCTTAGATAAGGTTCTGGGTACAATCTTCATTCTTTAAAAAAAAAACGTGCTAATTCATTTCATTAACTTTACTTTTTCTTTTCTGGTATTGGCAATAAAATCCAGGACCACATACAGGGTATGCAAGCATTCTACTACTGAGCTGCACTGCATTGGAAAAAAAAATGTATATTCGGCACCCAAAATTAGGGATCAAGAATGTAGATTTGACAGCAGAATAAAACCAGGTGTGAGAGCAGAAGTGGACACACACACACACACACACACACACACACATACACACACACAGAGAGACAGAGAGAGACAGAGAGAGACAGAGACAGAGACAGAGACAGAGACAGAGAGACAGGAGACAGAGAGAGACAGAGAGAGACAGAGAGAGACAGAGAGAGACAGAGAGAGACAGAGACAGAGAGACAGGAGACAGAGAGACAGAGAGACAGAGAAAGAGACAGAGAGAGATAGAGGAAAGAGAGAGAGAGAAAGAGAGAGAGAGACAGAGACAGAGAGAGAGAGAGAGAGAGAGAGAGAGAGAGAGAGAGAGAGAGAGAGAGCCCTTATCCCTTAGTACAGAATTAGTCCTTAGAATCCTAGAAAAACCTTTACTTAGGACTTAGTAAATTATGAGGCTAATCCGGCAAGTAAAAGAACTCTAGATATACATTTTGTGAATTGGAAGACAAAAATGCTTAACCATGTTTTATTCTGTACTGGCATCAGTCTGTGGTCTTTGACCCAAGCTGGGGATGAAAAAACTTAGTCAAGTCATTCTAGATGATCTAGAATTCCTACAATTTTACATTGTTAGTCCAAGAAAAAGAACAAGGATCTCTTTGCTTGGGGAGGAATTAGTTATAAAGGACACTAAAACTTGTTTGGATGCATTTCTATACCTTTTCAGATGAAAATCATTGTGTCATGTAAACCTGAAGAACTCCCTTGGTCAAGGCCAATTTTCAGAACATTGCCTTATGTAGCATGAGTATGGGCAGATATCTTTTGTTGACACTTGAAGTTGATATAAGTGCTACTACAGACAAATAAAGAGAAGACTATAAGAATGAGGAGACCAGAGTGGAGCATGTGTCTTTATTGTATGCAGGGGAATCCTCTGGGTATACGCCCAGGAGTACTATGACAGCGTCCTCTGGAAGTGTCATGCCCAATTTTCTGAGGAATCGCCAGACTGATTTCCAGAGTGGTTGTACCATCTTGCAATCCCACCAGCAATGGAGGAGTGTTCCTCTTTCTCCACATCCTCGCCAGCACCTGTTGTCTCCTGAGTTTTTAATCTTAGCCATTCTGACTGGTGTGAGGTGGAATCTCAGGGTTGTTTTGATTTGCATTTCCCTGATGACTAATGATGTTAAACATCTCTTACAGTGTTTTTCAGCCATCCAAATTTCTTCTGGTGACAATTCTTTGTTTAGCTCTCTACCCCATTTTTAATAGAGTTATTTGATTCTTTGGGGTCTAATTTCTTGAATTCTTTGTACATATTGGATATTAGCCCTCTGTCAGATGTGGGGTTGGTGAAGATCTTTTCCCAATTTGTTGGTTGCTGTTTTGTCTTTCTGACAGTGTCCTTTGCCTTACAGAAACTTTGTAATTTTATGAGGTCCTATTTCCACTATGTTCATAGCAGCCTTGTTTATAATAGCCAGAAGTTGGAAGGAGCCCAGATGTCCCTCAAAGGAAGAATGGATACAGAAAATGTGGTATATTTATACAATGGAATACTACTCAGCAATTAAAAATAATGAATTCATGCAATTTGTAGGCAAATGGTTAGATCTGGAAAATATCATCCTAAGCGAGTTAACCCAATCACAAAAGAATACACATGAAATGCAATCACTGATAAGTGGATATTAATGAGCCCAGAAGCCCTAAATACTCAAGGAACAATTAGCAAGTCAAATGATTCCCAAGAAGAAGAAAGTAGAGGACCCTGGGCCTGGAAAGATTGGATCCAGTTTTGTAGGAGAGTACCAGAACAGGGAAATGGTGGTGGTGGGGTGATTGGGGAATAGTTGAGGGGAGGACTTATGTGACATATGGGGGGGGGACTGGGAAAGGGGAAAGCCTTTGGAATCCTTGGAATGTAAACAAAGAATATAGAATAAAAATTATATATATATAAATAAAAATACATAAATAGGAAATACAGAGTAGGATTCTATCCTTTGTTAGGTACATTCTAATAATATAAATTCTTGCTTCCACATACAAAATTTTATGATTCTTCATATTAAAATTGTGAAGGCTAAACACATTTAGCTACTAAATTGTTTTCTGTAGCTTTCAGAACTCATTTACTACTTTGTGTTTCTCAGCCTTGGCCTTGCTAGATTTTCAAACAATTTTTAAACCATATCATTTTCCTTTAACACTAAGTTTATCACTCTGATAATTTGGCAAAGTATACATTTCCAATAATATGCCTGTGTTTGGGAATTAGCTCAATAAACATTATTTTTTTTTTTTTGCCAAACCTGATTTTAATGAAAATAAAAATTTATGGAATTAAAAAAAAAAAGAATGGGGAGACCAGGTCCTATATTTAGCTTTATAGCAAACTCTGTTAACCCAAATAAATTACTTAATTACTTACCCTGAACTGTTTCTCCCAAGTAAAAAGACAGAATAAATGTTAATATCTTCATGATAGAGCTAGAAAGAACATCAACTGAGATATAGTTTATAGTACTACCTCAGTGCCTGGCATACATCAGCTCCTTAGCTAAGTTAACTAATAATCTCAGTACATTCCTGGCACTTACCAGTATTCTTACTGGCAATAATAAGACATTTATTTCAACATGTATTTCTATATTTGTTTTATTATATTTTCCTCACCTTAATTTTGTTGGAGATAATATAGCCAGATTGTGATTCAACTTCTTTACATTGACAATGGCTCCTATTTTAAGCTTAATAACATAATTTTATGGAAAACCTACAAGTGAGAATTAGCCATTTGTGCTTTTGTATATTTTTGCAATCTGACCTTGACTCTATTTGATAAATCTGAGCAAAGTAATACTATAGACATTCTTTGGCCTCTCACTGCCTTCAAAAGAGGTTTCAAGATTCACTTCCTATCTGGGCTATATAATGAGGCTGTGTCTCAAAAAAGAATTGACTTTCAGTTTCACTTTAACAAACCCATTTGGAGTCATTACAGTTTCCACAGTTAAGTACTTCTGAAACACACATTCTTTAATTGACAGATTGTTTCAGCTTCTTCAGAACGATTGCCACCTATTATGCCAAACAATCTGAATATTTAGCTGTCACGAAATTAATATGAGTGTATAGTAGAAAAGACACTGCACCCAGGTTTTCAACTAAGAAAAGCAAATACTTCAAATCTGTCATAATGTGACTATGTGGTTAGAAGACAGCGTTTTTTAATGTATAATTTGATAGTTGTAAGTCTGTATTTCCTTAGAATAGAATGAGTTGTTGGCCTTGTTATTGTCTCCCCAACATGTATTAGTTCCTCATTACTATAGGTATTGTAATAGATGAATGAATTTAGCCTCCAGATAATTCTCTCCTGTCTTTCGGGTTAAATCTTTCTACACACTAACATGAAATAAATGAGCCAACAGACAAATAAAACCATGTACAATAGGTTTAGATTCATTTTATCCTTTCTAACATCCATTTTTCTAGGCAGAACCCTGACTGATCTTTTTAAAAAGTAGAATCTATTATGTTATTCCCTGGCTCAAAAGGTTTTATTGTTTTTCTGATATATCTGGGAGAGGTCTCTCAATTCCTTCTCTGACAGATCTTATATTATCTGGGTCCTGCTCGAGCTGGTTCCCTGGCCTTCCTCCATCACCCTCTGGCAGTTTCTCCAAATGCACATTTTTCTTTGACTACAGAATTCTGCTGTGACTCTTCTAGGTTTAGAATGTCTTGTCCCTGATTATTTGCAGTGTAAAGATTTTAAATCTCAGCTCAACCGTGTCGTTTTTCAGTAAGGCCTTCCTTTTCTACCCTAGGAGACAGGTGTGTTATAGTCAACTAGGCTGTGGAGCCTCCTATTTCTTGATTACTCTAATTTAGCACCAACATCCAGGGGTTCTTCTCCCTTTCAGTTTTTAGATATCTTTTTAACATAATACTCATTCTTACTCTATCTTTTTTATTGACTCATTTGTTATATACCTTTGCTACCAACATGAAGGCAATAACTTAGGCAACCTCATTGGTAAATCCCCAGTCCCCAAATCAAGTCCAGTAACAAAATTAGCACTCAATAAACATGGGAAAAACACAAAATAAACCATATTGTTATAGGTTTCCTGGTCTAAGAAATAGGAACCCATACATGTAATAGGGACACATGCTC
Source organism: Apodemus agrarius (assembly GCA_964023405.1). NCBI lineage: Eukaryota > Metazoa > Chordata > Mammalia > Rodentia > Muridae > Apodemus > Apodemus agrarius. Next base: position 6,426,747 of record OZ030010.1, read on the forward strand.
CACTATGTTCATAGCAGCCTTATTTATAATAGCCAGAAACTGGAAAGAACCCATATGTCCCTCAACAGAGGAATGGATATAGAAACTGTGGTATATATACACAATGGAGTACTATTCAGCTATTAAAAACAAGTGAATTCATGAAACTCTTAGGCAAATGAATGGAACTAGAAAATGTCATCCTGAGTGAGGTAACCCAATTACAAAAGAACACACATGGTATGCACTCACTGATAAGTGGATGTTAGCCCAAAAGTTCAAAATAAACAAGTTACAATGCACCCAGTACAGGAAGCTCAAGCAGGAGGACTTAAGTGAGGGTTCTTTAGTTCCTCTGAGAAAGGGAACAAAGTACAGGAACAATAAGGGAGAAAATGTGTGGAGCAGAGACTGAAGTAAAGGCCACCCAGAAACTGCCCTACCTGGGGATTCATCCTATAAACAGTCACCAAAACCCCAACACTACTATGGTCGACAAGAAGGGTATACCAAAAGGAGCATGACATGGTTGTCTCTGGAGGGGGCCCTGCCAGAGCCTTACATATACAGAGGCAGATGCTAGCAGTCAACCATTGGACTAGGCATGGGGTCCCCAATGGAGGAGCTGGTGGGTGGTCCTGAGTTGCTGAAGGGGTTTACAGCCGCATGGGAAGAACAATGAGGTTGGCTACCCAGATGCCCCAGGACTCCCAGGGACTAAACCTTCAACCAAGGGGTACACATGGTTCCAGCCAAAAATGTGGCAGAGGAATGCCTTGTTGGGTATTAGTGGAAGGAGTGGTCCTTGATCAGGTTAAAGTCTCAATAGAGGTCCCAACAAAGGGAAATCGAGAGGGTGGTGGGAGTGGGTCGGATGGTGGGGCATATAAGTGGAGGCAGGGGTGGGAGGAGGGGTTGGGGATCTTTGGGGAGGGGGAAATCTGGAAAGGATTTACCATTGGCAATGTAAATGTAGATGATATTCAATAATTAAAAAAAAAAAAAGAAATGGGAGCCCAAGTCTTTTTTTATTTTATTTTTTACCAGGATGCCATTTACTGTGTATTAGCAATGTCTCTGCAGGATTATGCCTTAAAGAACGAACCCTAATTTAATGAAACAAAGTTTTCTTATATATATATATATATATATATATATATATATATATATATATAATTTTGGCTTCTTTGTCTTCCATTTATTGTGATTTATCCTCTGATTGGGTGCTTTAAGCTACCAATTAATGAGGCTGAGGATGCGGGGAATGTGGAGGAAGGGAGAAGAAGGGAGTTATAGTTTACATATGGTAGAGTTACATGTACACACAAGGATACTTATCAGCTCATGTGGCTGTTTCCTGTGTTTCTTTCCTTGGCTCATGAGGGATTTTATTACAATGTGCTAATTATCTGAGAGGAAACATGTCTGTTGGGAATCTGGTAAATATACCATTATCTAGAGGTAGTTTTTCACCTCAGTTATTCCTTGTTTAGACATGGGATATTATATAAAGTATCCACATAGCATAGTGTACTTGATGCATCATTAAAATGAAGATATATCAGGACCTTTCAAACTAGAATGAGAAATAATGGAGAATTGCTATTTTTAATATTTCAAAAAGGGTTGTGGCAACCTTATATTTTGTTGATAGACTGTGTAGAGAGCAAATACAATAGTAATTTAAGGCCTTGTCTAGAACACTATTAGTTCAGAACGATTAACACTTTTATGCCTCTTATAAGATAGGTGAATAGTCAAGGATAATTTAATTTTCTAGTAAAAATCTTTCAAGTGGGAAAACGAAAGAATGGGTTATTTGAGATTGAAGGGCACTGGAGAAAGTGACCTTTATGTGTTTTATACAGCTGAAAATTCTACGATTCTTAGAGTATAATGAAAATTTCGTGGTTGTAAGCCCCAGGGCCCATTATAACTAGTTGTACCAGAAGTGGGCATAATGAAGAGAGTAGATACTTCATAGTCTCTCTAAGGTGACAAGCAGCATTGCTGAAACATATTTAGGGACCATGATATCATAATGGCACTTTAATTGTAACTTTTTAAGACTGTAGGAATTTTACTTGAATAATTTTAGAAGTAGTTTTATTTATTTATGTTCTGTGTGTGTGGGTACAAGGGTAGAGACCAAAAGTTGACACGGGGCCATGGGAGCCTTCCTTTACACTGGAGTTGGTGATTTGAACTGAACCTTATGGTTGTGGGGCAAGCACTTTCTCCACTGACTTTTCCCCTCAGCCCTGAGACAGAAATTGTACATGGAATCGATTGATACATGATGCCTATAATTTAGATGGTTAATGTTTCCTAAAAGCCCATTGTTAAGAGCTTGATCCCCAGAGTGATGCTACTGAAGGGTGGTGAGACCTAGCCTCAAGTCCTGACTCTTTTCCTCTTACTTTGTTTCATGTCATGTCTTCATCAGTTTTCTTCAGCTACATACACTTTCAGCCATTGCTGTCTACCAGCCCTAAAAACAAAGTTATACCCAATCATGGACTGAAACCTCTAAACTCTGCAACTATATCATTTTCTCTTTAGAAAAATAATAGTTCTAGGATATTGTGTTATAGTGATGGAAATCTAACACAGATATACGTGATATTTATTTTTGTTGTTTAATTTTTTGTCCCCACAATTTGTATGATGAACAGGGGATGGGAAGGCAAACCTTCACATCTTTGCTAAGGACCAACATACTGATGATCAGTGCTATTTATCAGTTATAGGCACTGTTAAACCTATGCAAAGCCCCGTCTAGACTCACTTTCTCTCCTAGGTTGTTACAGCTCTAGAAATAAAATAGACATTTATAGTATAAATATATTTGCTTTTCATCCCCCAATTTTCATATATTTTCAACTCTCTAGACCAGTGACACAAAAAGAAAAAGTCTAGCTTTTTTACTACTTACAAAATTAAATATCTTTTTTTTCTTTTTTCTTTCTTTCTTTTTTTTTTTTTTTGCTTCTCTCTATGTGTCACTGTTTTCCTACTGAAAGGAATGGTTTCTAATCTGAATAGTAGTACCCTGCTGTCACTCACACATGATGATTATGCCCAGACCCTCTCTAATATCTCTCAAGTAGAACGTATCTGTTGTAGCCAAGAGGCAAAATTAGTCTTAGATAACTTTGTTGGTAGTACATACATTTTATTAAATTTGAAACTTTAGATGGGCAAAAAAAAAAATCAGTTATAAATGTACTATTACAAGAAGTTAGACCCCAAAGAACCAAATAACCCTATCAAAAAATGGGGCACAGAGCTAAACAAAGAATTTTCACCAGAAGCAATTCGGATGGCTGAGAAACACCTTAAGAGATGTTCAACATCATTAGTCATCAGAGAAATGCAAATCAAAACAACCCTGAGATTCCACCTCACACCAGTCAGAATGGCTAAGATTAAATCCTCAAGAGACAACAAATGCTGGCGAGGATGTGGAGAAAGAGGAACACTCCTCCACTGTTGGTGGGATTGCAAAATGGTAAAACCGCTCTGGAAATCAGTGTGGCGGTTCCTCAGAAAATTGGGCATGTTCCTTCCAGAGGACCCTGGCATACCACTCCTGGGCATATACCCAGAGGATTCCCCTGCATGCAATAAAGACACATGCTCCACTATGTTTATAGCAGCCTTGTTTATAATAGGCAGAAATTGGAAGGAGCCCAAATATCCCTCAAAGGAGGAATGGATACAGAAAATGTGGTATATTTATACAATGGAATACTACTCAGCAATTAAAAATAATGAATTCATGCAATTTGTAGGTAAATGGTTAGACCTGGAAAATATCATACTGAGTGAGCTAACCCAATCACAAAAGAATACACATGAAATGCAATCACTGATAAGTGGATATTAATGAGCCCAGAAGCCCTAAATACTCAAGGCACAATTAGCAAGTCAAATGATTCCCAAGAAGAAAGGAGAGGACCTTGGGCCTGGAAAGATTGGATCCAGTTTTGTAGAGAAACTGTGGGGGGAGGGGAAATGATTGGGGAATAGTTGGGGGGGAGAGGAACTATGGGACATAGGGAGGGGGGAACTGGGAAAGGGGAAAGCCTTTGGAATGTAAACATAGAATATAGAAAATAAAAAAAGAAACAAATAAAAGTCTCCACAATATATATATATATATATATATATATATATATATATATATATATATATTATGTATATATATATATATATACAATGTTCATTCTACTTGTGCATTTTTGCAAACAATTGTCAGTTCTAACAATTGTCAGTTCTTGGAATCTTAGGTTTACTTCTCTTTAGTTCTTGGGCCTTAGGCCAATTTTATTTAATTTAATTTTTTACAGTTTCATGTATGTATATATGGCATTATAATCATATTTACCTATGTGACTCTGTCTTATTATCCTATCACTCATGCCAAAAACCATTCTTTTCAATTAGTAGCCCAAATGTTTTTGTATCTTTTGTTTTCTGTGTCCCATTAAGTTTAATTAGGTTTACTTGTACAAGCTTAGAGTGGGGTAGTGGTTACTTGCTAGATACTTGGCAATCTACTTGTGACTATATCCATGAAGAAATGACCCACCCCTCTTCCATTGTCAACCATTACATGCCAATAGCACTATAGGGAGGGGTGGAACTTCATGAAACCTTCACTCATTCAAGATAGACTTTTGAAAGGCTCAATCTTATGTACGTAAATATAACTGCTATCCATTCATGACTTCATGAACACAATGGCCCTGTCATAGATAGGAATCAGATTTCTTAATACTCTCACCTCATACTCTGGATCTTACATTCTTTCTTCCATGTCTTCCACAAATCACTCCTGGGTCTTACCCAGGGATGTATGAACAGCTACTTATTCCCATCACATTGACCCATTTATGTATGGGCCTTGAATTCCTGACCTTTCTAAGACTTTTAACATGAAGGGATGTTGAATTTTGTCAAATGCTTTTTCAGCATCTAATGAAATGACCACGTGGTCTTTTCCTTTGAGTTTGTTTATGTAGTGGATTATGTTGATGTAATTTTGTATATTGAACCATCCCTGCACCCCTGTGATGAAGCCTACTTGATAGTGGTGAATGATCATTTTTGTTCTGTTCTTGGATTCGGTTTGCAAGAATTTTATTGAGTATGTTTGCATTGATATTCATAAGGGAAATTCTTCTCAAATATTCTTACTTTTCTTGGTCTTTGTGTGGTTTAGATATAAGGGTAATTATGGCTTCATAGAACAAATTGGGTAGCTTTTCTTCTGTTTCTGTTTTGTGGAATAGTTTGAAGAATATTGGTATTTCTTTTTCTTGGAAGACCTGATATGATTCTTCACTAAACCCATCTGGTTCTGGGCTTTTTTATTGATTGGGAAACTATTAATGACTGCTTCTATTTCTTAAGGGGTTATTGGGACTGATTAGATGGTTTATTTGATCCTGCTTTAAATTTGGTACCTGATATCTCTCTAGAAAATTGTCCATTTCATCCAGATTTTCAATTTTTGTTGAGTACAGGCTTTTGTAGTAGGATCTGTTGATTTTTTTTTATTTCCTTAGTTTCTGTTGTTATTTCTCCCTTTTCATTTCTGATTTTGTTAATTTGTTCAATGTCTTTGTGCCCTCTGGCTAAGGGTTTATCTATCTTGTTGATTTTCTCAAAGAATCACCTCCTGGTTTTATTGATACTTTGCATAGTTCTTTTGGTTTTTATTTGGTTGATTTCAGCCCTGACTTTGATTATTTCTTGCTGTCTTCTCCTCTTGGGTATATTTGCTTCTTTTTGTTCCAGAGCTTTCAGATGTACTGTCAAGCTGGTAGTGCATGCTCTATCCAGTTTCTTTATGGAGGCACTCAAAGGTATGATTTTTCCTCTTAGCACTGCTTTCATTGTGTCCCATAAGTTTGGGAATATTGTCCTTTCATTTTCATTAAATTTTAAAAATTCTTTAAATTCTTTATTACTTCCTTGACCAAATTATCATTGAGGAAGACATTGTTCAGCTTCTATGTGTATTTGGGTTTTCTCTTGTTTTTGTTGTTATTGAAGACCAACCTTAGTCCTTGGAGATCTGATAGGATGCATGAGAGTATTTCAATATTTTTGTATCTGTTGAGTTCTGTTTTGTGACCGATTGATTATATGGTCAGTTTTGGAGAAGGTACCATAAAGTGCTGAGAAAAAGATTTATTCTTTCCTTTTAGGATGAAATGTCCTATAGATATCTGTTAAATCCCTTTTGTTCATAACTTCTGTTAGTTTAACTCTGTCTTTAGTTTGTGTCCATAATCTGTCCATTGATGAGAGTGGGGTGTTGAAATCTCCCACTATTCTGTAGTTACAATGTGTGCTTTGAGCATTTGTACAGTTTCTTTTATGAATGTGGGTGTCCTTGCTTTTGTAGAATAGATGTTCAGAATTGAGAGTTCATCTTGGTAGATTTTTCATTTGATGAGTGTGAAGTGTCCATTCTTTTTTTGATAACTTTTTCTTGAATTCGATTTTATTTGATATTAGAATAGATACTACAGCTTGTTTCTTGGGACCATTTGCTTGCAACTGTTTTTTGTTTTTTGGGATTTTTTTTTTTGCTATTTATTTATTTATTTATTTATTTATACATACGCCAGATTTTATTCCCCACACTGTCTACTTTCTGACTGTTCCACCTCCCATATCTCCCCCACCCCTCTCTCCATGAAAATGTCCCCACCACCCCACCCCCCCACCCCCCACCCAACCAGACCTCTGAATTCCTTGGGACCTTCATTCTCTTGAAGGTTATGTTCATCTTCTCTGAACCCAGACCCAGTAGTCTTATGCTGTATATCTCTTGCGGGCCTCATATCAGCTGGTATATGCTGCCTGGTTGGTACTACAGTGTCTAAAAGATCTCCGGGGTTCAGGTAAATTGAGAATGCTGTTCCTCCTACAGGGTCGACCTCCTCCTCAGCTTCTTCCAGCTTTTCCCTCATTCAAAAACAAGGTTCAACAGCTTCTTTCCATTGGTTGGGTGCAAATATCTGCATCTAACTCTTTCAGCTGCTTGTTGGGTCTTCCAGAGGGCAGTGATGATAGGTCCCTTTATGTGAGTGCTCCATAGCCTAAGTAATAGTGTCAAGCCTTGAGACCTCCCCTTGAATTGGATCCCACTTTGGGTAAGTTGTTAGATCTCAGACTCCTCTCCATTTCCATCCCTGCAGTTCTTTCAGACAGAAATAAATATGGGTCTGAGTTTTGACTGTGGGATGGAACCCCTCCCTTACTTGATGCCCTGTCTTCCTTCTGTAGGTGGGCTCTTGCCTTGAGTCAGGTTTAAGGATGGAACCAAGTGTGAGAGAAAGAGAGTGCCTGTGACTCAGAGGGTCAGGTTATACTAGTATTTAGACATATGCAACAATAAACAAATACAAAGCAAAAAGGGATCACATTAACTCACATACACACTCTCACTTCTGGTCTGGAAAGTATTGTAGCCTAGTTTACTATGGAAGCACAGACAAGGGCCATGGCATTTCCTCACTGTGCTTTGGATCACCACTGGAGCCTTGGTCCAGAGTTGGGGTGTCTGGAATTGGTGGGCTGGCTCTGAGAAAGAGTCAGTCTCAACACTAATAGTTTCCATTGGGGCTCTTGTGAATGAGCCATCCTTAGTTTCCAGACCATGTTTTTAAGTCTCTTTCAGCTCAGGCATTCAAGTCTACTTTATCTGACACTCAGACTTATCATCTACACACACACACACACACACACACACACACACACACACTCCAGACTTGGTCTTTATGGAATCTTGTTAGCCAGTCAACATTGAGGTGCTCATATAGTCAGGGAGTTTACCTTATCACATTTCACACACACACATTCTGGGCTGGATTAGATTTGTAATCTATTTTATATTGCTTACATTTATTCCTTACAGCTTCATAAGTTCCCTCTCACTACTGTGAGACATTTCATCAAAGGTCCTTCCTTTTGAGTTCTGAGAGTCTCTCATCTCCCAGGTTTCTGGTGCATTCTGGATGGTCCCTCCTACCTCCTGAGGTCATCTGTTTCCATTCTTTCTGCTGGCCCTCAGGGCTTTGGTCCTTTTCCCTCACCCAATCCCAGATCAGGTTCCCCTCTCCCCCACACTCCCAGTCCACATTCCCTCCTAGGTCCCTTTCTCCCTCCCCCTTATGATTGCTTTCTTCTTCTTCCCTAGTCAAACTGAGGAGTCCTCACTTGGGCTCTTCAGGTTTTTGACCTTTTTGTGTTATGTGGACTGTATTTGGGCATTCTGTACTTTTATTTCTTTGGGGGGGGGTAATATCCACTTTTTCGTTTGTACATAGCATGCATGTACTTTTAGTTCTGAGTTACTTCACTCAGACTAATATTGTCTCATTCCATTCATTTTCCTGCAAAACTCAGGATGTCCTCATTTTTAATAGCTGTGTAGTGTTCTATTATGTAAATGAACCACATTTTCTATATCCATTGTTCTGTTGTGGGACATCTGGGTTGTTTACATCTTATAATAATTATAAATTATTTAATTTATTTAATTTATAATTATTATAAATTATAAGTAAGCCTAATTATAAATAAGGCTGCTGTGAATATGGTGGAGCATGTGCCCCTGTGGCATGGCGGGGCATCTTTTGGGTATAATCCCAGGAGTGGTATTTCTGGGTCTTCAGATCTATTTCCAATTTTCTGAAGAAACTTCAAATTGATTTCCAGAGTGATTGTACCAGTTTGCAAATCCACTAGCAAAGGAGAAGTGTTCCTCTTTCTCTACATCCTCTCTAACATGTGTGGTCACCTAAGGTTTTGATCTTAGCCATTCTGATTGTTGTAAGGTGGGATCTTAGGGTCGATTTAATTTGCATTTCCATGATGATTTGAACATTTCTTTAGGTGTTTCTCAACCATTTGAGATTCTTCTTTTGTAAACTCTTGCTTTAGTTCTAAACCCCATTTTTTGATTAGGTTCTTTGGGTTTTGAGTGGTTAGCTTCTTGAGTTCTGTATATATTTTGGATATTAGCCCTCTATTGGATGTGGGGTTAGTGAAGACTTTTTTCCCAACATTTAGGTTGATGATTTGTCTTATTGACTATGTCCTTTGCCTTACAGAAGCTTTCCATCTTCATGAGGTCCCATTTTTCAGTTATTGATCTTAGAGCATTGGAGTTCTGTTTAGGATATTTTCCCCTGTGCGAATGAGTTCAAGGCTCTTTCCCATTTTCTCTTCTACTAGATTCAGTTTTATCTGATTTTATATTGAGGTCCTTGATCCACTTGGGCTTGAGCTTTGTGCGAGGTGACAAGTAAGGGTCTATTTTCACTTTTCTATATACAGACAGCCAGTTAGACCAGCACAACTTATTGAAGATGCTTTAATTTTTCCATTGTATATTTTTGGTGTCTTTGTCAAAGATCAAGTGTCTGCCCATAAGAGTGTAGTTTTATTTCTTGGTCCTCAATTCTATTCCACGGATCAACATGTCTGTCGCTGTTCAGTACCGTGCACTTGTTAACACTGTTGCTCTGTAGTAAAGCTTAAGGTCAGGGATGGTGATTCCCTAGCCGTTCTTTCATTATTATTGTTTTCGCTATTTGGGTTGTTTGACCTTCCAGATGAATTTGAGAATTGCTCTTTCCAGCTTGTATTTTGGGACCTTTGGCTTAGACAAATTTTTCTAGCCTTTTACTCTGAAGTAGTGTCTGTCTTTGTCACTGAGGTTCATTTCCTGTTAGTAGCAAAATGCTGGACCCTGTTTATATATCCACTCTGTTAGTCTATATCTTTTTATTAGGGAATTGAGCCCATTGATGTTAAGAGATATTAAGGAATAATGATTGTTGCTACCTGTTATTGTCTTTTCTATCTCTTGTATTCTTTTGGGGATGCTTGCATCTATGACTCCTGATCTCTTTCCTAGGTTTTCTATCTCCAGGGTTGTCTCCCTTTGTGATTTCTTTATTGTTTCTATTTCCATTTTTAGATCCTGTATGGTTTTGTTCAATTCCTCCACCTGTTTATTTGTGTTTTTCTGTGATTCTTTAAGGGATTTTTGTGTTTCCTCTTTTAGGGCTTCTACCTGTTTACCTGTATTCTCCTGCATTTCTTTAAGGGAGTTATTCGTACAGTCCTCTATCATCGTCATGAGATGTGATTTTAAATCAGAGTCATGCTTTTCTGGTATCTTGGGGTATCCAGGTCTTGCTGTAGTGGGAGAACTGGATTCTTATGATGACAAGTAGCCTTGGTTTCTGTTGTTTATTTTCTTACCCTTGCTTCTCGCTATCTGGTTATCTCTGTTGTTAGCCATCTTTGAATGTGGCTTGTCCTTCCTGAAAGTCTGTGTGTCAGCACTCCTGGGAGACCAGTTGTCTCCTGAAGGAATATGGATATGGAAAGCTGTGGCATAGGGTCAGATCCTGGGCACAGATGGAAACCTGAAGGATCCTGTCCCAGGTTGTTCCTTGGTTCCTGTGTCCTGATGGGTCTGGGTGGGTCCTTCTTGTGTCAAGCATTTGAGCAGACATGGTGGTCCCACCTGTGCTCTCAGGTGTGTCAGCAGTCCTGGGAGACCGGCTCTCTCCTGTCAGGATCTGGGTAAGGAGAGCTGTGCCACAAGGTCCTCTCCATGTGAAGATGGAAACCAGAAGGCTCTCTGATTACTTTCTTGATTTTTTTTCTATAACAGGCACTTTTATACCATAATATACTAAATAGATAGATGGATAGATAGATAGATAGATAGATAGATAGATAGATAAGTAATAGTAACATCTGTTAGAAATGGTTTGCTTTCTAGCTGTTCTCAAGGATGCAATATTTTTAATGCCTATACTGGTAAGAGTTCTTGTTTTGTTTAGTTGTTATTGTCAACTTGAGTCATCTAGGAAGAGCAATCCTCAATTGGCCTATAGGCAAGCCTGTGTGGTAGTTTCTTAATTAATGATTGATATGGGAAGATACAAGTTCATTATGGGTGGTCCCATTCTTAGACAGGTGTTTGTGGATGATATAACAAAGCAAACCATAGGGAGTAAGGCTGCACCCTTCCATGGCATCAACATCAGCTCTTGCCTTCAGGATCCCTATTTGAATTCCTGCCCTGACTTCCATGGAAGATCAATTAGATGAAATAAACTTTATGTTCAAATTATTTTGGGTTATAGATTTTTTTTACAGCAACAGAAACTGAAGTGAACTAAATCTCTAGGTGTTAGCTGTTTTTCATTCTCCCAGTTACAGAGTTAGTGGGCTAGCCTGCCTTAGGACAGAGTATGGAGAGAAACGTGACATAATTATGCTGACGTCCTGTTCAGAAAAGCATTTTTCACTCCCAGAGGCTGCTTTCAACAGGATTGAACAGTACTCAACAGTTCACCATTAGAATGTTTATAATTTCAAATATGAAAAATGATAATCTTCACAGGCATTTTATTGCCTGACTTCAGCTTTTCCTTTACTCATCTTTGTCCATATTCCTTCTGGATTGCCCTGTTTTAAGCACAGTGACTTTCTTTCTGGTCCAATGGACCATTTTTTCTTAAGACTTTCATAATGAAATCCATGTTTCTTCCAAGTTAAACATCTACCTATTCCTTTTTTACATCTTAGTCAAGTTACCACTTCCCCAGAGAAATACTCTAACTTCCTCATTTACTTCATATCATCATGGTATGAGTCATAGTATCTTCCAGTCTTTCAAATCTACAGTGAATATTTATCTTTTTTTTTTCACCTTCTGGCCAGGTACTAGCCATTTTTCTCAGTTCATGTACTGGATAGTTTTGTGTGTCAACTTGACACAGGCTGGAGTTATCATAGGGAAAGGAGCTTCAGTTGGGGAAGTGCCTCCATGAGATCCAGCTGTGGGGCATTTTCTTAATTAGTGATCAAGGGGAGGAGGGCCCCATGTGGGTGGTACCATCTCTGGGCTGGTATTCTTGGGTTCTATAAGAGAGCAGGCTGAGCAATCCAGGGGAAGCAAGCCAGTAAGGAACATCCCTCCATGGCCTCTGCATCAGCTCCTGCTTCCTGACCTGCTTGAGTTCCAGTCCTGACCTCCTTTGATGATGAACAGCAGTGTGGAAGTGTAAGCTCAATAAACCCTTTCCTCCCCAACTTGCTCCTTGGTCCTGATTTTTGTGCAGGAATAGAAACCCTGACTAAGACAGTTCAGAAATTTCCTATTATAGATATTCGGGGGTCAACCTATTTGAGAACATATACAACTGTTCTTGGTATGGCTACAGTCAATCTGTGATTCTCAAACTCAGACTGTGGGCCACATGTTCCAGGCAGCATGCTAAACATCCATATACCAGATTTCTACTTGTTTTTATCAATCACTGACTCGGAAGCTTAAAATTGTGGACTTACTTTTTCACTGTTCGGAGTGTCAGAATCTGAACCTTCCCAAGTATGACACAAGATAGCTGAAGCATTTTCATGACTGTGGCCTTCCTTCTTTTCCGTAGCCAACAATTGAAAAATGGAGCTTTAGTTTTCACATTATCACATTGTTTTCAGGAGCCTCTCCAGCTGCCGCCAACTTAAACGACACATAGGATTACATGGAATTCACAGAGTTGATCTGGGAAGAGTCTCCCTAGTTCAAAATCTCTTTTTTCCCCAAAATCTCTTTAATTTAATCATATCTGTAAAGTTCTTTAGCCATGTGATTTAATATGCAGGACAAGATTTCCGAGGTTTGGACATGCCTTGAACCCAGTGTTAACTCCCGGCTTTCTCCTCCTGGTCCTACAGCTCTCTGGCCCCACAGAGTTCCATGCTTGAGTTTTAGCCTGTGGATTGAGGTTTTAATTCAATCAGAAAGCTAGTGGATACTTCGAGGATCTCCATGCCACTATTGTACTAGTAAGTATATCTTGCCTTGTCACTTGTTACTGTAGTTTACGGAGTTCAAACTAGGTAAGACTATTGATGAACTTTCCCCCCCCCCCCATAAGTCTAGCAAGTACCTTCCAGCAGTATGAAAGCTATCCAGCAGGGAGGAACTTATTTCCTACCAGAACTTTGAAGGTAAAACCACATTTCTGAAGATACCACACACTTTGATCATAGGACATCTAGAAACTAAGTTAATACTTTGCTCCCAGCTCAACACAGACACACACAAATATACGGACACACACAGATACACACACACACACACACACACACACACACACACATGCATGTACATATGTATATTCTTTGATAATTGTCTGTATTAAATTTTAATTATATTCATTCTCTTCTCTAACACTTGCCAAATCTAGTCCCATTTCATACCCACCCAATTTTGTAACTTCATGTTCTTAAAAACTCATAAAACCCCATTAGTGCTGTCTATATATTTTTATGTGTGTGAACATCCAATAGAGCATGGTAGATGTACCAGTATCCACACCATTAAATAATGTTTTCCCTCTTCCATCTATAAATTAGTAGTAACTCCTGAGCTAGGGGTAAGACTTGCTGCCCACTTCATCACTCCATCTAAAAATTTTAATTGTACTGTTAATAGATTTTTAAGCTCGTCTTTTACCATGACTTTATCAGGACCTTTTTGTGTTTGTAAATTTTATGCTCTGACTCATGTAGGTAGCCTAGTATTTGATCTTTCTTATACTCCACTCTTCTATATTTACTATCCCAATATTGATAATGGCAGCCCAAATTATGCACACTGTGCTTTCTTTTCTACATTCCTTACTACACTCCTCCACATTACCCACTATGGTCATTTGAATAAAAATGGCCCTGAATGCTTGGTCACCATGGAATGGCACTATTTGAAAAGATTAGGATGTATGTATGACATTGTTGGAGGAAGTGTGTTACTCAGGGTGGGCCTTGAGGTTTCAAAACCCCATGCCTAGAGACTCAATGGAAACTCTAACTAAGGCACCCGCAATATCCTTGGCAGTGCTAGCGATGGGTATAAGAGCCCTATGCAAGCTTAACAAGCACTGGACTACTCAGCTGTGTCTCAAGGTCTCCTATCTTAATTTTTTAATTTCATTGAAAACCCGTTCCTGTAGATCATTCTTTAAAGTTAATTAGAATCCAGATATCCAATTCCTGTTTAGCTAATATCCTTATCACAACACTCTACTAAACAGATATGTGGAAACTATCTTAATACCACTTAAAATAGGTTAGAGCAGTAGATATGTGCTTTGCACTTATATGTTCATTTGAATAAGTTATTAATACCTAGCCTTGCCTTGTCCTCTCCTTGTTCATCAGCAATATGAATGACATTACTTAAACTTTGTATTTACCCCTAACAACACATTTGGGAAGGTAAAAGGGCAAAGCTTTTAAAAAAGTTCTAGCTATGACTTCCCGTGCCATTCATACTAGTTTGGGCCTGCAGTCACTCCTCAAAGTCAAGTTTCTTCATCTCAGACCTTCATCATCAATTACAGTGAATTCTCAACCCTGTGTATAGTCAATATTATCACCACACCAAAAACTTCAATGATAAATGGGCAATTGGTAGAAAAATGTACTCTGAGGTCTTGCCCCAGGTCCGTTAAATGAACAATACCATGGGGAGGTTCAGTGAACTTTTAACAAGTTCTCTAATGCTGATGCACTATGCAGTTTTGCTGGCTGACTTCTAATAATTCTATTCATCAGCACTACTTTAGCTCTCTGTTATTTGTTTAGACAGGCCCATGATATTGGAAACCCCCTGAGAGCAGTTTAAATAGCTGCCCCAATACCCTATACAATCTCACTGAGGGATTATTTCAGGGTAAATTATCATAATGTGAATCACTATTGCAGCCTGAGAATAAAAGTTACCATTTTCTTTTTTGCAAAGATCATATACATTTATAATACTTCCAGTCAACTGTTCCATTTATTTCCCACAACATGCTGAAAAAGTATTAGGCAAGAGTACATGGAACGTTCAGAAAGCCCCTCAGATAAGCCTGTATTCTTGGACAATTTCCCTAGGACTTCAAACACCAGACACTGCAGGAAACAGAGAATGGAAAATGAATGCTATAGACAACCAAATGAAAGAAAATTTGAACTTCACCAAAGGTGTTAACATTAAAGTAAGTAGAGCACTGTATATGATGAGATACTAGACTTAAATAATTGACTGTGGAAACATTAACAGCACTATTTTCTTTGTATATATTCCAATTTTAATTTGCTCTTGTAATTTTTTCCTCACAGCTATATTCACTGAATAAAGTTCAGTCATGAAGCTGTGTGTGTTTTATAGAAATCCTTTAAGAGTAATAGTTTACATTTACAGAATTAAGATGATTTAAAAAATTCTAAATAGTGATGAGATGTATTTTCCACCTGATATATCACTCTACCCATACGTTTCTGATATTCATTGAAGACATTAAAAATACTTCAAAAGAGTTAAAAATTATATGAATTAAGAGTTTCAGATGGAGCCTGGCGTGGTGGCGCATGCCTGTAATCCCAGCACTTGGGAGGCAGAGGCAGGCGGATTTCTGAGTTCGAGGCCAGCCTGGTCTACAGAGTGAGTTCCAGGACAGCCAGGACTACACGGAGAAACCCTGTCTCAAAAATCCAAAAAAAAAAAAAAAAAAAAAAAAGAGTTTCAGATGCATTTCAATATAGTATACTTCAATATAGCAATAATATTGAAATCCTTACTATAATATAATAATATAGTAGATATATTTTTTCTGTTTTTAAATATTACATTTTAAATTTATTTTCATATGAGTATTTTGCCTGCTGTATTATATTTACTAGGTGTATACCTGCTCTCTGCAAGAGTAAGACAAGGGTATCAGATCCCTTGGAACTGGAGTTATAACTGCTTAATCACTCTAGTTAGCCTATGATTTTGTTCTTTTTAAATGACAAGCTGAGTGGCTATTTGACTGTAGTTCCACTTGGGTGTGATGGGCAAGAATATATTCTGTATATTGTAAGCATCTTACCTGGAATTGTATAAAATATTAAAAATATGGCAGGTGATCTTTTGACTTACCACAGACAAAATCCTAAGGACTGCTTGTCAGGCCATCTTCTGGGAGTTTAGCATCTACAAAAATATAAGTCCACAGAGGCTTCTCAATATTAGTTTTTATTGGCATCTCTATATTTCTGGTTTAATTTTGGAAAAGGCAGACAATGGAAAACTAAGAAGCAATATCTTTCTGGCTTGTGTGACTGCAAAAAAAAAGGTCTTGCATTGCACTCATGAGGCAAGTAAAAGCAATCTTTTTCTATTATGCTGTCAATATTGACTGCTAGGAAATTGTTCCTTTCAATGTCAGCTGGTGTCCTGTGAAACAGTTTTAGTAATAAAATTCCAGAACCTTGTTGACTATACACTTTTATTTCACGTTTGCTTTATATTAATTTCTGGTCCCCAATATCATGTTGTTGCTTCAGTTTTCATATGCACTTATCCTTCAAATGAGTTTTCTCACTTTTTAGACTTTTCATTATGGTGATTTGAGACCTTAATATTGAAATTGAAAAATATCAGATTTTTTACTGTATTTTTTTATTTTGACTCCTTCAAAAGACTTTCCTGAATTGTTATCTTTCATGTAGCATGTTAAAAATTTGTTAATTGAATTAAATCCATTTTCCAGATGTTTAGAAAAATGAAAAATTAAGATAACTGTTAAGATAAAATACATGTTGAAAAGATATGGAGAGAGAGGGCAGCCTTGTCTAGTCCCTGATTTTAGTGGGATTGCTTCAAGTTTCTCTCCATTTATTTTGATGTTGGCTACTGGTTTGCTGTAGAAGTTAGACCGCAAAGAACCAAATAACCCTATCAAAAAATGGGGTACAGAGCTAAACAAAGAATTTTCACCAGAAGAAATTCGGATGGCCGAGAAACACCTTAAGAGATGTTCAACATCATTAGTCATCAGGGAAATGCAAATCAAAACAACCCTGAGATTCCACCTCACACCAGTCAGAATGGCTAAGATTAAAAACTTAAGAGACAACAAGTGCTGGCGAGGATGTGGAGAAAGAGGAACACTCCTCCACTCTTGGTGGGATTGCAAAATGGTAAAACCGCTCTGGAAATAAGTTTGGCGGTTCCTCAGAAAATTGGGCATGTCACTTCCAGAGGACCCTGTCATACCACTCCTGGGCATATACCCAGAGGATTCCCCTGCATAAAATAAAGACACATGCTCCACTATGTTCATAGCAGCCTTGTTTATAATAGCCAGAAATTGGAAGGAGCCCAAATATCCCTCAAAGGAGGAATGGATACAGAAAATGTGGTATATTTATACAATGGAATACTACTCAGCAATTAAAAATAATGAATTCATGCAATTTGTAGGTAAATGGTTAGACCTGGAAAATATCATCCTGAGTGAGTTAACCCAATCACAAAAGAATACACATGAAATGCAATCACTGACAAGTGGATATTAATGAGCCCAGAAGCCCTAAATACTCAAGGCACAATTAGCAAGTCAAAAGATTCCCAAGAAGAAGAAAGGAGAGGACCCTGGGCCTGTAAAGATTGGATCCAGTTTTGTAAAGAAACTGTGGGGGGAGGGGGAATGATTGGGGAATAGTTGGGGGGAGAGAAACTATGGGACGTATGGTGGGGCGGGGGGACTGGGAAAGGGGAAAGCCTTTGGAATGTAAACATAGAATATAGAAAATAAAAATTTAAAAAAAGATAAAATACATAGTAATTTCTATTTTACGTCTTTCAAAAAATCAACATTATTTTATAAAATAACTTTATAGTATCATAGTCAAATATCTCTAACTTTCATACCACTAACACCTATATTTATTTATTTAGACAATAAAAAACAAAAAACAAAAACATATTCTCATATTTAATATTGCCTATGGAATTGACCTGTGCTCTTCTAACATCTTTTACAGAAATTTGCTTGCTACAGAGTTTACATTCAATTCTTTCTCTATTTTTACCACAGAATACCAGAAACTAGACTGAATATAAAGGAAAAAGATCAACTCATAGTTCTAGCACCTGGATGCCCAAGACTGGATATACTCTCAGCAAGGATATTGTAATGAGTTAAAACATGGAAGAAAGGTAGAGAAACAAGCAACCACATATGAAAGAGATAAAACAGGAGTTACATTGAATTATACCAAGTAGCTCCTATCATGATTCATTCAACTCTTCAAGAACAAGGACTCAGCACACAAGAAAGACGTGGATGATATAATGACCTTGCCCTATCTCTTCCAACATTGTTGCTTATAATTAGAACTAAATTTTAACATGGTTTTGAACAGACAAACTATATACAAACTATAGTATCTTGTAAATCACATACCTAATTCTCAACTTCTTATGCTCCATGGCTACTAAGAGCCATTTTTGTATGCTACTATCTGACATTTTGTTTATAATTACAATTGCTTCATTTCATTATTGCAATGAGTTCATACAATATTACGGTCTCCAAAAATAGCTATTGAATCCCATAAAACATAATAAACACTATTCCTCAAAATGATTGTGTTATTTACCCCACAAGTATATTCTGTTCCTCCAGTATTCCATGGGAGCTTCTTATTGGAGAAAACTTCTATAATTGTACTACCATAACATATCAGATTTTCTATACTCCACTTATTGCAGTGCTGAAAGGTTTATTTCTAGCCAACATATACAGTAATCTTTCAAACACTCTTTTAGAAACTTGTGCGTATCACTACTTATCATGTGAAATTATTTTATAAAATAACTTTATTGTATCATAGTCTCTAACTTTTGTCTCTCACATTCATACCTTTAACAACTATGTTTATTTTCTTGAGAATAAAATTTCCTGAGGTAAATTTTCTTTTTCTTTTCTTTCCTTTTTTTATTGGTTATTTTATTTATTTACATTTCAAATGTTATCTTCCTTCCCAGTTTCCCCTCCGCAAACCTCCTATTCCCTTCCCTTCTCCCCCCACCCCTGACTCTATGAGAGTGCTCACCTAGCCACCCACCCTCTCAAGTCCCACCTTAGTGCCCTAGCATTCCACTATGGTGGGTCACCAAGCCTCCACAGGACCAAGGGACTCTCTCCCATTGATGCCATTCCTCTGCTACATATGCAGCTGAAGCCATGGGTCCCTCCATGTGCACTCTTTGGTTGTTGGTTTACTCCCTGGGAGCTTTGAGTGGGGTCTAGTTAATTGATATTGTTGTTCTTCCTATAGGGTTGCAAACCCCTTCAGCTCCCTTAGTCCTCCCCCTAACTGGGGTCTCCATGCTCAGTTCAACAGGTGGCTGCAAGCATCCACATCTGTATTGGTCAGGCTCTGGCAGAGCCTCTCAGAACACAGCTATATCAGGCTCCTGTCAGCAAGCACTACTTGGCATCAGCAATAGTGTCTGAGTTTGGTGACAGTATATGGGATGAACCCCCAGGTGGGGAAGTCTCTGGACGTCCTTTCCTTCAGTTTCTTCTCAAATCTTTGTTCCTGCATTTTCTTTTGACAGGAGCAATTCTGGATTAATATTTTTGAGGTAGGTATATGGCCCCATCCCTCAACTGGGGGCTATGCCTATCTACTGGATATGGTCTCTATAGGTTCTATCTCCCCTTTGCTGGGTATTTTGGCTAATATCATCCCTGTTGGATCCTGGAAGCCTCTTGCTTCCCTGGCATCTGGAACTTTCTAGTGGCGACTCCCAATTCCACATTCCATACTGCTACATACGTCCATTCAATTTCCTAACACTCTGTATACTTTTCCCCTATTTCAACTATTAAAAACAATGACTACAAGAAATGTGTAAGCAAATGCATATATCTAGAAAATGTCATCCTGAGTGAAGTAAATGTTCTTGAAAAATAGATTTTGAGATACCGAGATTTGCATGCAAAGTGATACTGGAGAATGTTCTTGGATAAGAATGTTCAGAAGAGATAGGGGCTCAGAGGTTTTTGTGCATTAGGTGAACCTGGAATATTAACCATACAAGGTTGTTCTTTCAAGAAAAGGGATATGAAATATGTTTTCCACCCAGAAGGCTGGAGTAGATATGCTTTCTAGCCTGGCAACCTTTGGAAAATCTATGTCGCCAAAGACTTTCTGGCACCAAAGAGTATTCCAGACTCATTCTTATATATTTATTCATATTTCTTTTTCTTAGTCAATTTATAGAACTTAGCTTTATGAAAGCTGTCATATGTACTTTACAAAGTGGTTTGATATAGTCATGTCTGATCTGCACTTAGCATACTTTGCTCCTCAAGGAGATTTAGGTATGCTTTGTTGTGAAGGTGGGATTGAGTTTAGCATTATAAGAATAGTTTTCTCCAGATTGTGAGATGCTTAAATAAGCCAAAATAAACCCCTTGGGATTAGACGCACAAAGTGTGAAACAATTCTGGGTACTGAGTTCTGTTGTGCTGAACTGTCTTCTTGCTATGTTTGATCAGTTGTCACTTTCCCAACCTATGAAGCCTACAGAGATCCCTACTAGTAGGAAAACCAGGGAACATGATTGGGTAGAATGAGTTGCATCATTAGGTTTAGCTAATCAAATGGGAAATTCTGAAGGACTTTAAAATAAACTCCATCTAGAGGCTGAAGAAATGGCTCAGTGGTTAAGAACACAAGATGTTCTTTCACGGATTCAACATTCAATTCCCTAAACCCATTTTTGCAGCTCACAACTTCTTATAAATTCACCTTTAGGGGATCTGATACCACTAATTTACAAAGGCATCTTATGGCATATACACAGAGTCGAACACAAGCAAAATAAAATAAAATAAAATAAAATAAAATAAAATAAAATAAAATAAAATAAACCTATAAAAAGAAAAGAAATAGTCTGATATCCCATCTTAAGGTAAGGAGACCATGCCTTTGTGTATCAACAATCAATCATTAAATGCAACTTCGAAAGCTGTAAGATTCTCTTCCTAAAGGTAATTCACAGAGAGGGTGCTGCTATGTCCTGAGTGTAGGGAACACTCTCAGAAAATAGCAGAATGACTCTTTCATGAAAGTGCCTAATATGTTTAGATACACAGCTATACATGATTACAGCTGTAGGTGCTTACAGTATTAACTGTATTAGAATCAATTTAAAATAATAGTCATTTAGCACAGAACAATCCTTAAAGGAACTTTGGCCTCATTAGTACAATTTCCTAAGCAGACAAATATCTAAATCACAAATGGCAGAAAATGCAAAATATTTTAAATTAATTATCTTATTTACATCCCAAATGCTGCTTGCTCTCCTGGTCCTTCCTCCCAGAGTTCTTCACCCCATGCCCTCTCCCCTTCAACTCTGAGAGGACCACACACACCCAAGGGCAGACAGGACAGTCCTCTGCTACATATGTTCCAAGGGGCCTCAGACCAGCCCATATATGCTCTTTCGTTCATGGCTTAGTCTCCTGGAGATCTGAGGGATCCTGGTTATTTGACACTATTGGTCTTCTTATGGGGTAGCCCTCCCCATAAGCTCCTTTGAACCTTTTCCTAATTCTTCGATAGAGGTCCCTGACCTCAGTCTAATGGTTGGCTGTACATAGCTACATCTGTCTCAGTCAGCTGCTGGCAGAGCCTCTCAGAGGACAGCCAATTAAGAAGAGCTATCTTTTTAATAAGGTTAATCAAATTCAGGTCTTAATTGAATAACAAACTTTACAAAGTGTGGCAAAATGAAAAATTATAAAATTGTTTGATTACTTACTGTACATATCCTAAGTCATACACACACTAAGATGACAACTGTACACCAATTAACTAGTCAAAATACTGAGATGTTAGAAGTAGATACTATGGACCACAGAGAAATCATTTGCAAACAGTGAGTTGTATTAGCAAAGTTTTGGTTAAATTTGAACTAGTGGCTATACAGATCATGCCCATCTGTGGGGCTTGTAATATATATATGAATATTCTCTCTCTCTCTCTCTCTCTCTCTCTCTCTCTCTCTCTCTCTCTCTCTCTCTCTCTCTCCTCTCTCCTCTTTCTCCATCCATCCCTCTCTCTCCTCATACCTGTGTAGGCACATGTGCTCTCGTTCCATTTCTCCCTCCTTCTTTCTTCTACAGCTGCTCGCTGCTGTACAAGAAAAGGGCAGATACCCTACTGAGAGTCTGCCTGTGAATCTGATTTTGAAATTTTTTAAAGAGGAGCTTCCTGAGTCCTTAAGCAGTCAGGAGCACATTTCACTTGATGGACATACATTGACTAAACCTTTCCTTTGTTTTTCTTTTACTAAGAGCTTACATATAGTTTATCTAACATATTAACGGGCACAGAGTCATAACAGAAGAAAGAAGACACAAATTGTACTTTAAAATATACAAAACACTTCACATAGTTTATTGTACCACCAAGCTTTTCAAAAACACAAGTCTTATACTCCAAAGAAATATAACTATTTGGACAAAAAGAAAATCAAGGTCGTTCTCAGGTGAAAATAGAGGGAAAAGCCCATTGCCTTTTTAAAGAAAAAATCAGAAATGAAAAATTAAGCTCTCAAATGGAGTTGACATTGAAATTGTCAGTTATGTAACATATATGTAAATATATGTGTGTTTAATAATAACATTTCATCTATAAATGTAAATATTGAGCTTAATAATCCCATGAATATAGATTTCATTCTATATGTTACCCTTTTGTGAATGGTACTGTTTTTATCTTCACTAATTTACAATGTACATTTACGTCAAACTTTTTTTTCTCTCCCTCAGTACAGTTATTTACCAGATCTTTTCTGTTATCTTGTCTCTCTAATAGATATAACTTTTAAATAAGCCAAGGTAAATGTATGTCTATGTATAGGTGATAGATGAAGGAATATATATATATATATATATATATATATATATATATGTGTGTGTGTGTGTGTGTGTGTGTATACACATATATATACATATGTATATATATACAGGTGTATGTGTATATATCTGTATATATATATATATATATCTATAGATATATATATATATATATAGATATATATAGATATATATATATAGAGAGAGAGAGACCCTAAGCCCCAAGGTCTGTCCTGACACTTGGCAAAGTTATTGTTTTTATGGTAACAAAACAGATTAAAATTATAGAAGAACAATGAATGTAAAAAAGAAGGAACTATGTCTTTTTAAGCAGCAAGTCGTTGTCTTTAGCTAAGCACTTCTATATGAGGTGAGGAGACCTAACCAGTCTCAAAGTGTGATTCTGTGATTCTTCCCAAACTGACATATAAAGATCTGTACTTCACAATTTTTAAGGTGGTCTGACAAGGCATTAGAACTGGGTAAAATCTATTTCTGCAAGTCAGATTCCTCCTCTGGCTGGAGCCCTTACTTTTTCCCAGTATAAGATCACTGGAAAAATTCCAATTTGGGGGCAGGGTCCTCTGTTTTCATTGTCTGACAGTCAAATTAAAAGACACATGCATTTCTTCCAAATATTATTATTTCTGTCAGAGTTGTTACAATTCCAAAGCCAAAGTTAGCATATTTCAACATTGTCAGTATTTGAACATTTTAAATGTCCCAAGGTAAAATTATTTCACCATAAAAGTCAACCCCAAAACTAATATTTAATTTTACATTTTAAGTTTGTGTAGCAACATCATTAGTCATCAGGGAACTGCAAATCAAAACAACCCTGAGATTCCACCTCACACCAGTCAGAATGGCTAAGATTCAAAACTCAAGAGACAACAGGTGCTGGCGAGGATGTGGAGAAAGCGGGATACTCCTCCACTGTTGGTGGGATTGCAAGATGGTACAACCACTCTGGAAATTAGTCTGGCAGTTCCTCAGAAAATTGGGCATGACACTTCCAGAGGACCCTGTCATACCACTCCTGGGCATATACCCAGAGGATTCCCCTGCATGCAATAAAGACACATGCTCCACTATGTTCATAGCAGCCTTATTTATAATAGCCAGAAATTGGAAGGAGCCCAGATGCCCCTCAAAGGAGGAATGGATACAGAAAATGTGGTATATTTATACAATGGAGTACTACTCAGCAATTAAAAATAATGAACTCATGCAATTTGTAGGTAAATGGTTAGATCTGGAAAATATCATCCTAAGTGATTTAACCCAATCACAAAAGAATACACATGAAATGCAATCACTGATAAGTGGATATTAATGAGCCCAAAAGCTCTGGATACTCAAGGTACAATTAACAAGTCAAAAGATTCCCAAGAAGAAGGAAGGAGAGGATCCTGGTCCCAAAAAGACTTGATCCAGTTTTGTAGGAGAGTATCAGAACAGTGAAATGGTGTGTGTGTGGGTGATTGGGGAATGGGCGGGGGGGGGGGAAGAGGACTTATGGGACATATGGTGAGAGGGGAACTGGGAAAGGAGAAAGCCTTTGGAATGTAAACAAAGAATATAGAAAAGAAAAAAAAGAAAAATCAATTCTTACTTTTCAACACTTAAAATATATTTTTACTTATTTTAGGTAATTTCTCCTAAATTCTTTAATCAGATTTAAAACAATAGCAAAAATAACAACAACAACATGAACAACAACAAACTCTTGTGGTGTTACAACAAACAACAGAAAGTGGAAGACCTAAATCATTTTGTGGAATAAATTTAAAATAGGCATTTCAATTAGTATTAGTATTTTAAACAAGACTGCCAGAGTAATGTCAAGAAATGAATTTCTTCTTCTTCTTCTTCTTCTTCTTCTTCTTCTTCTTCTTCTTCTTCTTCTTCTTCTTCTTCTTCTTCTCCTCCTCCTCCTCCTCCTCCTCTTCCTCCTCCTCCTCCTCCTCTTCCTCCTCCTCCTCCTCTTCCTCCTCCTCCTCCTTCTTCTTCATCCTCTTCTTCTCCTCCTCCTCCTCCCACTTCTTCTGCCTCCTCCATCTCCTCCTTTTTAAATTTTTAATTAATTTTTAATATCATCCAGGGTAATATGTCTCCACTAGAAACCAGAAAGCCCTGAAAATTCCAACACAGCTCAAGCACAAAAGAAAGACCTTAAAACCAACTTTATGGAGATGATAGAGGTCTTTAAATAAGAAATGAATAAATCCATTGAAGAGAGCCAAGAAATTAAAGTAAAAACAAACAGTTGAAGAAAATGCATAAAACTGTTCAAGACCTGAAATTTAAAATAGAAACAGTAAACAAAAAGGAATTCTGGAAATAGAATATCTAGATATGCAAACAGGAATGACAGAAATAATCATTACCAACCTAATAAAAGAGGTGAAAGAAAGTAACTCAGACACTGTAGAAATAATAGAAAAAAATAGATAAATCTGTCAATGAAAATGCTAAATCTAGGAACAGACTTGTCACAAAACATCCAGGGTATTAGGCACACTGATTAAAGAACAAACCTGAGAATAACTGGAATACAGGAAGAGGAATACCAGGTCAAAGACCTAGAAAACATTTTTTAACAAAATCAGAAAAGAATATTATCTTAACCTAAAGAAGGAGATGCCCCAAAACATAAAAGAACCTTACAGAACACCAAATGAATTGGACCAGAAAAGAAAGTCTCCCTTGTCAGACAATAATGAAAACACTAAAACATACCGAACAAAGAAAGAATATTAAAAGCCATAAGGGGAAAAGGCCAAGTAACATATAAAGGCAGACCTACTAGAATTACCCTCAAATTCTCAATAGAGACTAGTAGACAGGAAGGTCTAGACTTGAGACCAGAGATGCCAGCACATACTACTATACCGAGCAAATCTTCCGACCACCATTAATGTAAAAAAAGATATTCCATGATAAAATCAAATTCAATCAATATATATCTCCAAATCCAGTCCTACAGAAGATAATAGAAAGAAAATTCCAACACGAGTAGGTTAATACCTCAAAACACAGGAACTAATCTTACATCAACAAAATGAAAAGGCAAGAGGAATTTTACACACCACCACCAACAACAACAATGACAATAACAACAATAAAGAACAACAAAATAAGAATAATCAATAATTATTGTTCATTAGTATCTCTCAGTATCAATGGACTCAATTTCCAATTTAAAAAAAAAAACAGAATCACAAAATGGATAGGGAAACAGGATTCTTCCTTCTGCTACATACAAGAAACACATCTCAACATCAGAGAGACATTAACTCAGAGTAAAGGTTAGAGAAAGATTTTCCCAGCGAATGGACCTAAGAAGCAAGTTAGTAAAAGAAATGTTACTAAAGCTAAAATTGCATGCTGCCTCCGCCCACTTTGATAGTGGGGAGCTTTAATATGCCACTTTCAAAAAAGGACAGGTCATCCAATTGAAAACAGAGAAATATTGAAGTTAACAGACATTATGAATTAAATGGACCTAGCATATATCTACAGAACATTTCACTAAACACAAATATATATATTTCTTTTGGGTACATTGCAGAACTTGATATAAAACTGACTAGATACTTAGTCACAAAGGAAGTCTCAACAGATACAAGAAAATTCAAATAATCTTCTGCAACTAATCAGACCACCATGGAATCAAGCTAGATCTCAACAACAAAAGAAACAACAGAAAGGCTACAAACTAATGGAAACTGAACAACTCTCTACTGAATAACTACTGTCAAGGCAGAAGTAAAGAAAGAAAAGATTTTCTAGAGTTCAATGAAAATGAGTAAATAGCCTACTCAAACTTATGGGGCACAATGAAAGCTGTGTTAAGAGGAAAGTTCATAGCACTAAGTGCCTTCATAAAGAAGCTGGAGAGATCTCATGCTAGCAACTTAGTAGCACACCTGACAATTCAAGAACAACAACAAAAACAAAACAAACAAACAAAAAAGGCAAGCACACCCAAGAAGAGAAGCTGATAGGAAATAAAATGAGGGCTGAAGACAATAAAATAGAAACAAAGAGAACAATAAAAAAAGAATCCAGGAGCTGGTTCTTTGAGAACTATCTAGTCAGGGCTCAGGGTAGCTCACAGAGACTGACTGAAATGACAATTAGCGAACTTCTATGGGTCTGAGTTAATTCCTTTGCATATATGTTGTGGTTGTGTAGCTTGGTGTTCTTGTGGGACTCCCAACAATGAGAATGGGGCTTTTTCTGACTCTTTTGCCTTCTCTGGGGACATTTTTACTCCTATTGGGTTGCCTCATCCAGCCTTGATATGAGGGTATGTGTTTAGTCTTATGTATCCTATGTCATGATCTGCTGATATCCCTTGGAAGCTTGCTCTTTCCAGAGGGGAAATGGGGAAGGAGTAACACATCTCTGGGAGAGGAGAGATGTGGGGGAGGATTTGGAAGAGGAAAGAGAGGTTGCAATATATGAGAGGATTTAAAAAGAATTGAAAAGACACAAAAGTATTTGCTCTTATATAGCCAAAAATGACCCTAAGCACATTTATACACATAATCACTCAAAAACATTTTAAAGGCGTGACAATCATGATTATAAGCACACAAGTTAAAAACAGGAACACAGTGCTGAAGGGGCAGGAGTTTCCTCTTCAGGAACTCCAGGCACAGAAATTAGATTTTTTTTGTTACATTGCCTTTTTAGAAAACACCCTAAAATCTTAAAAGGCTACTGATCTGTAATTCTCTAGAGGGTACCAAAGACATAAAGAGTTAATATTTTTATGAATGTGTAAATCACATAAAGGTCTCCTCAACACCCTTGCCTGGTTTAGACAGTGTAACAGAACTCCAATGCCTCAAAAGAGCTTGGATTCTTTCCTGTCAAGTGGCTATTAACCTAAATTGTTCCACAGAACCCAAAATTTGCTTAAAAGAGTTTTTAAATTAGCAAGGCTTGTCCAAAAACTGGCATTTGTTAGATTTGGGGCTGGTCCCATTAAGACTCATGATTCTTGAATATCAGACCTCTTTTCTTTAAAAATAATCACACCATGTTCCCAGCTAGAAAGGACAGGTCCCTTCTGTAAGGATTATAATATGGTGGTCACCTGTAGGAAGGTGCAGGGAGGGAACGAATCCAAGACAGAGGAGACCTAACCATATCTCAATAAAGCCCTGGATTTGTAGGAATGTCATAGGGGAGTCTTCCTATCTCTGAAGTACTTGGCTCTGAGTCATGGTTCCAAATGCCTTCAAAACTTCTCTATTCCACCACTGTGATGACCATGTTTCTCTGTTTAACAATGATAGATTTCTGAGGCAGTGTAAATAGACAGAAGGGCAGAAAAAGACCAGAGTTAGACTTTCAACAGCTATAACCGTTTGTTAACACAGCAAGGGGCAGCCTCTCTGCCACAGGAAATTGAGGGGTATGCCAAGAGAAAAAGCTGGTGATGACCCTTTATAGGGCCAGGGTAAGATCTTTTAAAAGACTTCTCACCCTCCCAACTGACTAAACCAGTATAAAAAATTCTTGGGATAGACTCCTGAGGACCTCTCCTGCAATCACCCCTTCCTAAAATTGTTTGCTCAAATTAATGAAGAAGTGGGTATGGGATTGTCTTCCAAGAGTTGAGTTGGGGAGTAAATAGGAGGTAATAGCCATTTTTGGTGTATAGAGTCCTTTTAAAGTATAGCCCGTCAAATTATAATACTAATCTTGTGCTGTTTTGAAGAGATTTTGATGGTGCAATTCAAGTCCATAGCCAGTTGAATTTTAAGTTCATCAAAATGAATATCATAAATCTAAGGGTGTATCTAGGTGAAAAAGAATTGAAATTGTTCATATGAGGCCTTGGGTTACTTCCCTAGCTCCAGAAAAGAAAAAACAAACAAACAAAATATCAGTTATTTTGTTATACTTGTTTAATCAATGGGGAGGGTGAAAAGTCTTTTATAAAGATCAGAGGCCTTTACTACATTCAGAGACTCACAATAGCACATGGATCTTTTGTTGTTTTTCCCATGCTTCTTGGATCCTTCTTCCTGAATGCTGGGCAAAACAAAGCTTAGCTTATGCCTGAGTGATTCTCATTGTGCTTTCTTGCTGGTAGGTAAGCACCCACTATACCTATGACGTTCCAACACACTCATGATTCAGTCTTTCTGCATGTTTGTTCAGCAGGTTTGGAGCTTCAATAAATAAACATGAAGTTTGATATGCTACTGTGAGTCTATAAAATTGTTTCAGCAATTTACTTTAGGAAATCAGAATAGGTGTGTGTGTGTGTACACAAATGTTTGCACACATATGCATGTGTATATAAGCATGCTCTTCCAACTCAAGTTTTTCTGTGTATCATAATTTATGTGTCCTATTAAGAAACATCACTTACTCCCAGGTCATCCCTATATTTTACATTTTTTTAGAAACTCTACAGCATAGTTATAAATTCAAGCCTATTATCATTTCAGAATATTTAGCTGTCTGTCTATATCTATCTATCTATCTATCTATCTATCTATCTATCTATCTATCTATCTTATTTTTCCCCCAAGACAGGGTTTTAAGTCTGGTAGCTCTAACTGTCCTGGAACTCAATCTATTTGCCAGGCTGGCTTCAAACTCACAGAGATTCACCTGCCTCTGCCTCCTGAGTGCTGGGATTAAAGGCATGTACCACCACCACTGTGCTGATTTATTTTGTAATTGAATTTTTTAAACCTGAAATAAAGAAACAAGGGTCTTATGATTTTGTTTTGGTTTGTTTTTTCGATGCAGATGTTCAGTGTCTTGATCCCCTAATGAAAAACAATATATCTTTGTTGGGGGGCGGGTGGGAGGGAATCCTTATATTTTAAAGCACAATCTTATTTTATTTTAATTACATGTAATGATGCATGGTGTTGTCCTTAGATTTAGTAATAGAATTTTGAAACTTTACCACGTTCATATGAAAATGTAGAAAATGTTGAAATTACAAAGTCAATGCTTCCCTTTGGCTACTTTGAACAGTAATAAAGATTGAAAGGATGGAAGAAATAGATTATGAAGCAATTCGTGTACTTTCTCTATTATTTGGGGCATCATCCTGTAATAACCCCTTGCTCTAGACACTCACAAAAGTTTCAGGGCAAAGCTCTGGAAGTAAAACTGAAGAAGGTGTGATATTCCTTTGTCATTTCTATTGCAGACCCTAATGCCTTGTCCCTTGTATGTACAGTACTTGTGTATTTGTCCTGGTTGCTGCTGTTAATGCACTTGTTGTTGCATGCACAATCATATTATACCTCTCCTTTTAACTGCAGGGTACCCCTTTCCAGCACAACTGTAAGCTATAATTGGATGAAAGCACGAGCAAAGCACCTTTTCCCTCCATAAGTGATGTCTCTGAATTCATTTTCTTTCTGGTAAATAATTACTTCCTGTGCATGAATCCTACATCATTATATGGCTGCTCTTTCATTTCCAAATTTCATTATTAATAGGGATACAAGGCTTTTAAACTAGATACATAATAAGATGAGTTCAAAAGGCTAGCTTTGAACACAAGTGCTGCCATTAACATGGACTGCACTTCTTATATTCCAAAAACCATGCTGAGGATTCCTCTCTTCTCCCTTTTAACTTTCGCATCTAATTAAGCTTTGTCTGAAGGGCTTGTTCCTGCTTATTCACCAGCATGCCTCAGTGGTGTTAATGTGCAACAGAGTGACCTTGAGTGAGAAACAATTTTCACCTTGTTCTTTTCCAACTAATTATTTCTGAAAGGTACAAAGAAAGAATATTTATTTTGCTCTCCCATCTCACAAGGGAAGAACATCAAAAAAAAAACCAATTACTTTTGTTTCCTTAAGAGATTATTAACATTATGACAGGGATATGTATGTCTGACCATATTTCAATGTATTTCTGTATTTTGGGCAGTCCTAAGTACATCTCTAAAATAGTGGCTAAATTATCTGTAATGTCTGCCCAGTAAAAAGGAAATGGCTAAAACATGAAGGTAGAAGTTCCTCTAAAACAGAATTGGGAGATTTTACATGAGCAGTACAAAGGTCATAAGAACAAACATTTAACTAAGCTACATCTTGAGTCTCAAAATAAGAATGTGAGTTGGCTATACATGTTTCTTGATGCTCCAACGAAGGGGAGAATGTTGAGGGTGGGTGAGGTAGGGGTGGAGGGGAGCACCCTCTCAGATACAAAGGGAAGGGGAACCCAGGGCAACATGTTCAATGTAAATAAATAAAATAATCTAATTTTAAAAAGGCTAAGAGCAATAAAAGCCACTACTCGCAGTGTTTTTGTCCTCAACGTGCACCCACACCAGAGACAAAAGAAACCAACAAACAATGGAAAAATTCATAACCCACTGAAAATTGTTCTGAATTAAAAGAAGAACTTAAAATTCATTTACAGGACCATAGTGAAGACCCCTAATACAGATTTAACTCAAGGAAGGTCTTGGATGCCTTGCTTTACAGTCAGTGATATAACAAAGAAATCTATGATATGCCAAGGCTCATGACAAGAAGGACAGCTCAGCTGGAAAAGTATATCAGTTGTAGAGTATTACATAACGTGCCTATGGCTCTGGGTTTGAACTCCACTATTGCAATGAATGCTACGAAAATAAATATACAAAAATAAAGATACTAGGTAAACATCTCTACGAATATTCATAAGAAATATCATAAAATCCAATATCTGCAACTGAGGAAAATGTTAGTTGGATAAAAAACATACAATAATTACAGGAACACTGCATTCACAGGGTTCCAGGTATTATTGTTCTAAATACTTAGCAAAAATTCTAAATTAAGGAATTATTCAATTCTCAGAAGGACCACGTTGAAAGTTCTCTTGTACAGTATTGCATTTTTATGGGGGCAGACACCTCAATATTTCCAGAAAAGAGAACAGCAAGGATGAAGAAACTGAAGCTGGAAACAAAAGTTGACATTGCATCATGGATGGTCTTAAAAGTCTTAGTACAGAATTGCGTATTGTCTTATGTGGTCAGAATAAGCAAAATTGGAGTGGGACATGGTCAGAACTTTAAGACGAATCCATAGCACAAAAACTATCTAGTGGATGCTGCAATAGATACCACGAAGTCACAGGGTTCAAGGCAGATTTACATGTTCCCAGGAAGTGTGGTAATTATGAAATTTCAAGAACATTTACCTATTCTTAGAGAATTTCTTACATGTATAAAATGTCATTTGATTATGTACACCCCCCCACATTTCCCTGCTTCCAATTTCTGCCATAAACCCTAAGTCCTTCCTCCAAACTTCATAGCGTCTTTTGTTACTTTATTTATTTTGTTTTTTATAAGCCACTGAGTCCAACTAATACTACTCATATGAACATCGGAATAGGGCTATCCGCTAAAGCATGGACAACCTAAGAGAAGTTATACATCTGACTTTCCCTCACATAACAAACATTAACTACCAAGAGAGTCTCAGATAGCAGTCCATCCATCCTGGAATGTTAATTGGCTTGATTTGGTCTAAGTCTTGCATAGTCAGCCATAAATACTATGAGTTCATAAATGTAATGATCCTGTCATGTCCAGTAGACACTAGTTTTCAGTGTTCCTCCCTAAGTTCTTATTCCCCAAGGACTGTGATTATCTTAATGTGGCTCTAGAAAGAGCAGAGATTAGAGTGGGTTCAAAGCTGTAATTGATAAACAATAGCAACTACCAAAATCAAGAAGCCACTCATCGAATGCCTGCACTTTTTGTCTTTTCTTTCTTTCTTTTTTCTTTTTTTAATTTGGCAGTCTGCTTTTTCATACTTCAGGTTACATAGTCTTCTAGTATTTATCTTGAATTATCAGAGTTGCAGAGTGACTTATTGCTGGTACTAAGTCAGCCAAGCAGGAGACTTAAACTGGCACAAAATTAATTAGCAAGGGAAAGTTACACAGTTGTTACATAGAAGTACTGCATGGCAGGGTACTTTTATAAGACAACGAGGAGGCAAAATAAATAAATAAATAAATAAATAAATAAAAGTGGTTTTGTCCAAAGGAAATTCCATTGCCCCAAATTCTGATGGTTAGAACAAAGCCAGCCTTCCTCAGGTCCTAGTTAAGTTGGTTCACCTCTACCAAAGGAACCATTTTCTTTCTTACTGGCAGAAGGGACAAATGGCTAACTGTGGTATCTATTAGCATACTAAAGCACATGCTGACCTCCAGGCTCCCTCAGTATTACAAATACTGGTTACACAGTTCAGAGTACATGCTAGCACCCAACCTACTCTTCGCACCTCCCCTACTGCTCAAAACTTCCCTACCTCATAGTCTGCCCTTGCCTAGTTACTTGTTCTCCTTAGAGTCTTGCTATTTTGGCTATACACTTTTTTTTTCACATACTCTTTTTGTCTTCCTTGTTTGATATCCAATTCTCTCTCTCTCTCTCTCTCTCTCTCTCTCTCTCTCTCTCTCTCCATATATATATATATATATATATATATATATATATATGAAGAGTAAGAAATAATTCTTGAGCACATAGTCACCAATTTGTGTGTGTATGTTTGTGTGTGTGTATGTAAGTGTGTGTGTGTGTGTGTGTGTGTGTGTGTGTGTGTGTGTGTAATAGAGAGATGGATAGAGACTTATAGATAGATGTAGACCAATAGATATAGATATAGAGATGGATATGTATGTATACATGCACACATGTATATACATATATATATATCCTTCCCCCAGCTGCTCTACTTCTGTTTCAGAAGTTTCAGTCTGCTGATCATGCTCTAGCATACTATTTTTCTCTCTATCCTGTTCTCTTCCAGATGTCACTGGCTGTTCTCTGAATTATATCTATAATAAAAACCCCCTCTTTAACCATGTCTTGGAGCAGTTATCTCATCTGTTTATACAGGCTTTAGTTTTTATTTTAAAGAACCAAAAGGAGAAAGCATGCTCTTCTTTGTACGTATTTATTCATATGTAACTTTACATAAAAATAAACTTTATTCCCAAGTGGCATATTTTGGTTTTCTCTTGTGTGAAAACTGTTTGTTTCTATTTTATTGTTGTGGAGGTTTGTTTAATTGATTTTTGTGTTGAATAGGAAAGGGCTAGATGACTTCCCAGATATCAAAATTGTTTTTGTCTCATTCAAAAACAATAGATCCTATGCACAATAAAATCATCCATATGAATTAATACACTTGAGAGTAGACAAGCATGGTAACACATGCTTGTAATTCCAGTACTCAGGAGACTATTGCAGGAAGATCATGAGTTTGAGGCCAGCCTGAGCTCCATAGTGAGGTTCTGTCTTAAACAAACTAAAAAAATTTCTCCGGACTAATGTTACTAAGTGTAATTGAAAAGAGAGGCCATAGAGACTCTGCTATATGCAAGCAAAGCAATATTATTCTTCTATTTCAAAACTTACCTGGTAGTTACATATGTATTGATGTTTAAAAAATTTGATAAGGTAGATATTTGGGGGATTTATACTTTTCTTTATGTATTTTATTCTTCAGAAATTTTGATTTTATTTGCTTAATATCATTGACTTTAAATTTGCTAAGTTTGAATTTGTTTATATTTCTATATAGACTTTCTCAAAATAGCTATGAAAATAACCCAGCAAAATACATTCGATAAAGAGAAAAGAACCGAGGCTTATGTCTTGAAAAAGTTCAACATTTAACTTCGTTTGGACCAAAGAAGACAAAATACATGTGGCCAAAAGGATATGACATTATTGGGAATTATTCTTACATAGCTTGTGAATGCTACTTAATATGGAGAAGGAACTTTTTAATGAAGCAACAGATCTTGAGATAGAAAGACTAACTTGATTTGCGACTGTGTGGCAATTATAATCACAAATGCCCTGATAAGATGTAGGCAGTAGGAATTTCAATTGTAGACAAAAACCACTGAAATAAGACAAAACAAAATGCTACATGGCTGTCATTCATAATGTTCTGTAATTTATTGATAAAAACATTTTGGGATTTATTAACTTAGCTGACCACTAGATTCTACTAACCCCAAAGCTAGAGCATGTAAGACCTATATGAAAGAGCCCGCTATCTTGTATCCAGCCTTTCTGCTGTTTCTACCAACATAATTTTAAAAGGCCTTGAGTTTTAATTACCTTTGCTCTGCCAAAAAAAATAATCTTCACAATTGTGCATCCACATATGAACACAGAACCTGGGGTAAATTAGCTCAATGCTTTCCAAGCTATGATCACTCCAGAGTAAATTCTATACTACATTTGGCGTGAGACTTCTGTGGTGTGTATGTGTGTGTGTGTGTGTGTGTGTGTGTGTGTGTGTGTATTTTTGTGTGTTTGAGAGAGAGAGAAAGAGAAAGAGAGAACAAGAGTACAACAATTAGATGGCGAAGATAATTCCAACATACTTCTGAAAATTTAGAAGTAATTCTTGAGCACATAGATAGTCACCAATTTGTACCACAGTGTATCTTTTTGTTTCTAGGAATAGAATAGAGAATAGAAATGGTTATATTCCTCGACAAGGAATAATACACTAATTTGATAATTTTTCATGGAAATATGATATAGAATAAATTAGCAATACAAATAGCAGCATGTTATAGAAGCAAAGATACAAGTATAAGCACTGTAATACCTTAAATGAGTAGAATTATAAGCCAATTCTGTATAGTAGGCACAAATAGACCATATGCATTATTACCCAAAAGGAACTACAATATACTTCAAAGATTACATGTAGTATATAAAAACAACCCAAAACCTCTGAATCATACTCTTGACCTTACTTTGTTATCATGTCCTGTGTGTTCTTTAAAATTGAAGGGTTTTGGGAAGGGGGCTAATTTAGCTGATTCATCTCTTTGCAAAGCTATATAGAACACTTTAAATAAATACCCTTCTTTATTAGTAATTTTTATAATAGTATAATAAATTGCTGAGGATCATCTCTGACCTTGTGGTTATCTTAACAAGAATAGGGTGATGAGATTTAATGCAACATATGTTTATTTGCATACTTACTACATATTTGGTCTGTGCTAAATGTTACAACATAGTGAAACTAGGACATACTTATGTTCAACAGTGCCTAAGATTTGGTCTCTTCCGATCACATCCTTTCTCCAAGTGCTTGGTATTGTCCTTGTGTCATTCCTACCTCTAAACATCACTAAGTAGTGAATTATTTGAATCCAAGAATTCCTTTTACTAGTCTACATATGCTAAATGTCTAATGATGTGCCTTCCACAAAGTAAAAATTAACATTTTTCCATTGGACCACTGAACATATATTTCCTGTTTCATTAAAGTAGTGTGAATGTTTAAATGGAACTAACATTGACTGATTTTGCTACATCCTCTTAATGTCAAAGATTATTTGTGGATACAATGACAACTGTTCAGTCTCTAACCAAAATAACCAGATATGGGACCAAAGTGTTAATGATGAGAGAAAGATGATAGTGGTTATAGGGGAGACTGTTCGACTCCTTTCTTAATGCTGACAATTACAGAGAATAGAAAGCTATTGACAGCTATTAGAAGGACTTCACACTTCATTGGAAAAGCATAAAAAACAATTACCATGTCTTTGGCACAGACATTTCAAGAAGAGCTTCAAAATACCCCCCATAGAATTGTTGCACAGGCATAAAGTGGAAAACCATTGTTGCCTTTTTTTTTCTTGGATTTAGACAGTAAGACTTCAAAAATCTAGATAAATGGAAAGAGAACCAAGGAGTTGATATTAATTAGGGGAAAAGTTTTACTTGGACTCATCAAAAGACTGAACTTGCCTTAAAATAAGTGCCTACAACCGTGAGCAGGCAATAGTAGCACTGCCATGTTGAATAAGAGCTGATCCAGATGAGGAGGGGAAAATAAACTTTCATCATGGGAACCGGTTAAGCTATAAGTATAGGCACGGGTTTCTTTCTTTCTCTCTTTCAAGATAGGCTCCACTATGTATACCAAAATGGCTGTAAATCCATAAACATCCAGTTTCAATCTGGGAGTCCTATGATTACAAGTGTGTGTAGGTATGAATTTTGAGAGCTATGTATGTTTTCTTGACCATGAGTAAACCAATCTATATGTAAATATTTTAGTATGGTATTCCTAGTAGGTTAGTCATGTGGAGTAGGGAAAATTAAGAGAAACATGAATTAAGTTATTTTAAAAAGTTAATACATTTTTTCAATTATACTCCAGTAGAGTGATCAGTTAACAATAACTAAATGAAACTAGAAAATCTTGAGGATGCAAAGTAAAAGAAACAATAAGAACATGGACATTCTAATAGCACACATTTACTCAGATCATTTTGTATACATATTTTGAATCACACCATACCCCATAAAGAGACAGATGTATCAGATTAATCAAAAATATTAAAACCAATTACATTGCAAATGTAATTTCCTAGTTAATATTAAAAATCATAATTGTTGGTGTGCACATTTTTTGGTAATAACTACTCAAATTCAAGCATTTCTATTCCTTTTATATATGTCAACTAGATATTAGTTCTTTTTCCTCCGCTTTCTCTTTTTATTAGATATTTTCTTTATTTACATTTCAAATGTGATCACTTTTACTGGGAAAACAAATAATCCTATTAAAAAATTGGGTACAGATCTAAACAAAGAATTCTTAACTGAGGAATACCAAATAGCTCAGAAGCACCTAAAAAATGTTCAACATCCTTAGTCATCAAGGAAATGCAAATCAAAACAACCCTGAGATTCCACCTCACATCAATCAGAATGGCTAAGTTCAAAAACTCAGGCGACAGCAGGTACTGGTGAAGATGTGGAGAAAGAGGAACACTCTTCCACTGCTGGTGGGATTGCAAGGTGGTACAACCACTTTGGAAATCATTTTGGTGGTTCCTCAAAAAATTGGACATAATACTACTGGAGAACCCTCCTATACCACTCCATGTCATACACCCAGAAGTTTCTCCAACATGTAATAAGGACACATGCTCCACTATGTTCATAGCAGCCTTATTTATAATAGCCAGAAACTAGAAAGAACCCAGATGTTCCTCAACCGAGGAATGGATAGAGAAAATGTGGTACATTTACACAATGGAATACTACTCAGCTATTAAAAACAATGACTTCACAAAATTCTTAAGCAAATGGATGGAACTGGAAGAGATTTTCCTGAGTGAGGTAGCCTAATCACAAAAGAACACACATGGTATGCACTCACTGATAAGTGGATATTAATTAGCCCAATAGCTTGGAATACCCAAGTTACAATTCACAGACCAAATGAAGCTCAAGAAGGAAAAACAAAGTATGGATACTTTGGTCCTTAGAAGAGACAACATAGGAGGAGATACAGAGACAAAATGTAGAGCAGAGACTGAAGGAAAGACTATCCAGAGACTGCCCCACCTGTGGATTCATCCCATATACAGTCACCAAACCCAGACACTAATGTAGATGTAAGTTCTTGATCATGGTCCTAAAGAGCTCATGTGTGACTGTTCATGCTACAACATGAGATTTGGCCTTCTCTATATGTTGGCTAATGTGAAGGTTAATTTTAGATTAATTAAACGTGATGTGGGAGGTGATCACACTTTCTCAGCAGCAGACTAGGCAAAATCATGGAAGTGAAAACCAATAGTAAAATATAGACACGAAGTTACTTTTATTTTAGTTCCAATTTGTGTAAGCCTAAGCATTGAACTTCTGGAGTCTTGGACCATCTTTAAAAGGCAGACAGTAATGCTGTCCCAGGATCTGGAGATGAATTGTGGTTTCTGTGTTGAGAGCAAGGCAATTAATCTCATTATAAAACCATCAAACATGTTTACCAAATGAAATTCACAGTGACTGCCAGCCTTTCATGGTGTTTGAAACTCAGGGTAGTTAAGGTAGTTAAATACTCATTTGAAGCAGAAGGAAGTGATATCTGATACAAAAATTTTGCCTTTTTTCTATGAGATTAAGAAAAAAATGCTGTATTACTACATACAATACCCTCAGTGGTTTTGGTCTTGATTAAGGCACTAACTCAGCAGGCTAACTAAGTCAGCCATAAGAAAGACCAGTGGGAGATTATAAGGCAATAAAGTACACCATAAGAATAGCTGCTACCAGACAACCCCAGGCAAAAAGGCAATGAATTGCATGTGTCTATAGGCACTCAAAGTTTGTTTTATGACTATTTTCAGAAACAGTATTTCTTCCCGTTCATTGTATTTTGATAACAGATGATTAGAATGTGAATTAGGCATTGATATACATGGTATTGAACTTGACCTCCTCTTAGTCAACTGAGAGCAATTCAGTAGAGTAGGATGTAGAAAATCATTCTTCCACAGGAGCCAAAAATGATAACATCAGATACCAAAAATACTTGGTAGTATCTCCTATTCTGTGTAATACTGATTAAACTGTGAGATGGCCTTCATTCTCCCTTTAATTGCTAAGTGCCTTGTAACA
Organism: Apodemus agrarius; assembly: GCA_964023405.1. Taxonomy (NCBI): domain Eukaryota; kingdom Metazoa; phylum Chordata; class Mammalia; order Rodentia; family Muridae; genus Apodemus; species Apodemus agrarius. The sequence goes on from OZ030010.1 coordinate 6,466,008, forward strand.
GTATTACAATCTGCCTGACTACTAAAATTATGAATACTATATAATTCATTATTTATACTTTTATGATTCAATTTTTTTTTATTTTTTAGAGACAGGGTTTCTCTGTATAGCCCTGGCTGTCCTGGCACTCACTCTGTAGACCAGGCTGGCCTCGAACTCAGAAATCCACCTGCCTCTGCCTCTTAGAGTGCTGGGATTACAGGCATGTGCCACCACCGCCCAGCTTATGATTCAATTTTAACACAATTCAAAATGAAACAAAAATATATATCATCTTCATCATAATGTAAGAAACAAAATATGATCAGACTCTCCTTCATATTTTGGGATTTTTATCTTCCTTTTTTATTCATTTATCTACTATTTTGTGAATGTATGTTTATGTGTGTATTTCAGTATTATGGACTTGTGCATGCTAGACAAGATCCCTTTGCTGAGGTACATCCACATTCAGCTCAAACTTTTATTTTGATAAAGACTGGTCTTGAAGTTGTATCTCTTTTGCCTTATTTTCCTAGGTAAACTAGGATTACAAGGCTGGGCCCTCAGGCTAAGTCTGATCTCCTATTTTAAACACATTGTCTTAGTAGTTTTGTTTTTATAATTGAATAGTGCAAAATGATTTTTTAAGTAAATGAAAGTTGCCAATTGTGGTGAAGTAATCTTGTAATGGTGGCATTGTGGAGGCTAAGGTAAGAAAGATAAAGTTGAGGACATGGTGAAATCTTGTCTAAAAACCCTAAATTAATAATCTGAGAATGACAATAGCAACTAATCTATCAAGATATATGCATATTGGTGGAATAGTGGCTTGAATGTCTTTTTATAATTGGCAGCTTTCTGACTGGATATAAAGTTCACTCCACAAGCAGGTGTTCACACCTGGTATGGTAAACCTAGTTAAGTATTCATAGTTATAGAGGTCATATTCCCTTGGGTAAAACCATGTTTTTTTTCTGTATAAACACAGTATCAAAGAGCCTTCTCAATACTTCATTCCTAAAAAAATATAAAATAAAATAAAAAACAATAATATTTCAATAAATCAGTTGTTGCAAAGTTAAAAAAATACTTCATACCTGTAACATAGTGTAGCACTCACCCCACATCAAACATTTCTTATTTTAGTGGACAGAGGCTAACAGAGATACAACTTGTCAAAGTTCACAGAATAAGTGACTGTGAAGTGCTCAGGTCAAAATAAGTCATCTATATGACCACTTCCTCCAAGATTTAGGGGTTATTGTAAAAGAGGCAACATAAGTATTGTAAAAACCAGAGGTCAAGAAATACTGCTTTGAGCTGGGCTTGGTGGCACACGCCTGTAATCCCAGTACTTGGGAGGTAGAGGCAGGCGGATTTCTGAGTTAGAGGCCAGCCTGGTCTACAGAGTGAGTTCCAGGACAGCCAGGGCTACACAGAGAAACCCTGTCTCGAAAAACCAAAAAAAAAAAAATACTGCTTTGAATTAATATACTCTGGATATGATGAGGCTATTGCTTTCATGAATTCATAGCAATTGTGACTGCCTGTGCACAAGATAAAGCTAGTGCAATATCTACACAAGATAAAGCCAGACAATATTACAGCAAAACTGAAAGAGGGGTTCACACAATTCACCCTTAGCTTAAGAACTGTGGAAGTTGATGGCTCTCGGGGAATTAGAATCAGTTTTCCACAGAAGTGTGGCCTCTATGAGGTTGCCCATGTTCCAGTGGATGAATTTACAAACCTTTGCATACAGAAGTACTATTTGTACTCAATGTGTTATTAAAAATGTAAGAGGACAATACATTGGGGGACAAATGCAGGGTGAAGATGAGAGAAAGGAATAAGGTTTGGATATGATCTAAATGCATTATATACATATATGACATCTTCAAAGAACTGATAAATAAAATAAAAATTTAAAAAGAAACTAAATAGCAAAAACAAAGTTTAATTAATCACATGATTCTATAGGGTTGAAATGGGAGGAGGGGCTACACTAGTAAGGGCTTTCTTACTGTTGGGAATTCTTACAATATATAGAGTCTTATATCTATCTTAGGATATACACAGTGAGCTTCCTAAATTGGGTATCTGTTCCTTTCTCTATAAAGCCACCATTTGAATTATAAGACTGCAATCCCTTTTTTACGTCACCTAATCTTGCATGCTTCTAAAGACCTGACCTTTAAAATCATCACCAAAATTAATATGGGGACTATTTTTCCAACACACAAAATCTGCGTGTCACATCACAATAATAGCGATACAAATCTAGTCTTTTCCTCTTAACATCATGAAATTGTTTACAACCACTATTATTTTTGCCCATTTCTTTGAGCATGATTGCTTTATGTACCCCACATGCACCTTCTAAATTATTGGTAATGCACATCCAGCACTCTTTCTGCAATGTCAGATGAACAATAAATTTTCCTGTTTATAACAGAACTTGAATGTTTTAATTTGACATAGAATTCTAATACATTACCTCAGACCAGGAAAACAGTTTACACTTTCTGGCTTGTCCATTCTTGTGGGTTTGCTTGTTTATTTGTTTTACGCAGTGAATCCCACATAATCCAGGACTTCATCAAGCTTATGGCAGTCCTACTGCTTTAGCCTCCTGAATTACAGTCATGCACCACCATACATAGCTCAAAAATGTACTGCCTACCCTAAGTAAGTTATGTTTTATCTTTGATTCATTTAACACTTTTCTCTATGTGGTTCTACACATTTATTATAAGATATCTAGGTATGTACTGACTCAAAAATTCTGTTTGATATTCAGCAAGTCTCAAGAAGCAAAGTCAAGAAGCATGATGGTGCTAAGAAAATACTGATGACTAAATGTTCAATCTTCTTTAAACATGGGTTTAAATTACTATCAATTGCATTTTCGTTTTAGTCTTAAGGACTGCCTTTATATGTCTTTACTATAGCTTTAATGGACTATGCTTTATATTCCATACAATTTATAGTACAGAGTTGACATTTCCATGTATGTTCAAATATCATCACAGTCAGAGTTACAACAGCTCTATCAAATCATTTGTCAATACTAATATAACTATTAATATTTTTGTCACTATAATCTTAATATATAGTCTGTCATTTAACATAATGTTTTCAATAGTGTCCATGTTATAGCAGGAGTATACAATTATTTTGATGGTTATTATATCAATATCACTGACCCTTATCTCTGCCCATCCATCAATGACTCTATGGTTTCAACCTTTTATCTTCTATGAATAGTGCTAGGGATGTAGCTCCATGATAAAGTGCTTGGCTTAGCATGTTTGAAGATCTCAATTTGATCTATAGAACTGCTCTGGTGAAGGCTCAATAGAGGCCCCACAGAAGGAAATAGAGGGTAGGGGGAGGTGGGAGTGGATTGGGTGGAAGGGTATATACATGGAGGCAGGGGTTAGGAGGAGGGGTTGGAGCTTTTTGGGGAGGGGCCAAACTGGGAAAGGTTTTAGCATTTGAAATGTAAATGGAGATTATATTCAATAAAAAATAAATAAAAACTCCCAGAATCAATGCACAGCACATTTTCTAAGTAGTTTTTAATCCAGTCCAGTTGTCATCTAAAATTAACCACCACAGCTACATTTATGTCATGTGAGACCACTGAAGTCTTGCTTAGTTACTTAGTTGAATATATTGTCTTGAATGTGTTGAGCCAATAAATCTGTGTTGGTCTTTGCTGATAAGTTCTGCATGTGCGTTGGAATATGTATTATCACTTAGAGAAACATTTTACTGTTGTGCCATAACCTAATTTTCCTGCCACCATTTAAGCCTCAAGATGCATCAGAGGTGAAGAATTAAGGCCATGCCATCCTAGGTCTTCCCTGAGTTTATATATATCCCTGGGTGTGCAAATCTCTTCAGGCATGTAGCTAACCTTATTTTTCTTCACAGTCTGGAATTACACAAGGCAAGCCTTCTTAGGGCTGGGATTATAAACAGGCATCACCATGCCCTATTTATGAAGGGCTAGGTATTAAATCTAGGGCTTTATGTATACTTTATGTATACTCTACTGAGTACATCACCAACCTGTAGTATGCTTTCTAAATTTCCAGAAATATATTATGCTTTTTTGAGGAACCTCATTCTTAAAATTTTCCTTTCAACCTTTTTTGACTGGTCTGTTATTTAGTTCAACTTATATACACTGCTCCAAATTGCCAAGAACTTAAGCAATTGTTTGTAATTTATTTTGATACATGTCTCCAGGGGAAAAAGCTTCTCATACTGGGTAATGTTTATATCAGGTAAATATAGACAGCTTGCAAATATAGGCTTCCAAGAAAGCAGCAGACAAGATACAAATTACAATTCTTGCTTGAAGTTGGAGGTTTTACATTGTTCTGGTTTGAATTGTTCAAGATGGTCTAACTATGCATCCCAGGCTGACCTCAAATTTGAGAAATGGTGAGAGACACCTGTAATTGAAACTCTCAGAGACCCAAGGCAAAAGGACTAGGGTATGTGGCTGTATAGTAATATCTCCTCCCAATAACAATAAATAAACTCCAAAACCAATTAAATGATGGGTTGTAGACAGAACTCTGTGGCAGAATGTTCCTAGCACATGTGAGGCCTTGGGTTCTAATCCAGGGTTATGAAAGAAATCAACGTCCCCTCTTGGGATTCTTAGTCTCATTAAGAAAATTCAAAAGTAGACTGAAAGCACACATTTTCAATTTAAACACTCAGGAGGCAGAGACAGGTAGATCTCTATGAGTTTGAGGCCAACTTGGTCTTTATAGTAAGTTGCATGTCAGTAGGGGATACACAGTGAAACAGTGTATTTTAAAAATGGACTCAAAAGGAAGATCTAGGACAATTTTATCAGAGGTGAAAAGGAAAAAAAATATCTCAAGGCGAGAAAGCTGGAAATCTTGGTAGCTGCCTGGAGGAAGAAGAGGGGAAGAAAGAAAGAAAGAAAGAAAGAAAGAAAGAAAGAAAGAAAGAAAGAAAGGAAGGAAGGAAGGAAGGAAGGAAGGAAGGAAGGAAGGAAGGAAGAAAGAAACAAAGCCATGTAGTTCAAGGTAACCTGCTATAAAGTTCAGCTGTATGGTGAATAAGTTGTCATGTGGCAGTGAAAGGAACTTTAAATACAGAAAGGCATGAGTACCAGTGGTAAAATATACTTATGCTCCAGCCATCATCCTAAACATAAAGACAGATCAGAAGAAAAAGGTAAAGTTATGTCTTTTTGGGTGTGGAATCAGAAAGGTGGACAGACCAAAGAGCCTCATAGTGTATCAGAGTAACTAAGAGAGAGCAGGAATTCTGGGGAGAAAAAGCGTATTATCCATTAAAGGGCTAACTACTCCTCCTATTCCTTTAGTGTGGCTTAAAGATCAATTTTGAAAGATGCTATACCATAGCTCAACTGAGTTAACTCTTAAGGAGGTCACATTGAATATCTTCACCTAGAGGTAGGTTCCATATTTTTTTTTGGGGGGGGGTTAGTAATCTACTAACTGATCTTCAATGCTTCTGTAATACACACACCAAGAAGACAATTATTTTATGTGTTGTCATAAGCCTTTGGTTAGTTTCCAGAGTTCAGATAAAGCTGATCATTTTCACCTGCTGTTACATTACTATTGTGGTGGGAAAGTTGCTAAGAGCTCTAATTTACCGTTTTAATTCTTTATCTATAAATTCATATAATACCTTTAAAATCCCATCTCTTAAGCAGTTGAGCATTGCTAAAGTGAACGCATTCCTTCTTCTGCTTCCTTTCCTTGCCTCACTTCCCCACTACTCAGTTTCAATTAATTATATTACAGTTTTGTTTACCATTTCTATTTAACGATGCTTATGCTTCTATGACTCCATTTGCAAGCTGAAATGATTTCCATGGACTCCCAGCAATTACAGATGAAGCAATTAGATACATATAATACTTCCTACTCACTTTCTTCTCCTCCCAATCAATTTTGGCTAGTTAGATTGTCTTCATTTGAGTTCCCTCTGAGGCAGAGTAGGAGACAATGATTTAAGCAAACTGCTTTGTTTGTGAAGGGCAAGAAACACAGGAAGTACACAGAAAGACAAAGCAAACAATAAAAGAAGCTTTAAGCCCGCTAAGTCTGTGGGTGACTGAAGCTTAATCTTGTGAAGAAATTTCAGGAAAGATTTAGTACACATGCCTCATAATTATCTCACCAAGGATAAAGTGATCTGAAGTATTTACTCACCAATTCACATCAGTCATTTGCTGAAGGCTATTCCTGGGGGACTTTAATTCTTTGGCACTTCTTGAATGCTATCCTAAGGTGGGGGGGGGGTTGGTGGGGGAGAGGAGAAAAAGAAAGAAAGGAAAAGAGAGATTCATATAATGGTAGATTTCTTCTAGAAGAAACAAAAGTGAAAAGCTGGCATGATGGGGCATGCTGACAGTGTTCTGTAGGCCTGTTGACGTCTCTATTGTTGATATATGAATTTTATATTCCATTTTATACTTTATTCCCTGCAAGTAATTTTTGTTTTCATCCTTTTAAGTATTTTTAGAATTCACTGTTTTTCTTCCTCCATTGATTTTTTGATTCTCTCTCACTCTTTTTCTCCCTCCCCTTTCTCTGCCCATCCCTTACTCCCTCCTCCCCCCCCCTCTCTCTGTATTTATATTTGTATTAATTTTTCCCTTCAGTAGTTTTCACAGTAACTATTCACAGAAATGAGCCTCGGAATTCTTGCATAATCAAAGTTATTTGTCATTATCCTTGTGTGCTGTAAGCACAATTACTGGATCAAATATCCCAGGCTCACATTTAGGCCAAGCTACTGTCAGTGACCATGAGCATCAGTGATGGGTCAGTGTCACTTGCCTAACTACTGTTCTCGGTAGAAAGAGGCAGACATGCACAGAAATAAGGCAGACTGGAGATACACAAGAGACAACACCATGTGAAAATGTGGAGGCAGAGATTGAAATTGCATTTTAAAAGCAAGGCATGTTAGGCCTTGGCGACAACTTCCAAAAGTAGCAGAGGAACAGGTGACAGATTCTCTGACAGAACCTCCAGTCAGAATCAACCCTATTATTACCTTGATTTCAGGAACCTACCTTCTAATCTGTGAGAAGACATATTTCTGTTGTTTTAAGTTACCCAGCTTATTATACTATTCTATGGTTCATATAGAAAATAGCACACTGTTGTCTTCTCTTTTTGAGATACTATCTTATTTATCTCAGTCAGGATCTCAAACTTTATGTGAAGAAGGAGTTAACACCAGAGATACACAAACTCTATGTAAGGAAGGCTGGCTTTCAACTTCTTTTGTTTCCACCTCTCAAGTGCTGGGATTACAGATACAAACCACCATTCCAAGTCAACACAATTATTACATGGAATTTTATGATCCTATAAAACCTGTATTATCTTTCTAAAATTAGTTACAAATGTTTTAAAGTTAATTCCTTGATTTACAGTTCATTTCTCTTGTATATTGTCTATTCAGAGTTACCATCACAGACTCAGTAAGACTGAAAACATTCTCTCAGATAACATTTTACCACAGCCCTGAGGACATGAATGTCTGGATTTTTTTTAGCTTTACAAGGCTAAGAGGTAGAAGTGTTGAACAAACACACATTCTGGACACATGAATTTACCACAGTTTCCTTTCTGATTCCTAAGAGGGGCTTTTGCTGATGTTCATACTGTTGTGGTGCTTGAGTTTACTGGGAAAAAAAAACCACCAAAAACTTAGACTCAATTTAAATCCTAACATGGCCTTTTGATGATACTACTGTAAGTGTCTTGACAGGAATGAAAATATTCTAGGGAGAGAGAGAGAGAGTTAGAGTTGGGCCTTTTCATTGGGAAGCTCATAGTGGTAGAGACACTGCTGAAACCTGGTAGAGGAAGAACTCGTCTCACAAAAAGATTTTTAATTAATTTTTAATTAATTATTTTATTTATTTATATCTTAAATGTTCCTCCCTCCCAGTTCCCCCTATGAGAGTTCTTCACCCCCTTCCTCCCCTTTGCCTCTGAAAAGGTGCTCCCTCCAGCCCCTGGGCATCGCCCTTCCCTGGGGCATCAAGTCTCTACAGGATTAAGCACATCCTCTCCCAATGGGACAAGACAAGGTAACCATCTGCTACATATGTGTCAGGGGACTTGAACCAGGCCAGGTATGCTCTTTGGTTGGTGGGTCAGTCTCTGGGAGATCCCAGGGGTCAAGGTTACATCATGAATTTTGCAGGCAAATGGATGGAATTAGAAAATATCATCCTGAGTGAGGTAATCCAGACACAACAGGACATGCGTGGTATGTACTTACTGATAAGTGGATATTAGCCAAAAAGCTCAGAATACCCAGGATACAACTCACAGAGCATACGAAGCTAAATAAGAAGGAAAGCCAAAGTGTTGATACTTCAATCCCACTTAGAAGAGGGAACAAAATAATCACAGGAAGCAGAGGGAGGGTGGGACTTGGGTGGGAGAAGGGATCGGGGAGGGAAAATGGGGGCAGCATCAGGTATGGGAATAGACATGAGAGATGTCCAGAGGGGCAGAAGAATGAATAGAAATATTTAGCAGTGGAGGGTGAGGAACGGGGTAGGAGCACTAGAAATCCCAGCCAGCAAGGATTTGAGAGGCTCCCAGAACCCAATTGGGGATGATTTTAGCAGAAATACTCAAGAACTGTGAGACAAAGACTGAAGAGACTACCTGCAGCAGATAGACGTGACTCCCATTGGAGGAATGGGGCCACCCACTCATCTCAAAATTTTCAACCTAGAATTGTTCCTGTTTAAAGGAAATACAGGGACAAAAGTGGAGCAGAGGCTGAAGGAAAGGCCATCCAGAGACTGCCCCACCTGGGGATCCATCCAATCTGCAGACACCAAACACCAACCCTATTGCTGATACCAAGAAGTACTTGCAGACAGTTGCCTGGTATAGCTCTCCTCTGAGAGGCTCTACCAGCACCTGACTAAGACAGATGCAGATGCTCAGTCAACCTTCGGACTTAGCCAAGGAACTCGCAGAGAAGAGTTAGGGGAAGTACTGAATGAGCTGAAGGTGGTTGCAACCTCATAGGAAGACAAACAGTATCACAAAAATATTTTACACCATTGTGACAACTTATACTTGGAGCCAGAAGTAGAGACTAACCTGTCAGTGATGAGAAGAACAGACTTTGAGCAGGACAACTCAGCTATGCATGTCTTTCCTTCTATTTCCACCTAAGCCTCATGTTAGTACCCTGAAGAGAGACATGAGGGTTCACTCAACTTCTTCTTCCACACCTGGCAAAACTGAACGAACCATTCTCTGACTTTCACTAGTGTCTCTTTAATTACTGCATTGAAGACAGGTAGTCAAGCTTAGATTGTAAAGGCTCCCTGGTCCCAGAATTTGACCCTAAGACTTTTGTAGTATAGTTTTCACCCAAATGTATGAACACAATAATACAATTAATAAATGTAGAAAGGAAGAAATTATTTGAGATAACTCCAGTAAATAGTAAAACTACTGGAAAGCGGAAAGGGGGACAGATTAAAAATTTAAAGAGCCCACATACAGCTAATCAGGTAAAATATTTAACAGAGAGAGACATTTTCAAAGAGAAAAAAATATAAAAGGAACAGGCATATAATTAGAAGAGGGAAGGATGAAAATTTCTGCAAAACTGTTTCTCCATAAAAGTAATGAAAATTCTGGCAAATATATTAAAACAATTTTTCATAACTCTGGAAATTAACAGAATCCTTGCATCACCCTGAAAAACAATAATTCAATGAAAATTCCTAACCTTTAATAAGAGTGACAATCCTTGTGACATTTTTACTTTCCTCACTCCCATACCCATCTCTTTAGTTCTATAGTAGACATAAAAATATGAGTAACCTTTTGACTATAGGAGCTGAGACAAAAGGGACCTTGTAGCCACCAGAGGAAATAAGTCAGCTTTATAATGCTTCAAAAATCCCATTCTCAGAACAATCTTACCATTTGATCCTCATTGCAGGTTTCTAGAACAGTAGAACAGAAAAAAGGCAAAACAAACCACTATAAGCCACATAGATCACAAACACATATGTGATTGCTCCCAAACTCCAGAAAATGTATTCTTTTGAAGTATTGCAAAGGATGTTCTCGAGGATCAACCATATGCTAGGTAATAAATAAAGCACCAAATGAGTGTGTAAATGATTAAAAATATATAAAACATACTTTTCAATGGCAATTAATGAACCAGGAGAAATCAGTAAGAGAAACATTTGAAAATTACCATGTATGTGGAGATTAAACCATATACTCTTAAATAACCCACCATGCAATAGAGATCAGTAACAGGAAATATTTGAAAGTTAATATGTATGTGGAAATTAAACAACATACACCAAAATAACCAATAATACAAAGGCTAAATCAAGAAAACAATAGAGAAATATTTTGAGCAAAACAAGTAAAAACAATATCAAGGTGCGACAATCTTTATTCCTTGTTTAAACTAGGAGAGAGCAAGTATTAAATGTTGTGGTCTATAGCAACAATATATACTATACACTTTCCCAGCAATTCTGCTTGTTCTGAGGTTTTAGTTCTTCTGTAGTCCACAAACACAATGCATGTAATTTCGCCATTTCCTTTGATTCGTGAATCATAGTACATAGTAGTGCACCATATGGAAGGCATTCTGCCACTCGTGAACAATTAGAATCTTACTAGGGAGTACCTCCTAAACATGGAAAAGATGGTACAAAGCTTTCTTTTCATGAAGGCTGATAGTTCTCCAGAAATCAAGATCAAAGTAGAATAAATTCAAATACTCTCCGGAACTTGATAGTAAAATCCTACTGATGAAGATTCTACAAGCTTGAATCATAGAATGTATAGAAATCAAGTTGCTATTCACCTAGTGGCTTCACTTTTAATGACTAACATTTGTGGTGCTAGAAAGTACTCTGTATGCTAGTGAAAGAAAAAGTAATCATCACTAACAGCCATATAACTGGGACCTACAAACCCATAACTGCAAACTCTACAGCCTATAACTGGGATCTGCTCACAAGATAGGCTACTTCAATAGTGGAATGTATGTTAAGGTAATAACCAAGTGTCCCTGTCTTTCCTTGGATTTTAGGTCTATGAGATGGAAGCAATATGTGACACTGGGAAAGTAACCAAGTACCTGAAACAAGATAGGTCATAGGATTAGTGTTAAACATACTGTCATTATTGTGCTAAATTAACATAACAATAAAGTAACTCCTAATGCTATACTGCCAAACTTATAGATCAGTACCTAGTTAAGCTCTTTCTTCTGGCAAATGGCAATTAATAATGAAACTTAACAATAGGTGTTCAAAGAATACGTTTGCAATGCTTAGCCCTTAATAGTGTGTTTATATCTACACCTTCTTCTATAAAATTTCAGGAATCTAAGTGGAAGGGTGGACACAATGATTGTCAGAGTCAATGATGGTGGGTGACTTCAAGGAAACACCATTTTCTAAATACCGCAGGCCTGGTACACATGTAAACACACAGCAAATGTCACAGCATAAACAAAATCAGTAGAAGCTCAAACCAGACAAAATCCTAGAATGGAAGAGAGGAGGTATACACAAATTTCTACATTTGATTGCAGCTAGGTGAAGGAAAATTGTTTTTTCAATACTGATCAGACTTCAGGGTAGTTTCTATACTCAGGAGTGGTTGGATAACACAAACTTGACCCTATGAATTTTGTGTTTCCTGTTTTGCTTTGTTTTGTTTCAGAGGGGGAGAGAAAGAGAGAGACAATATAAAGTTGACTAGATACCAAGGCAGAAGAAATGGTATGAGTCAGGAGAAGAGAATCAATATGATAAAATATATTGTATGACATTCTCAAAGAATAAATTACAAATATTATTTTAAAAATGCAAAACAAATCAGTAAAAGCCTGAAATGAGACAACTAGTTTTAGATTTATTGTATGTCTGTGAGTGTTTTGCCTTTACCTGAATGTACATATATACACCACACTTGTGAAGTGCCTGAAGAGGAGAGAAAAGAGTGCTGGAACCTGTTGAACTAGATGTATAGATACTTGAGATTACCCAAATGGGTTCAGGGAACCAAATTATGGCCTCTGTAAAAGCAATACTTGCTCCTAAACATCAAACCATTTCTCCAGCCCCCCCCCCCCGAAAAGGGAAATTATTCAATCTCCTTTCCCTCCCCATTCTCTCTCTCTCTCTCTCTCTCTCTCTCTCTCTCTCTCTCTCTCTCTCTCTCTCTCTCACACACACACACACACACACACACACACGCACACATCTAATATATATTACCATATAGGTATAGTGCCAGATACCTATAGTCCCAGCACTTGCAGGCTGAGGTGGGAGGATTACTGTGGCTTGACTCTGAGTCTGGTCTTTATCTTGAAAATGTGTCTCAAAAAAATAAAATTTGTAGGAATAAGTTTATCAAAATAAGTGAAAATCTTTAAAGCTGATGATTGTAATGCATTGCTTACAAAGGTGAAGCAAAATCCTAAAAATGAAACTATTTCTAATAATGATAGTTTTATTTGAACATTTACTATTAGGTTTTAGACTACGATGGCAATAATACCCAAAGTAACATATAGATTCTCTATAATTCCCATTAAAACATGTAGCTTTCTTGTTTATTTCGACACAGGGTTTCATTCTATAGCACTCAGGCTGACCTATGACTCAATATGTAGCTCAGATTGGCCTCAAACTTCCTGCCTCCAAGCACTGGCATTACAAATGTGAGATACTTTACTTGGTTCTTTTTAGTCTACAGGGAAAACTAAATCCTGAAATTCATATGAAACTGCAAGAGATTCCAAATGTCCTTAAATCATTGTGAAAAAAGAAAAAGAAAATTGGAGAATTGGCATGCCTCAATCTGAAAGCTTACTACAAATTATAGTCATCAAAATACCAGCACAAGTATTGATCAATGGACTATAGCTGAGAGTTAAAAATAAACCCATATATCTGTGCTTGATTGATTCTCAACAGGAGCTCCAAAACTACTTATAGGAATGGAGGACAGAGTCTCTTCAATAAAAAGATAGGACAAAATGGATCCACATTCAAATTCTTTTTTTGATTTTCTTTGTTTACATTCCAAATGACTTCCCCTTTCCTGGTTCGCCCCTCCCCATAAGTCCCATAAGCCCTCTTCCCTCTGCCCACTCCCCAATCATTCCCCTCCCATTTCTCTGTCCTGGTACTCCCCTACAATGCTGGATCAAGCCTTTCCAGGACCAGGACCCTCTCCTTCTTTCTTCTTGGGAATCATTTGATATGTTAATTGTGTCTTGAGTATTCACAGCTTCTGGGCTAATTAATATCCACTTATCAGTGACTGCATTCCATGTATATTCTTTTGTGTTTGGGTTACTTCACTTAGGATGATATTTTCCAGTTCCAACCATTTGCCTAAGAATTTCATGAATTCATTGTTTTTTTTTTGTTGTTGTTGTTTTGTTTTGTTTTTTCGAAACAGGGTTTCTCTATGTTGCCTTGGCTGTCCTGGAACTCACTCTGTAGACCAGGCTGGCCTCGAACTCAGAAATCCGCCTGCCTCTGCCTCCCAAGTGCTGGGATTACAGGCGTGCGCCACCACCGCCCGGCTGAATTCATTGTTTTTAATTGCTGAGTAGTATTCCATTGTGTAAATATACCACATTTTCTGTATCCATTCCTCCATTGAGGGACATCTGGGTTCTTTCCAGCTTCTGCCTATTATAAATAAGGCTGCTATGAACATAGTGGAGCATGTGTCCTTATTGCATACGGGGGGGGGGAGGGGAACGGGAGGGGGGAATCCTCTGAGTATATGCCCAGGAGTGGTATAAAAGGGTCCTCCGGAAGTGTCATGCCCAGTTTTCTGAGGAACCGCCAGACTGATTTCCAGAGTGATTGTACCAGCTTGCAATCCCATCAGCATCCTCGCCAACACCTGCTGTCTCCTGAGTTTTTTATCTTAGCCATTCTGTCTGGTGTGAGGTGATCCATGTATGCGCACATGCATGCAACACACACACACACACACACACACACACACACACACACACGCATATCAGATGAGGAGAGTGAGGTAGAGAAATTTGAGGTCAGTCTGGAAAAAAATGTTATTTAAAATTAAATTAAAGAAAATTAAAATACTACCCAATATTTGGTGAGATTTAGATGTATACAGTTCTTAATTTGAAAAAAAAAAAGGACAGGGCAATAAGAAAAAAAACAGGGCAAATAAAATACAAGTACCATGCTACACGCCATAGACCAAAAGAAGCTAAACAGGAAGGAAGGCACAGGAAGGATGCTTGAATTTCACATAGAAGGGGGTGTAAAAGAGTCATAAGAAGCAGATGGAATGTGAGAACTGGGGGAGAGAGGGTATAAGGAGGAGAATGTATAGTCATTCTTTTTTTTACAACTTACTATAGTAAGTGTTTGACCTCCCCTCAGCCCAACATCTGCTAGAAGTAGAAGGGGAAAAAAAGTTGTTAGAACATGGGGAAGTAGCCCTGTTTAGAAAGAGTCCTTTGAGGGGCAATTTTGATCCTTGGTGTCAGAATATTAGCAGTTCAATCCAGTAGCAAACACCAGATATAAATCAGCAGCTGCAGTCCAGTCCATGTGGTAATCACCATACGTGAACCAGTAAGGGCAGTTAAATCAGAAGAAACTGCAAGTTTCGCCAACTGGCACTAGGTTGCAGAGGCAGGTAGAAGCCTTAGGAACCTCATGAAAAGTTCTTTGAATAGTTTTTTCTCTATGGTGTCCCTGTAAGTGGACCTCAGAAATGTAAGGTGAATCAATACATGTGAGTCATTAGCTAAGAATTATCAAGGCAAACCTATGTTCCAGTTCCCACTGTTTCTAGGGTTGTACTTTCCTTCCTTCCTCATGCATCCTTTCACATTTCTGCTTTAGCAAAACATTCTTTCTGCTGTGTTCCCCAGCAAAATATCACTTGACATATCTGAATTTCCAAGGAAACCAGAAATTTCCACCTCAGGAATGGGAAGGTTCAGGATTAAGTGTGGGGAAGAACAGAAGAGATGGTCACATGGCCATGAAAACTTAATGGAAATCTGCGACTGATAGGGGTGAGGAGTGGAAGCATCTCCAGGTTGAAACAAAGACCTGGGATAAGGGAGGCACCCGAGAATCAATGGGGATGATCTTAGCTGTGACTCACAATATAGGGGATGAGGAATCTGAAGAGGCCACCTCCTGTGGCCAGGTAGGAACCCAGTAGAGTGATAGAGACAAATTTACCCCATAAAACTTTCAGCCCAAAATTTATCCTGTCTACAAGAAATGCAGACATGGGGAATTGAGCAGAGACTGAGGGAATGACTGGCCAATGGCTAACCCATCTTGAGACCCATCCTATGGGCAAGCACCAATCCCTGACACTATTGATTTTACCTTGTTATGCTTGCAAACAGGAGCATGTTGTCCTCTGAGAGGCTCTACCCAGCAGCTGACTCAGACAGTTACAGACACCCACAGTTAAATGTAGCTCAGGGACCCTTATAGAAGAGCTGGGGTAGGATTTCAGGCCCCAAAGGAGATAGGAACTTCATAGGAAGATCAACAGAGTCAACTGACTTGGATACTTGGGGTTCTCAGAATCTGAACAACTACACAAAGAACATACAAAGGGCTGTACCTAGGCCTCCTCTCACATATCAAGCAGATATGCAACATAGTCTTCTTGGGGATCCTGAACAAATATGGAGCAAGGTGGGGAGCTATCTGAAAAGCTATTGCCTATATATGGGATATGTTCTTCTAGCTGGGCTACCTTGTCTGGCCTCAGTGGGAGAGAAAGTGCCTAGCCTTGCAGAGACTTTAAGTGCCAGGGTGGGTGGATAACTAGGAGGTCCCCACCCACTGAAACAAGAAGGGGAGGGCAAAAGGATGGTGGAAGGTGACAGTGAGCCAGATTTAAAGTGAATAAGCAAAAAATTAAATTAAATTTAAAAGAATACAGGTCAAATCTCCATGGCTTTGAACTTGGCTGAATTTTCTTATATATGACACAAAATTTACCAAGAAAATGATGAATCTCACCTCATTGAAAGTGAAACACTTTGTGGTATAAATGATATCTTCAAGAAATAAAAAGACAAGAAAAGAAATATAGGAAGTATTTATAAAACAGGTAAAATATAAAATGTATAAGGAAGACAAACTTTATAATGAAAAGACAAGCTTCCAGTTGGTTTCTGTCTCTGGCTTGGGACCATCCTCTGCCACATCACCACATACCCACCATATCCATATACCATATTCATATCACTTGGAGGTAGCTAACCACCCAGGAATACAGTGAGGACAGTCAGCACAGATGGGACCTCCCCGTCTCTTTGGCTTAGGACCATCCTCTGCCACAGTATGCCATTCCCAAGTGGCGCAGGGAGGTAGCTAAGCACACAGGAGTGAATAGAGGCCTCATAGCTCTGATAGAACCACCCCACCACTCAGAGGATCATGTCCAGAACCCTCTGATGGAAGCCTTCCTGTTTCTTTCTCTGGCTTGGGACCATACTCTTCCACAGCACACCATATCCAGGTGGCACAGGGAGATAGCTGACCCCTACAATACGACCCATGCTTTCTCTTGGCTTCTTACAGTGACACTATGACCCTGAGCTTTCTCTTGGCTTCTTACAGTAACACTATGACCCTGTGCTTTCTCCTGGCTTCTTACAGTGATAACATTGGACACATGTGTGAGTACTTTTACATTTGTCTACTAACTTGCTTTCATAATATTTTCCTGGAAAATATATGTCAGTCACAAAAAAGAAAGGTTTTGCTTACTCAAAGATGGATGGGTCATCAGCATGTGGTCTATAGCAGTCTTAGACAAATATTCAATGTCTTCAATGTCTGTGGAGGTCAATCCACCAACCCATGCCACAATACAGAAGCCCTTCAAAAGCAACGTACCAAGGGCTCAAGAGATTGTTCAGTCCTCTGGCAGAAGCCCTCTGGTTTCTCTCTCTGGCTTGGATCCATCCTCTAGCACAGAGCCATACCCAAGTGGCACAAGTACAGGGAGGTAACTTAACCACCCAGGAGTCCAGAGGGGCCTGTGTGCACAGGTAGAACCACCCTAGCCATTCAGAGGATCACACCCAGAACCCTCTGGCAGAAGCCCTCCAGTTTCCTTCTCTGGCTTAGGACCACCCTCTGCCACCATATCCAAGTGACACAGGGAGGTGGCTAAACACTCAGGAGCACAGATAGGCCAGGCAGCATAGATAGGTCCATCCTCGCTGCTCAGAGGAAACAGCTTGAAACCCTGAGGACACAAGAGCCTAGGAGTGGCCTGGGACAGGAATTTTCTGATTTCTGCACACACTCAGAGCTGATAGGGGCCACAGAGACACATACCCAAATACAACCACAAGGGACCGGGTCTCTTGGGAGTACCTATATAACCATGTATACACAGAGAGAACTGGTCTCCCAGGAGCATAGGTACAGAGGCTTGAATAACAGATAAGCCAGTCAGAGACAGTAACACCAGCTAACACCAGAGATAACCAAATGGCAAAAGGCAAACACAAGAACATCACCAACAGAAACCAAGGTAACATGGCACCATCTGAACCAAGTTCTCTCATAACAGCAAGTCCTGGATATCCCAACACACTAGAAAAAGCAATATCTGGATTTAAAATCATATCTCATGATGCTGATAGAGGATAAACAACTCCCTAAAAGAAATACAGGAGAACATGAGTCAACAGGTAGCAGCTCTTAAAAAGGAAACATAAAAATCCCTTAAAGAAATACGGGAGAACATGAGTCAACAGGTAGAAGCCCTTAAAGAGTAAACACAAAAATTCCTTAAAGAATTACAGGAAAATACAATCAAGTGAAAAGTGAACAAAACCATCCAGGATCTAGAAATAAAGTAGAAACAACAAAGAAATCACAAAGAGAGACAACTCTAGAGATAGGAAACCTTGGCCTTTCCCCCTTACTGTTTTTTATATTATTTCTTTGTTTAGTGCATTTGGTGTTTTGATTATTATGTGACAGAGGAATATCTCTTCTGGTCCAGTCTGTTCGGAGTTCTCTAGGCTTCTTGTATGTTCATGGGCATCTCTCTCTCTTTAGGTTAGGGAAGTTTTCTTCTATAATTTTGTTGAAGATATTCACTAACCTTTTAAGTTGTAAATCTTTGCTCTCTTCTATACCTATAATCTTTAGGTTGGTCTTCTTGTATCCTGGATTTCCTGGATGTTTTGGACTACAAGCTTTTTGCATTTGCAACGACACCTTAGAAAGAGCAAGATAGTAATCTTTCCACAAACACACAAAAAAAAGATAACCACAAAAATATATAAAAAATAAAAAAATAACAGGAAGCAACAATCACTATTCCTTAATATCTCTTAACACCAATGGAATCAATCCCCCAATAAAAGACATAGACTAATGGACAGGATACGTAAATAGGACCCAGCATTTTGCTTCATGCATGGCATGCTCCTCAGTGTCAAAGACAGAAACTACCTCAGAGTAAAGGGCTAGAAAACAATTTTCCAAGCAAATGGTCCCAGGAAACAAGTGGAAGCAGCCATTCTAATATTGGATAAAGTCAACCTTCAACCAAAAGTCATCAACAAAGACATGGAAGGACACTTAATACTCATCAAAGGAAAAATAGAACAAGAAGAACTTTCAATTCTGAACATCTATGCTCCAAATGCAAGGACACTCTTATTCATAAAAGAAACTTTACTAAAGCTTAAAGGACACATTGCACCACACACTATAATTGTGAGTTTCTTCAGCACACCACTCTCATCAATGGAAAGATCAGGGAAACACAAAATAAACAGAGATACATTGACACTAACAGAAGTTTAGAACCAAATGGATTTAACAGATATCTATGCCATTCCATCCTAAATCAAAAGAATGTACTTTCTTCTCAGCACCTCATGGTACCTACTTGAAAACTGACCATATAATTCGTTACAAAACAGACCACAACAGATATAGGAAGATTGAACTAACTCCATGCCTCCTATCAGATCACTATGGAATAAAGGACGTCTTCAATGGCAAAAAAAAAAAAGAAAGAAAAAGAAAAAAAGAAAAAAAAGAAAAGTCCACATACACATGGATGCTGAACATTGTTCTACTCAATGATACCTTGGTCAAGAAAGACATAAGGAAAGAAATCAAAGACTTTTTAGAATTTAATATAAATGAACGCACAATGCTTCCAAATTTATGGGACACAATCAAAGCAGTGCTAAGAGGAAATGTCATAGCTCTGAGTGCTTCAAAAATAATGCTGGAGAAAGCATACAGTAGAGCTTAAGTGCATACATGAAAGCTCTAGAACAAAAAGAAGCTAATACAGACAAGAAGAGTAGATGGCAGGAAATAATTAAACTCAGGCCTAAAATCAACCAAGTATAAACAAAAAGAACTATACAAAGAATCAACAAAACCAGGAGCTGGTTACTTGAAAAAATCAACAAGACAGATAAACCCATAGCCACACTATCCAATGTGCACAGAGACAGTATCCCAATTAACAAAATCAGAAATGAAAAGGGAGATATAACATGAGAAACAGAGAAAATTCAAAAATCATCAGATCCTAATACTAAAGCCTGCCTATACTCAACACAACTAGAAAATCTGGGTGAAATCAACAATATTCTAGACATCTACCAAATATCAAAGTTAAATCAGGATCAGCTAGACCATCTAAACAGTCCTATAACCCCTAAAGAAATTGAAGTGGTCATTGAAAGTCTCCCAACCAAAAAAACAAAACAAAACAAAACAAAACAAAAACAAAAAAAAACCCAACAAAACAAAACAAAAAACCAAAACACATCAGATGGTTTTAGTGCATAATTCTATCAGACCTTCAAAAAAGACCTAACACCAATATGCTTCAAACTATTCCACAAAACAGACACGGAAGGAACACTACCCAACTCATTCCATGAATCCACAATTTTGCTGACACCAAAACCACACAGAGATCCAACAAAGATAGAGAGCATCAGAACAATTTGCCTTATGAATATTGATGCAAAAATATTCAATAAAAGTCTTGCCAATCAAATCCAAGAATACATCAAAATGATCATGCACCACAATCAAGTAGGCTTCATCCCAGGGATGCAGAGATGGTTCAATACAATGATAGTTATCAATGTAATCCACCACATAAAGAAATTCAAAGAAAAAAATAACACATGGTCATTTCATTAGATGTTGAAAAAACATTTGACAGCATTCAGCATCCTTTCATGCCAAAAGTGTTGGAAAGAACAGGAATTCAGGCCCATCCCTAAACATAGTAAAAGCAATATACAGCAATCCGGTAGTCAATATCAAACTAAATGGAGAGAAACTTAAAGCAATTCAACTACAATTATGGACTAGACAAGGCTGCTCTCTCTCTCCATATCTATTTAATATAGTACTTGAAGTTCTAGCTAGAGAAATTACACAACAAAGGTAGGTCAAAGGGATATGAATTGGAAAGGAAGAAGTCAAATTTTCACTATTTGCAGATGATATGATAGTATAATTAAGCGATCCAAAGAACTCCACCAGAGAATTCCTACAGCTGATGAACAACTTCAGCAAAGTGGCCAGATATAAAATTAACTCAAACAAATCAGTAGCCTTCCAATAATCAAAGGATAAACAGGCTGAGAAAGAAAGTCGGGATACCACACACTTCACAATCATCAGGAACCATATAAAGTATCTTGGTATGACTCTAACCAAACAAGTGAAAGATCTGTATGAGAAGAACTTCAAGTCTCTGAAGAAAGAAATCGAAGAAGACCTCTGAAGATGGAAAGATTTCCTATGCTTGTAAATTGGCAGGATTAATATAGTAAAAAATGGCCATTTGGCAAAAGTAATCTACAGATTCAATGCAAACTCCATCAAAATTCCAACTCAATTCTTCATACAGTTAGAAAGAGCAATTCTCAAATTCATCTGGAATAGCAAAACCCAGAATAGCTAAAACTATTATCAACAGTAAAAGAACTTCTGGGGGAATCAGTAACTCAGACCTCAAGCAATACTACAGAGCAATAGTGTTAAAAACTGCATGATATTGGTACAGAGACAGACAGGTAGATCAATGGAATAAAATTGAAGACCTGGAAATGAACTCACACACCTATGGTCACTTGATCTTTGACAAAGGATCTAAAACCATCCAGTGGAAAAAGGATAATCTTTTCAACAATTGGTGCTGGTTCAACTGGTGGTTAGCTTGTAGAAGAATGCAAATTGATCCATTCCTACCTCCTTGTACAAAGAACAATTCCAAGCAAATCAAGGATCTATACATAAAACCAGACACACTGAAACAAATAGAAAAGAAACTGGGGAAGAGCCTTGATCACATGGGCATAGGGGAGAATTTCCTGAACAGAACACCAATAGTTTTTGCTGTAAGATCAGGAATCAACAAATGGGACCTCATAAAATTACAAAGTTTCTGTAAGGCAAAGGACACTGTCAATAGGACAAAAAGGCAACCAACAAATTGGGAAAAGATCTTTACCAACCCTACATCCTACAGAGGGCTAATATCTAATATATACAAAGAACTCAAGATGTTAGACTCCAGAGAATTAAATAATCCTATTAAAATGAGGTACAGAGCTAAACAAATAATTTTCAACTGAAGAATATCTAACGGCTAAGAAGCACCTAAAGAAATGTTCAACATCCTTGGTCCTCATGGAAATGCAACTCAAAACAACCCAGGAATTCCACCTCACACCTGTTAGAATGGCTAAGATGAAAAACTCAGGAGATAGCAGGTGCAAGTGAGGATGTGGAGAAAGAGGAACACTCCTCCACTGCTGGTCGGATTGCAAACTGGTACAACCACACAGGAAATCAGTGTGGCGTTTCCTCAGAAATTTGGGCATAATACTACCGGAGGACCCTGGTATACCACTCCTGGGCATATACACAGAGGATTCTCCAACATGTAATAAGGACACATGCTCCACTATTTTCATAGCAGCCTTATTTATAATAATGAGAAGCTGGAAAGAACCCAGATGTCCCTCAGTGGAGGAATGAATACAGAAAATTTAGTATATTTACACAATGGAATACTACTCAGCTATTAAAAACAACGAATTCATGAAATTATTAGGCAAAGGGATAGAACTAGAAAATATCATCCTAAGTGAGGTAACCTTGAAAGTACTGAAGCAAGTTAAAATAGCCACAAAAGACTGGATATTATATTCACTATTTCTAGTTATTCTATTCATATGAAATATGTGCAATAGAAAAATGTGCTGAGGGTCATACTAAAGTGAAGTGGCAATTTTTCGTTTTGTTGGAGACCAAGTTGTATTATGTGATGTTTTCCTAGAAACTACCTTATGAGAGGATGTTTTGCTGAAGCAGACACTTGAGAGGATGCTTCGTTGAGGCAGACATTTGAGAGGATGTTTTGCTAAGAACAGACAAATGGTGTTTTGCTGGAAGCTGCCTGGAAAAGGTACATGTGATGTTTTGCCCGAAGTGGATGCTTTAGAAGACATATGATGCTTGGAAAAGATATACTTATATCACAGTGCATAACACTGTGGCACTGGTTTCCCTTGTCTTCTTCATTTGTCATTGTTTGTTGTGACTTCATAGAGAGAAACACAGCAAAACACTTGTGATGATACTCCAGAGGCTTCTTGCTGCTTCCACAAGATTGTCAGAACTTCATGGCTTCTTCTAGATCTAACCACTGTTGTTGATGGTTAATAGTGTTTGTGAGTGGATTGAGCTACTGCTGCTGATTCCTGTGAACTGAACTCCTGATATGATGAAAATGAAGTTTTGGATACCCAGAAAAAAACTAACCTATTTCTAAACAGTTCCACATCCACCTTTAACCTATTACCCTTTCCTTTTTCACTACCTCTGGTGGGCTAGAAGGCAGGTTGAGACATTTAAAAACCCTTATTTAGGTAAATTTTGAAAAATCTAAGCCTAAACTAGAGTTTGCCTAAAATTGCATTCTGGGGGTGTAGAGGAATGGAAGTGAGTTTTAATGACTAGGCAGTTGATTTTGTTAGTGAGCAAAATGTTCTAAAATGAGATCATTCTATTAGCTTCATAGCTTTATGAATGCACTAAAGATACTGGGTTATACACTAGAAAGTGAATAAAATTTGTAACCAGTGCATTATACTTTAACAATGCTAATGTAACTAGATGAGTAGAAGTGCTAAAAGACCAAGAATTAAAAAACTAAATTATTTTAATGAAATACATAAATATATAAAAGCATAAATTAGAGAAATACTTTTTAGATTCAATGAAAGCAAAACAGAAATTACAGAAAAGGGGCAGAAATAATGCAATATTTATGTCGAAGCAAAGAATACACCTTACAAAGATTCCAGATTATACCTTAGGAGGCACCCGTTTTGTAGAATCTGCTGCTTTGCTGTAGTATAAATCTATAATCACTACTCAGGAGGAAGTAAGCCAAAAGAAACCCTTTCCTACATTCCCCTCGACTAAAAACAAAGGTCCTCCTATTGACCATAACAGGAATGTACTGGCCTCTGCAATCATGCCATGAACACCTCTGAAGAAACTCAAGGTTCACCTTGTAGCAGTGTTTCTGCAGTCTTAATATCTCTTTCAATATCCGCTTGATTGAGTTTATCTGTAAATAATACTTGATTCTTTCACCTTTTATGTGGTTCTATTTGATAAAAGAAATTGTTAAGATTACCAATTTTGTCAAAGTGTACTGTGTGTGACATGGTGTACTAAGCACACTGAAGTAGCCAAATGTTTACTGTTTCTTTAACTTATACTCAATTTCCCTCTAAATTACATTTTCTGTATACTTTTCCTCCTCGAAGCAGAATCTCCTAGAGGCATGTTAGTAACATATTGGGAACTGAATAGTTTTCCTTCCTCTTTCATTTATTAATATCATTCCACCCTATAACTTGTCACCCAATCCATCAGCTTTCATATGTGTACATATATATACATATACATATATGTATATATATGAATTATATATTTTTAAAATCTAAAATGATAAATTATTTTCTGCTTTTTAAACCAAATTTTATTACTGGGTGTTAAAGAATCTAACATTGCAATATGTAAATCTGTGAAGACTAGCTCTATTTAATTCATTCAAGTGTGACAATTACTATGGTAAGTACTGGCCACAAACCAACAAACAGGACATAGTTCCTTAACTCTAATAGCTCATTATGCTTTTTTCATAACTAATTTTACTTACAGTATTGGGGATAGGCTTTCTCCAGCTCTGCTACAGAACTAGGCTCATAGACTACACTGGCTTCACTCCACCCCCACCACTGACTTTGGTGGCCATCTCATAGTCTTGATGGCTTCAATATCTGGGAGTCTACACTCTAACCAAGACAGTACATTCAACACATATCATCCTCGCTTCAGGGACTCCAACTCTGCTACATGGTACCAAGCCTCAACTTCTCTCCATGACTGCTTCAATCCTGCAGCATTCATACACCCACATCTATGCCATGTGGGAAAGTCTTATACATTGCCACATTTTGCTGCCTGCTTGATATAGGCTTTGTTCTCCTCTGGATCACAGCTTCTGTGTGTTACCCTTAGGAAACTCCTCAGATGATTTCTCCTCAGTGATACTGGTCTCCCATTGATACTAGTCTTTTGTTAATCACATTTGATCACAGCTGCTGCTTTTGTTTGTTTTTGCAGACTCAGCTGATCAGCATTTGTTGTCCTATTACACAAAGGTTTCACATCTACAGCTTCCTAATATGAATATTTCACTATAACATCCCTGCAAGTCCTTGAGTGACTTTCAAACTTTCTTTAGAGACTTCACAAGCCAAGATCCACATTGCTCTCAGCATTATCTTCTAAGTTCTTACAACAGTTCATTACTCTCTGAGCATTCAATGGCTTTTCCTATTGAAAGCTCAACAACCTTCCTCAAAAACAACATGGTTAAGTACATTACAGTAATACCCTATTTCAAATACCAATTTCTGTTTTAGTTTGCTTCCCAAACTATGCTATGGGGAGGTCTACGACCAAAAGTTACATAAAAAAAGAGATTTATTTGGGTTATTAGTTACCATCCATCACTGGTAAGGAACCTATAGATTGGAAATAAAGCAGAGTTCACAGAAGAACTTTTCCTATGGCTTCCTCAGTATTTTAATACAGCCCAAGCTCATCTATCCACAGTTGGCAACCCACCAATCATTCATGAAGAAAACGTTCTTATACACATGTCCACAAGACAGTGTGACAGAGATGGCTCCTTACTTGAGGTTCCATCCTTACTTATGACTTTAGTTTTTATAGTGTTGATAAAACTGACCCTGATGAACTATAGGCCACTAATGGACGAAGGCTTATATTTATCAAAAGGTACTTTAAAGTGGACTAAAAGCTTTAACCTCCCTTCTAGCCACCACCCACCAGAGGTAATAGAAGGGAAAGAAATAGTTATTTTGGGTGAATCCAGTCTATGTTGCCAAGATATCAGCAGTTCAGTTCACACAAATCAGAAGTGATAGTTTGTTCCACTCCTAAACACCATTCACAAGTCAGTGACAGTCCTTTGTTCCAGAAGAAACAGGGAGGTTCTGCTAATAGGACCAAGTCTGTGCATCAAGAAGCAGTCAGACCACCAAAAGTTCTTTGCTCTATGAAGTTATGACAAATGACTATCAGCAAAGAAGACAATGTGAACCGATACTGTCAGTGTCATCAGCAAGGAACAATGTCAACAAAGCCCAAGAAAAGCCAACAAAGGGTGGCAAGGCAAACCAATGCCATCCACTGTCTGTTGAGCTATATTTCTACCCTTTCCGAACCTCATGTGTTCTCTCAGGAGTCCACAATAGGAAAACATCACATGCCCTATTTCCAGACAGCTTTGAGAAAAACACCACATGTCTCTTCTCAGCAAAATATCCTCTCATTTTTCTGCTTCTGCAAAAACATCCTCTTATGAGACAGTATCCAGAAAAACATCATATGACAAAACGGAGTTTGCCAAAGAATCCAGAAATTTCCACTTCAAGTGGATTCTTAGGGAAAGGCTGACATTGTATTTAGATAATATCACTAATGAATCCACCAGGCTTCAATGGATAGAAACAAACTCATGGTCACAAAGAGGGGTCTACTTGAAGTCACTGCATCCAAAATTTAAATAGAAAGATTATGAATGTAGAAAAGTGACTTGTGGGGAGGAAGGATGGAAGATGGGTGTGGAAAGGAGCTAAGAGATGGTATAAGTGAGATTACTAAGAATGTAATATGTATGTGTATGAAATTCTCTATTGCCAATAAAAACAAATTTAATAAAGAAAGGTTAAAAACAAAGAGCAAGTAGTACATAAAAAGAAGCAGCAGATAGAAAATCATTATCAAAATATCCATCAGCAATGAGTAAAGTAGTCTGAATGGGCCAGCAAATGAAAGGGAAGATTATCAAATTGAAGGTTTACAAATATCCAGTAGAAATCCACCGGGGAAGTCACATTAAGGCAGCCATGTTATATTCTCTACTGGGTATACTAAGCCCCTTCCAAGTCCCAGGGTCCATTTTTAACAAGTTTAAACAGTATATGATAATTTACCAATATAATGTATTATTTGACTTTTAATTGTTTATGTGATGTAGGAGAATTGTGTTTGGATTAAGTTATTTTGAATATTTGTAGGACTATAACTAGTATGAATACAAAATCTGCATTGATTCAATTTATTTTGGGTCAAATGTAAAGATAATAGTTAATTATCATGTTTTCACAGTTTCTTGGAGTCTTTTGGTTGTTTGACTATCATAGTCAGGTGTAAAATATTTTAGTTACTTTTTTAGTGGATTTATAAATTTCATTTGTTTAACATCAAATTTTTTATATATTTAATTTACAGCTCTCCTTTTGAGATATGATTTCATGGTATATCCCTGGCTGGCCTGAAACTTGCTTAAAGAAACATTCCAAAACTACCACAAAGGTGATAGAGGATCAGTGCTTCTCTTAACCCTTTTCTGAGATGGTGATTAACAGAGACCCACAGTAGGCCACAGTACAGAGAATGAGGGACTATAGAATGTTTAGCCCTAAGTGAAAATACTGCAAGTTTTGCTTCCAAGGTTCAGAAATCATTGCTGAAAAGGGAACAGAAAGGGTACAAGAGCCAGAAGTAGTAGATGACTATAAGGAAATACTATATTATATAGCAGAGCAGCTGTACATAGGAACTTACAGTGACTGTAATAGCATGTACAAACACTATGGAAACCCAAGACAGACCTTGTTTCATTTTTTAAAAATCTTATATTTCCCATTTTGGTAAAACTCAAACATTTTATCTATCATAACTTAATTTTTTAACTAATGTATTATTTTTTTTACAACTTTTTAAGTCAAAGATATGAACTTATATATTTCATAGACAGTTTCTTTCACTGGATTTTCTTTCTTAAAATAAATACTTGAATCTGAATTATATCCACGGAATAAGGGAACAAGTTGAGATCGCCTATATTGCCTATCCATATATATCACTTATACTACCAAACTTTTGTTTTTCTATTGAAAATCTCAGGAAAACTTATTCACTGCCTGGAGTTTTATACTTTTCCAGCACTGTGGTTTCACTGAAATTGAGAGTTAAAGGTTTTTCTTGCCAGTACAAGCCTGCCAAGACATCAAAGACATTGAACAGTAGTACTTTTCTTAAACAAGAAAAGGCAGAGGAGAAAATAAAAAGAGAGAGCCAAAAATTTTTAACATGTTAACTCTGTGATTGCAACATTGGAAAACACAAAATGCCAGGTTTTCTATGGAGTGTGGCTTCCTATCATCAACATTCCCTTTATCACCAGTCTTGTTATCCTCTCATACATTTTTAAGATTATCTATAATAGTCACTCTTTCAAAACAGAAACATCATCTTGTAGATCTCCTGCTGACAACACCATTATGTTTTGTTAGGTCCTGAGATTGACTATGAAAATTATGATTTCATATGAACTTTCAATAAAATTTTCAGTGAGTTCCTAAATATGCAGCAAGCAAAAACAAAAGATATCAACCATTGGATAGAGAGACACTGGGCAAAGATAGGAGGGCATTGTCAAATTGGGTACTCACAAAATCCTGTAGATACAACAGGAATAACAAAATCGAATAAGCAGAGCAAGCAAAAGATAACATGATCAAATCAGAGGTTAAACATCCAGCAGAAACTGACCAGGGAAGCCTTATGGAAGCACCCAGATGGAGCTCTCAATCCAGAGTCCCAGATGGAGTAGAAGGTCCCATTGGGTGAGGCTTACAAGTGGAAAAAACTAAATACCAGCCAATACATATCATCATCCAGCAGAAATAATTAGGTAAGCCCAGCTGACACTGTTAATAGAGGTTTTGTTAGAAAATTTGAAAAAAAAAAAGCAGAGTACTTTTTCTGTGGATCAGCTTCTCCCTTCTCTTTTTCACTATTAACATTTTTTTTGTATTGTGGAATAAACTGTAGTAGCCTGTTATAAATAGCTGATCTTCGAAATAATTACTGTGACTCAACATTTTCAGTACTCTTAGGTGGTTATTTTTCCCCTATCCCCATTCCTGAGCCAGTAAACCAGCCTGGCCCAGGACAAGGGTTGGAAGATAACTCTTTCAGAGTACACATGGACTTCTAAAGTTAACACAAATTCATTATTTGCCAGCTGGCATGCTTCATGGGGGAACTTGACCAAGTTATGTAGGCACAAGCCTTAGTGTTCTTGGCTTTTTGTGCGCTAAAACCATATCCTGGTTGAGGCACTTCAATTAGCAAAAACAGTTAGCAATAAGCAGAACTATGGAAGCCAAAAGGCAAGGTTATTTTACTTACAGACATTCCCAGAACTATGGACTATGAGGGATGAGGTCTTTGTTCTTGTTTTGGCATGTGTTGGGGGGAGGGGGTCTATGTGCTGTGCTCTTAGGTCTGAAAGGTGTCTTGGTGCCTGTAACATGGTGCCAGTTGTGCTAAGATCTGTGGGCCTATTACACAAGAGTTTTCAGAGGAGACAGAGGAGAACATCCTGGGTACCAGAGTCAACTTGTAACAATCTTAAACACCATGTGATAATTTATCAAAATTACCAATATAATATATACTATATTTCCCCATACTCTTCATCCACAATTGTGTGGTAATTGTCTGATACCAAATGTTTCATTTTGACCTATGCATTGGTAAGAAAGTATAAAATGCATATGATTGTATTTCTATCTATCCCTTCAATTTGAGTGATCTTACCAGGACAGACATATAATGAACTGATGGGTAATACAAATGACATAGAATCTATCTATACTTCAGGAAAAAAATGTCTTCCATCACTCTCTGGCCTCCAACATTCATAAAACATACATTCAGGTCAGTTGTACCAGACTCTTTCACAAGAGCCTGTGGAACATATCAAATTTCCAAATTTATTTTAGATATAGATATCAATATGAAATATAGCAGAAATAGAATATTAACCAGGTATTGGTTATATTTGTGGCATTTTCTTGGTGATTATGATTTGCTTAGATATAGGCAATGAGCCCTTTTCCCTTCCATTGGTATATACCACTTCCTTGTTTTTGCCTTTCACAGACCTTAATGATACATCATTAAACATTAGGTCCCAATGAACTATTAGCATTGTTTTTTGTGAACAACTGCATTTACCTTTGACAGTAAATGAAGGCTGACTTAGTAATTTGCTTGGTCCAATAAAATACAACAGAAGTTATGCTATCAGGTCTTACTGCTTATGTTCTTACTCTCTTAAACAATGGAGACATCAAACAGCTAGGAAGACAATAATACATTGAGATTGTGATCAAGTAGCACTGAGATTTTGCCTGCCTCTTCTGAGGCTTAGAGCCATGTGGCTGCATTCCAGGCAACATTACAGCAGAACCAACCAATCCAGAGAACTTGGAGAATAACAAATTGCTATAAAGTATTAACTATTGAGACTTCTTTGTTATGTAAAAAATAGATACCTAATCTATTTACCATTTATAAAAGTTTCAAACCAAAACAACAACAACAACAACAACTCCCATTACAAGAAGAACTGCCATGGACTGACAGTCACAGAGTTTCTCATGTGCCCACAACTAAGAAAGAAAAAGAGAGAGGGAGGAGGGAGGGAGAGGAGAGGAGAGGAGAGAGAGACAGAGAAAGAGAGAGAGAGAGAGAGAGAGAGAGAGAGAGAGAGAGAGAGAGAGAGAGGATTTTCATCCTCGCCTGCAAGGCAAGTTTGGTTTTTCACTTCTAGTATATATTAGTACATGCAGAGTCTGAAGGCACAGAAGACATGACCTGCTTTCTTAATCACTACTGGCAAAATGCCTAGTGAGGAAAGGAAAATATAAAAAGCTTCTGCAACTCTAAGTAACTCTGTCCATGTTTTATTATTTCATTTCGCAATGTCAGTGCCCCAGCCATGCACCAGTGCCTCTCCAGCTATGTCAGGGCTACAGTGCAAAGTCTCCTTAATTTCTCCCTTCTATCACTTTCTTATCCGTGTGTGTTGATTTCCCTGTATAATTTATCACTGACAAGACCTGAGGTAAAGCACCTTGGTTGTTAGAGTGTTATTTATACCATTTATCATCCTAGAAAAATGATGAGGTATTATGGGTTTATCTAAGGGTGGAATTCAATGCCTTGCACATACTAGGCAAGTGCTCTTCTGCTGAACGGTATGGCCAGCCTAAGTATCATTTCACAAACAAAACCAGTGAAATAAGGCTCACCAGGTAAAAAAGGCAGAACAGTGTGCAAAAGTAAATCTTGGAGGTTCTATAGTCACATTGCTTAGTTTTCACTCCTGGGTCTGCAAATTACACTGTAGCCTTATAGAGGTTGCTTAGACACTTCTTGGGTCATTCTTCTTATCTGACAAATACATTTAGTAATAATTATAGCTCATTTGGTACTATTGTAAGATAGATGTGAACTGGTTATGTATCAGCTAAAGAAGTTTAGCTGCTAGCATTATATTTACTATTCTGGAAGAAAAATGCAACATTTGGGCAAAATAATTACTTTGGCCAATTACAATATATCAAGGCTCCAATTTTCTTATTTGTGACATGAGTAATGTAAGGGCATTTTCAGGTCGAAAATTCAACCTATCGGTGAGATGCTCAATAAAGGGTTAATTTTCACTAGGGAGAGAAAAAGTCTCCTCTTGCAGAGTGGGCCAAAAGTCATGAACAACAAGGAACTTTTGAAAATTATGTATTTATTTGTTACTCTTTCAGAATTATTTATTTTGTGTATATGAGCATTTGCCTGCCAGTATGTATGCATACCACTTTGTAGCTAGTTTGATTCTTTGGAACTTAAAGATAATTGTGAGCTAGGGTGTAGATGCTGGGAACTGTATACTCAGGCCCCCTGCAGGAGCATAATGTGCTCTTAACCACTGAACCATCTGTCTAGATGTAGACTTCTTTATTAAATATATAAATGAAGGCTTTATTTTGTTTGGAAATTGATTTCAATTGTAAAGAAAAAATTTTTTCACCTGGGAATAAGAAATGGTGAGAGTTAAGGAACAATTACTATGCAGCCAAGAAGAAACCATGTAGGTATATGCTTTCAGTAGATTTTCAGAGAGACATTTGAAAATCAATGTGGTAAGTTAAATTGACACTGTGCTTTTTGTTGTTGTTCTACACTGTCTAAATACTATAAATATTTTTTTAAAAAATGTTATGTCATTCCTAATATATACTATTTGGGTAGTCTAAACATAGCTGCATTTGTACTGAACATATGCAGACTATTCTTTTTCTTGCCATTATTTATAGGTATTTATTGCACAAATAAAGTATCATACATTTGTAATTATAAATACACACATGTGAAGATCTTAAAAAAGCTTACATTTATCCTAATACATTGCTATTAGTAGTCATGTTGAATGTGTGCTAGTTTGGGCCAACAATGAACCAAAAGAAGCATGAACTACAGAACACAAATAATCTAAACAACTCTCTCCTTTCCCAATTTTTCTTCCATACCTCCAAGCCTTTACTTTGCTAAAGAAAGCAAATTACAACGTACTTCTCTTCTCCTCCAGAAGAGAATAATAATAGCAAAAACTACAAAAAGAAGGATGAAGCCATAAGAATGTTACTCAGAGATGTGAGAGAATCAGAGAAGGCATTCCGACAACTTCTGGAATATTGCCAAGTAGAAAAATGATAATATACAAAGCAAAGAAGAGAAAATAAAAGTGATGATTGGGAACAAAAGCTAAATTTTTCTTAGTCCTCTAATGTGGGCACGCAAAAGAGTATCCAATATCCAATATACCCATCTCTTCATATACTAAGAGAAAGGCTATCCCATATAAAACAAATTAAATTTTTTAAGAGTAAATTAGAACATCTGGTTGAACCAAGCACTCAGAAGACAACCTCATTACCTTGAAATTGGGGAGCTTTACTATGAGTCATAGCCCAAAAGAATTTTTTTATATAAAATTAACAAACAGTAAAAATTTCATATAATTCTCAATTTATTAGTTGGAATTCCTAGCAACATAACAACACAACATACACACACATGGGATGGGGGACAAGAATGATATTTATAATGAGGCTTACATGGTTATGGGTTATGAGATCGACAAGTCACAAGATCTTCATAGTGACATTTCATGCTGAGGACTTGAGATAGTTGATGGTATAGCAAAAGACAGATTTTTTTTTAAATCTAGAGAAAGGACCCAAGGAGCTGAAGAGATTTGCAGCCCCATAGGAGGAACAACAATATGAACCAATTAGTATCCCCAGAGCTCCCAGGGACTAAACCACCAACCAAAGATTACACATGGAGGGACCCATGGCTCTAGATGTAAATGTAGCAGAGGATGGCCTTGTTGGACATCAAAAGGATGATGTGGCCCTTGGTCTTGTGAAGCCTAGATGCCCCAGTGTAAGTGAATGCCAGGACAGGGAAGCTAGGGTGGGTGGGTTAGTGAGCTTGGGGAGGGGGGATGGGTTAGGGGATTTTTGGAGGGGAAAGGAGGTAAGGGGAATAACATTTGAAATGTAAATAAAGTAAATATTTAATAAAAAATGAAGAACAGATCTAAAAAGAGAATTCTTAATAGAAGAATCATTAATGGCCGAGACGCACCTGAAGAAATGTTCAACATCCTTAGGCATCAAGCAAATGCAAGTGAGAACTGCTTTGATATTCCACCTTATACCTGTCAGAATGGCTAAGATCAAAAACACAAGTGCCAGCACTTGCTGGCCAGGATGTGGAGCAAGAGGAACATTCCTCCATTGTAGGTGTGTGCAAACTTGTACAAACACTTGAATACCAATTTGGCAGTGTATCAAAAAATTAAGAATTGATCTATCTCAAGACCCAGCTATACCCAGGAGTGGTAACTCCTGGGCATATACCCAAAGGATGCTCCAATCTACCACACGGACACATGCTCAGCTGTGATTACAGACTGGGTCTTAAAACCTTAGACAAACAGCTAGAAAGAGGACATGGTCGATGTCTGAAAGGGGACAATGCTTTATTCTGAGCCTGAGGGCCGGAAAGAGAAAATAAATGTCAGATAAACTTGATAGTATGTTTTGTTTTGTTCAGATCTTCAGCTGGGTGGAGTCCACCCACACGTCAAAATTGTTTTACTTCTTCTACTCATTCGACTATTATTCACTTGAAGGAACTCTCTCATAACCACATTCACAATAAGGTTTGAACACATATGTAGGCTCCTCATATTCCTGTCAAGTCATACATCATTGGTGCTATAATAGTCAGTCTATATTTTTAGTAATTTTACTACACATTTGAATGAAAAACTACCCATGAATGGAAAAGATAAATAGGCAGAAAATTAGAAAAAGAGAGAAGTTTAGGACTAGATAAAAACATGAGAGCAAAATACACAAAGAAAGTTGTGGTGTGACTATATGCAGAAAACAAAGAGGAGATGCCATGGTGAAAAGACAGTCCTGATCAATTCAGATCTCTCTAAAATGAAAAGCATGAGAAGTAGTTTCAAATCTCATAAAAGGTTTGTAGAAACATCCAGAAAGTGAACAAGCTAACAAATAACGTACCCTAACCAGATTCAGAGAAAACAATCCATACATTTCAGAAAAATAAACTCAAGAAATAGAGAGGAATACAGAGATGAAAATTAGTAAATAAATAGCACATTTCCAAAAATGAGAAAAGTGCTTCTTTAATTGGATAGTCTAAGCTAAAATATACCAGGTAAAATTAAATAACATGATGTAAATTGAAAACACCGAGAATAGAGAAAAAATTCTAAAGACATGCGGAGGAATGGAAAACAGGCAAGTTCAACATGAATGACAATTACTTTGCCCTTAGCATAGTGATCCAATATTGGATGTCAGGGGACTGTAGCAATGTTTTTTCTTTCTCCTTTTAAAGTATCTCATTCCCCTGAACATGCTATATCCTGATTATGGTTTCTCCTCTCTCATCTCCTTGCAGTTCCTCTTCATCTCTCATCCCATCTGGATCCACCCCCTTTCTGTCTCTCATTAGAAAACAAGCAGGCTTTTAAGGGGCAACAATAATATAAAGTAAGATAAAACAATAATTAACACATTAAGCTAGGACAAAAAAAAGAGAAGGAAAAGACCCCAAGAAAAGGCAAAATATACAGATATAGACACAGAGATCCAATCATTCACATACTTAAGATTCCCATAAAAACACTAAAATGAAAGCTATAGTATATATGCAAAGCTCTGTGGAATATATGAAAAAGCCCTGATACATTTGAGATAAGGAACCTGCAAAGATGTCATTGAGTTCGTTTTTTGCTGTGCATCTACAGCGAGGCATACAGCTTATCCTTAAGATTAGTTTGTTTCTCCAGTGATGCTCCCTGGGGGAAAAAAAAACTAAAAAAAACTAAAATTTATATTTACAAGTGGTTATCAATTGCAGATGGCTTCTAGCATCTGAGTTTGGGAAGATTGTAATTCCAGGCACTGATAGGTGGCCTGGTTTCTGTTGCTGTTTTTAGTTCTTAGGAGGTTGTGATTGCTCTGTGTTGCCTAGTGGGAAATTCTGGGATTCTGCTAGGTGTGGCCACTGATGGTTTCAGGTAAAATGTGTTTCTATATATTAAGAAGGGACAATCAGGAATGTGGAATAGGCTAGAAGGGAATGACTAAGGGGATCCACAGGAAAGAGGAAAGCAGACTAAGATTGCTTAACTTTCAAAATGACAGCGGAGAGTGAGGATAAGCCACAGCAGTTAAGACTGCCGCAGAGCTTGGAATGGGAAGAGTTATTAGATATGGAGGGGAGGAGGGAGAGTAAAGGTTTGACACCCACTTACCTGTTTATCTGGCTAACTTGCTTCTCTGGCAGGCTTGACTCCACTCACAAGTTCCCAGGGAATGCCTGCTGAGTTGGGCACTAGGATAATAGGATGAGCTAGGAGGAATGTGGCAGGAGAAAATCCCTTAGAGATGGGCACACTGAGGAGGGAGAAGCCACAGCAGGTGGTCTGCTACAGAGGGGATTTGGAAAAGATGAGAGAGGTCTGTTTAGTGGGTTCCTAGTGAAAGCCTGCTGGTGTTGGGGATTGGGAAAAAGGGATGAGTAGAGAAAAAGAAGGTTGAGGGGGAAGAGCTGTATGATCCACTGGAAATGGGGATAGATGGGGTGGAGGCTGCAGCAGGTGGTCAGCTACAGAGCTGGGCATGATGCTGGAAGATTGGATTTGGAGGAGAAGAGGAAGGGGTGAAGATCTTCAGCTGACCTACCTATTTCTCTGGCTTATGCTGATAGGCCTCCAGGTGAAGTAATATTTTCTTTTAACATATCAACCAAAATGAATTTCTTCACCCAGAATTTTATCCCAGCAAAGTCATCATAAATAGTAATTAGTTCATGGCTGATAAAACACTGTTACAGTAAAAAATATATGTAATAAATATGAAACTATATTTCTTCTCCACTATATGAAACCATAAATCAGCCTCTCATAAAACAAAAGCACAGGTTATCAATCACTTCTGTCATATTTGTTGTATTGTATACATTTCTATTTTCATAGTATAATCTTTGTGTGTGTGTATGTATGTGTATATATATATGTGTGTGTGTGTGTGTGTGTGTGTGTGTGTGTATGTATATAATCTTGATTATATCCACTTCTTACTTTCCTTCAAACTCCCTCAATTTCTCCTGCACTTTTAAGTCCCATTTACTTTTATTTTTAACAGAGGGTCATTCACTAGGGCACAGACAATGTACTAGTGGCTACATTCCTAAAGAAAAATGATTCTCCATTCCTCAGCAGGCATCAACTGCGAATAGCTCCTCAGGAGCTTTGGTCACCCCTCCTCCACCCATACTGGAAGTAATTGGCATGATTTTGAATATACATGTCTTGTGCTGGTAACCACAGCTTATGTAAGGTTTGTTTTTTTTTTAATATGTGAAACATAAATAACACAACTTTGTTTTTACTGAATAGAGTTTGGCTTTTCAGATAAATATATCTGTATTCTTTCTACAGCCAGGAACACAGGGATTTATAGTGATGTATATAATGTGTTTTTTTTTTCTGTCTTGTCATGTTCCAAGATGTAATTGCCCTGTGACTTAATGACTCAGCCATTACTAGGTAGATGAACGGTTTCCAGCTTCTTTTCCTTTACAAACATGCTACATTATATCCCATTGTAGAGACACCCAAATGCCCAAGCTTTAAAATTTTCTGCAAAATATAGTTTGCTTTCTAGGCTTCTTTACCACAATGAATGTTTCTAAGCCTTTTTCTTTATTTCTATTTTAGCTCCTTGTAAATGTAGCAATTTTGTTGTGTCTCCCAGGGTTCTGATCTTTTCTTCCTTTCCATGTTGTATCTAGTAAGATTAAGGGGACTTCTGACAGAACTCTTCAAACTATCATTTTTTTTATGATTCATTTCTGTGTGGAGACATTTACTCCATATCATAGAATTATGGCTTTCTATCTCAGGGGACACAGACAGAACTAAGTTCTCTATGATGCTTTTCTTGACAAATATTTAGAGAGACGGATGAAACTGATAAATCATTTTAGTATGTCTATTAGGTTTGAGTTATTTAGCAACGTGGTTACTGGGTCAAACCAGCTGTTCTAGCTATTACAAGGAAGAAGTGGACAGCGTGTAGGTCCTAAAATTTCTATTCTTTGGGATTTAAGCTGAATCACAGTATCTCATTCCTGTAACCCCAGCACTTAAGAAGTGGAAGCAGGAGAGTAAGTTCAAGGTCTGTTTGGACTATGTGTGACTGTCTCAAAAATAAGAAGTCCCAATATACCCAATCCTTCTTGTGTTGCATCAGTCTTCTGTAACATTTTGTATAGATATTTTTTCTTGTGTTTGGTGGTTACTCTTGAGTGTCATAAAAAAAGATGCTTAATTATTCTATCTTTGTTTAAAGAACTGACAAGTCACTGACATTTATTTGTTTCTTAGATATTATTATGTGACTACATTCACTGTGCTTTTCAATCCTTAGGAACGAATATTAATGAGGAATATTTTCTGCATTTTTAAAAGATTATGACTAAACAATGCAAGTAAAAATAAGTTTATGCAAAATCTAGGATCCATAATGAGAGAAACATATTTTTCCTTTTGAGTCTAACTTGATTTGGTTAACATGAAGTTCTCTCTTTTGCAAATGACATATTTTATTTTCTGTAAATAACATAATCCTTCCTTTTGACTGAATAAAACTCCGTTGTGTATATATACCACATTTTCTTTGTCCAATCATCTGTTGACAGACGTAGGCCGATTCCTGAACTTGGCCTCTGTGAATAGTGCTGCAGTAACACTGACACACAAGTGTTTCTGTAAATGTTACTTTATACTCCTTAAGGTGAATATCAAGAGGTGTCGGTCCTATATGTGCAATGTGAATGAAGTGAAACTCTATAAAGGAATAAAGGCACTAACTGGTGGAATGAGAGACAAGAAAGAGGAAATGCATTTTAAGTTCATTATATATTTTTATGAAAATGTCCTATGAAACAATACCATGTAAAAATAAACACACAACAATAACAATAAGAAAAGGCAACTTTTTGTGTCAACAATTTACAAACAACAAGAGTAAAATCAAATGTATTGTGTATTCTGGTTGTGTTTGTTGAGCGTGGTTAGGCTATACTATGTTATTTCAAATGTCATCTGTTGAAGTTCCAATTGGCCTGTTTGTCTGTGTTTGGAGATAGGGCCTTGAAATAAGTAAAGTTAAATGAAGCTGTAAGGTGGGCACCTAGTCCACTATGACTGATGCACTTATCAGAGTAAGATAAACTGCAGAATTCTCGTTGTGTGCTTTTCCAAAACAAAGGCCTTATAAAGATACTTGGAAAAATCAGCCATTTGCAAGCCAAGAAGAAAGACTTCACCACAAAACCAAATCTGGTACTAGACATCTGCCCTCTGAATTATGAGAAAATGAACCAATTTTTTGTTGTGTTTTTGACACACAGGCTAAGCCAAAAATTACAAATCTGCCTGTTCCTTAAGTGTTTGGATTTTATGTGTGTGCCACTGTAGCTGGCAGAAAATAATTTTTCATTATTATTATTATTATTATTATTATCATCATCATTATTATTTGGTCTATGGTATTTTGATATGGCATTAACCAGAGTTATTAGGGTCAGACAGGCTCCAGCAGCTCTAAAATTGCAGGCTTTCTCTACATCCTTGAGAAGCCAAGTAAGTACACAGTGTAATAATAAAAAGAAGACATCTGAAAATAGTAAATAAATAAATATCAAGTAAACAATTCAAACATTGAGACTTCTACAAAAGGCAACAAAATCATGAGGCATCTACTTCATCTTGCCTGATGTTTCCCATGCTTTATATGCTACTCTCCCACTACTTAACAGCTATTTTGTTACTGGGCTGACTGTTGGCATTTTTAAAAATCATACACAAGTTAATAATGATCTCAAAATGAATGAAGTGTTTTATTGACAATTTGAATATACCAGAAATGCACCTTCTTAGTTTGGATTTTACTGCTGTGAACTGACACCATGACCAAAGGACAACATTTAATTGTGGCTGGCTACAGGTCAAGAGATTCAATCCATTATCATCAAGGCAGGAGTACGACAGCATCCAGGCAGGCATGGTGTAGGAGGAGCTGAGAGTTCTAAATCTTCATCTGAAGGCTTCTAGTGGAAGACTAACTTCCAGCAGCAAGGGTGAGGGTCTTATAGCCCACACCACAGTGGCACAACTATCCAACAAGGATACACCTACTCCAACAGGGCTACACCTCCAAATAGTGCCACTCCCTGGGCCAAGCACATTCAAACCACCACAACACCTTCCTTAACTAAAACAAGCCAAAGCAAAACAAAAAGAATGAGGTATTTTGAGAAAGAGGGAGGAAGGAAGGAAGGAAGGAAGAGAAGAGAAGAGAAGAGAAGAGAAGAGAAGAGAAGAGAAGAGAAGAGAAGAGAAGAGAAGAAAGAGAGTGAGAGAAAGGGAGAATGAAAGAAATGGAATGAGATAGATAATTTTAATATATGGTTATAATTGTCCTGTTTTAAATGAGATATTTTGAAAAACAAGAAGGGGAGAAAGGAAAGGAAGACAGAGAATTCATATTCAAATAAATTTTATTTCTAGACATTATTATAATTGTGCTTATTATTAGTTGTTAGTATCAAAATTGTTCAGTTTTATGATATTGTAATTAATCTCTGCCCATCATTGTCTGGCCTCCAATTTCTTTGAACATTTAAATTTTGTCACACATAAGTATGCATAGGAAAAACTAAATCAGTTTACATAAGGTACTATTCCTACTTTTCAGGAATTTGATGGGTGTCTTGGATCATATCCCTTACAGATAATGTAGGATTATGTAATATTGGTGCTAATATTGAGTAATTAATAATCAGTAAGTGAGAAGTTAAAGTGTTTTACTCGGATTCTAGGTTAATAAATATATATTTTCACACATAAGCCACACAAAAGTGATGGTCTCTCAAAATGATATAATAAAACATATTCACTCATTTGAAAATGGCTTCTAAATGTCTACTGTAGGACAAAGAGTCTGCTGAGAATAGCAATGAACACAAATAGATATAAATCTTCCTACCTGGAAACAGAAAATATAATATGTAGAGAGACTGATCTCTAACAGACAATTAACAAGCACTGGGCAAGCCTGTCTAATGACTCCTACCATGTCTATGTTATAATTATGGAAACCTTTGTAGATTATCAGGGGTAGGATCACTCCCTTCTGGACCAGGCCTGCATGTCCTGGCATGAGTGGCCCTGCCTCACTTTGCCTCACCAGAAGATGTCAAGTAGCCAGTATTCAGGTTAAACTTACTTTCCACTCTACTAGGTCTTGTCCTACAGCACCTGGAACTCCTCTTCATGCAAATGAAGCATTCCCAGCATCTTGGAGATACAAATCTGGACAAGAATTAATGGATACATAAGCCATAGGCTCTAGGTAAGAACCTACTACTATTATTTTATTATGTGAATATACTATCAACCCATCTCCTAAATATTTATCTTTACACCTATAGATGAGTGCACCGCACACCACCTCTTCCCAGTAGGGAATACTTTTGTTTGCAATGAATGAAATATAATACAGAAACTAGTGACAATGGAGTTCTTAGCCCTGCATGGGGCCTCCATATCACACCTCTTTTCAAGGCCCAGGAAACATCACAGAAGGGTGGATGGAAAAATCATGAAAACCAGAGAATGGAGTGAGAAGTCCTACTATGAAATTGAATCTTTGGGGCAAAGTACAGATATACCCATGAACTTATAGCAGCTGTGATTGACAGCACAAGACCTATGAAAGCTCAAGCACATCAACAGTTCAGCTAGAATGGCTGAGGAGCTCATAAAGTCGCCCCCCTTCTCTGAGGAGTTATTAGAAGTTGATGGCTGCTTGAAGAACAAGCATCAGTTTGTTTTAGGATTGAGAGCTTTTTTTAAGTTTGTCCACTATAGAGTGCCTGACTCTATTCGAATACCCATACTGGCAGCACTGATAGGACTCAATGGGTTCTTAAGGACACATAATAGGACATGAAGTTAGCAAAATGTTGTGGGCATAGGAATCCAAGAAGAGTAGAGAGGGAATGGCAGGTGAATTTGATGAAAATATATTCTTTTTTTTTTTTTTTTTAGGTTTTTTGAGACAGGGTTTCTCCGTGTAGCCCTGGCTGTCCTGGAACTCACTCTGTAGACCAGGCTGGCCCCGAACTCAGAAATCCACCTGCCTCTGCCTCCCAAGTGCTGGGATTACAGGTGTGTGCCATCATGCCTGGCTAAAATATATTCTTATACATGGATGGAATAAATTAATCAAATTAAATTAATAATTTTAAATCGGGCTGGCTAATAGTTCTGTTATTCAATCTACTATTATTATGGTGGCAAGCATGGTGCCATGCAGGCAGACATGGTGCTAGAGAGGTAGCTGAGAGTTCTACATCTGAATCAGCAGGCACAAGAAGAGACAGAGAGCTAATAACTTAATTAAATGGATCTAGGCTAATAACTTTACAATTGTCAAAGTTGATGGTAGCAAACAAAATTTCTGCAGGGGCTGCAGAGTGGTATATTTAAATTATCGTAACCACCTAACAAATCAAGGCATCTTCCTTGATTTGTGGCTAACCTGGACATCACTACTACTGAAAAAAGTGGAAGTGTATGTATTGCTGCCATCAATCCTTTGATCTACTAGAGATGAGCAATGTCAAAAGAGGTCCTAAAGATAAAGGCCAAGAGGAACAGAACCGTGAATATAGCTATGACATTCATGAGGGAATGAGTACTCAACATATAAAACAAGGAAATGAAATAGTCACAGTTCATAGGCAATTCTTCTCTGCCCTATATTTTTCCTTGTACAAATTAGGCATTGTATCTATCACATATGTAATAATTCCTCAATCTACCACTCTAATTACCTCTTGCTATAGTTAGGATATGGAATGTTCCTGGATATCTCAGGCATGAAAAGCTAGCATCTTAGGGTTTCTATTTCTGTGAAGAGATGCCATGACCATAGCGACTCCTTTAAAAGAAAACATTTAAACCGGGCTGGTTAATAGTTCTGTTATTCAATCTATTATTATCATGGTGGCAAGCATGGTGCCATGCAGGCAGACATGGTGCTAGAGAGGTAGCTGAGAGTTCTACATCTGAATCAGCAGGCACCAGAAGAGACAGAGAGCTCCTATGCCTAACTTGAGTGTCTGAAACCTAAACCCCTGCCTGTTTCCCATTATACACTTCCTCTAACAAGGCCACACCCACTCCAACAAGGGCACACCTCCAATGCTATCATTCCCTATGAATCTATAGGAGCCATTTTATTCAAACCACCTACACATAGGTACCTCAGTTTAGTGCCATTGGGAAAGTTAGATCTTTCAATGAGGTGGAGCCTAGATCGAGGTTAGTTTGCTGAGGGTGTGCTCTCAAGATAGACAG
The DNA here is from genome assembly GCA_964023405.1 of Apodemus agrarius. NCBI lineage: Eukaryota > Metazoa > Chordata > Mammalia > Rodentia > Muridae > Apodemus > Apodemus agrarius. The sequence goes on from OZ030010.1 coordinate 6,508,679, forward strand.
TGAACTAAAACACCTTTATAACTCTTTGATTCACTTCCCAGACATGAGATGAATCTCTTGTTCCACCATCAGCTTCTGCTGTGATATATTACCACATTGTAAGTCTATATTAATGGGGGTCAATCCATCATGGATCAGAAGTATAAAACTGTGACCTCAACCTTTCTTTTTCTTTTATAAGCTTATTATCTTAGGTAATTGTTATGGAAACAAAAGGCTGACAGACACTTCCTTATATCTTCCTCTGTACATTCTCAATATTATATTTATTTGATGCCTTTACATTGTCTACTTTTGTATCTTTTCTTAATCCACATTTTCAAAAATATTCATTTCACTGGCAATGTATGAAGCATATATGTGCTTCATATATACTCAGGTCTTATAACCTTGTTTCACTCTTAACTAATTTTACCAAAATTCTCATTTCATAAATAGAAGATTCCAACTATTAACCCAGACCTTTGGAGAACCATACATCCACTCCCTGTTTCTCAGTTCCCCTCCCCTAACTCCCCTAAATCTCATTGATATTGATTACATTTTAATTTGAGAACTTTGACCTACATTGATTGACATTGGAAAAAACGTTTAAAACAAATGTTAGTTGTATTTATTGTACCTTGTTACTGAGAAGGTTTGAATAGTTCCACTTACTGAAATATCTCTTCCCTTAAGTGGCCTTGTTGAAAAAGTTCCCGTCTAGCTTTCAATGTACCAATACAGTATACTTTACTTTTATTTTCCTGGCATCGTGAAAAGATTAGATTTCTTTCCTCTTTGCATCGACTTCTAAAAGTTAAAAGGTTTTGTTTTTTTTTCTGGTGAGATATTTATACTATGTATTTTGTTTTCCAAATTCACCTCTGGCTTCTATTTTGCTTTTTATCTCTCAAATATTTGTTCTCCCTCCCTCCTTTCTCCACCCTCCCTCTTTCTTCCCATTTCCCTTTTTGTCTCTCCCTTCCTCCCCACTCTGTTTGTCTGCCTTAAGCTGACTGATATTTGTTTCTAATATGAGTTCAAAAGTGTTTTCTGCCTCTTACCTTACCTATAATTTAGCTTCAAGAATGACCCCACCTGATCCTCATCTCTGAGGTTGAACATAGACTTCATGAAACATCTTCAGGGCCTTCTTTTCTTTTAGTTAAGCAATATCATTGATGTAAATTGGAATGCAATAAGTTGACCAAGTTTGCAGCATATAGTGGCTCTATTTTGATTTATACATGCATCCATGACATCATCACTACAATAAAAATAACTAACATCCCATGATTCCATGCTCCACCAAGAGTTTCTTTACATCCCTTCACACCTTTTTGTTATTGGTTGTTGTTTTGTTTTGTTGGTATGTTTGGAGAGAGGACCTCATATGGCCCTCTAGTTGGCTTGGAACCTAGCTGTATAGCTCAGGCTGGCCTCATAGTCCTTATAAACCTGTCTTACTTTCTATGTGCTATGACACTAAACATGTGACAGCATTCCTGTTGCTTTTCATGCTGCTTATTAATCCTTTGTCATGCTTTGCCCAGATGCCATTCCATGCCTTCACAAACTTTCTTTCAATATATGCATTTATCCAGATTTTTATGTAAAAAAATGTATATTCTTGTTTTTGGCTTCTTTGACTTGCATAATTAGGTCAATATTCATTCATACTGCTGTTAATAATTCCTTTCTTTATAAGGCTGAATGATATTCCATTATAAGAATGCATAACAATTTGTTTATTCATTCACTTATTAATGGACATTTGAGTTGTTTACAGTCTTAGGTTGTTACACATAAAATTTATCTGAATATTTGCATGCAAACCTTAGCATAGCTATATACTTTGATTTCCCTTGGATAATTGTTTATATATCCATTACAACTGTGTTTTCAGTAGTGTTAGAATGGCAAATCTTTTTACTTATTTTACTTCCAACCTGGGTATGTTTATACTTACATGTATTTCTTTTAAGTATTATGTTGGCTAGATTTATATCAATCTGGCACAGGCTAGATTGATAGAGTCATCTTGGAAGAGGTACTCTCAAGTGAGAAAATGCTTCCATAGAATTGGTGTGTAAGTAAGTCTAAAGAAAATTTTATTAATTAATGATTAACAAGAGAGGGCCAAGCTATTATAGTTGGTACAACTCCTAACTTGGTGGTCCTGGTTGGGTGGTATAAGAAAGCAAGCTGAGGAAGCAGTGGAAATAAGCCTGTGGATGGTACTCCTCCATGGTTTCTGCATCAATTCTTGCTTCCAAATTCCTAACTTGAGTTCCTGGACCTGATTTCTCTCAGTGATGGACTTAAAAGCCTTAAGATGAAATAAAGCCTTTTCTTCCAATGTTACCATTGTTATAGTGCTTTATCACCAAAAAAGAGAGAAAGAAACAGTAACTAAGTACCATAGAGTGAAATTTAGTTTTTATATAATCTATCAGTCTCTGACTTTTGATTGGAGTGTTTAGATAATTTATATTTAATATAATTAGTAATGAACTTAGGCTTCCATCTACCACCTTGAAAATTGTTTTCCATTTGTCACATGTTTCCATTGTTTTCCTCTTCTAATTTTCCCCTTCCTATATACTAGTTAATTTTTAAAATTCCATTTTAATTTCTTTGTTGGAGTATTGTTTGTAACTCTGTTTTGTTCTTTTAGTAGTCACATTAGAGTTTATCATATATTTTAAATTTATTATAATCAATCTTTATTTAATATTACATTACTTCAAATTAAGTATGAGAAACTTAAACACGATTTTTCCACTTCTTATTAAAACATGTAAAAAAAGAAGGAAAAATTTAAATTTATGAAATTAGAATAAGTTTTGGCTATCAATTCATCCAACAATTTTCCAGTCCCCCTTTTATCCTTCCCCTTATTTAGGAATATCAATTGAATGTAAATTAAGCATGTGATGTTGTCCTACATATCACTAGTAATGTGTACACCATTTTCATTCTTTTTATTCATTAAAGGTAGTTACTATCACCATGTCTTGAAGTTCATCAACTATTTCTTCCTCAGTCTCTAAGCTGCCATTCATCTAAACTGGTATATTTTTTTCATCTAATCAGTTATTTTTTATCTCCCTAGTGTCATTTTGAGTCTTTGGAATATATATATATATATATATATATATATATATATATATATATATATATGTATATAGTATTTACATAACATGTCCATTCTTTTCTTAAGCTTTAGCTTTTTGCGCATATAGAATTCAGTATATTAACTATTTTAATATCACTGTCTGTCAATTAACACATCCTTGTCAGTTCTAGGTCTGTTTGGGTTAACTTATATTTCTTATTCTGAGCTATGTTTTCTCATTTTCCTTTCCTAAGAATCCTTAACAGTATGGCAAAGATTGAAAGGCTTAACTTGTTTAGCTATGTACCCCATTTTTAATAGGGTTATTTGGCTCTCTGGAGTCTAACGTCTTGAGTTCTTTGTATATATTGGATATTAGCCCTCTGTGGGATGTAGGGTTAGTAAAGATCTTTCCCCAATTTGTTGGTTGCCATTTTGTCCTTTTGACAGTGTCCTTTGCCTTACAGAAACTGTAATTTTATGAGGTCCCATTTGTCAGTTCTTGATCTTAGAGCATAAGGTATTGGTGTTCTGTTCAGGAAAATTTACCCTGTGCCCATGTCCTCAAGGGTCTTCCCCAGTTTCTTTTCTATTAGTTTCAGTGTGTCTGGTTTTATGTGTAGGTCCTTGATCAACTTGGACTGGAGTTTAGTCAGGGGATAAAAATGGATCGATTTGCATTCTTATGCATGCTAGCTTCCAGTTGAAACAGCACCATTTGTTGAAAAGGCTATCTTTTTTCCTCTGGATTTTTGTAGCTCCTTTGTCAAAGATCAAGTGACCATAGGTGTGTGGGTTCATTTATGGGTCATCAATTCTATTCCATTGATCTACCTGCCTGTCATTATATCAATACCATGCAGTTTTTAACACTATGTCTCTGTAGTACTGCTTGAGGTCCAGGATACTGATTCCCCCAGAAGTTCTTTCATTGTTGAGAATAGGCTGAGAAGCACCTAAAGAAATGTTCAACATCTGTAGTCATCAGGAAAATGCAAATCAAAACAACCCTGAGATTTCACTTCACACCAGTCAGAATGGTTAAGGTCAAAAACTCAGGAAACAGCAGGTGCTGGCAAGGATGTGAAGAAAGAGGAACACTCCTCCACTGCTAGTGGGGTTGCAAGCTGGTACAACCACTCTGGAAATCAGTCTGGCGGTTCCTCAGAAAACTGCGCATAATACTACTGAAGGACCCCCTTATACCACTCCTGATTATATACCCAGAGAATTCCCCAGCATGTAATAAGGACACATGCTCCTCTATTTTCATAGCAGCCCTATTTATAATAGCCAGAAGTTGGAAAGAACCCAGATGTCCCACAACAGTGGAATGGATACAAAAAACGTGGTATATTTATACTACGGAATTCTACTCAGCTATTAAAAACAATGAATTCATGAAATTCTTAGGTATATGGGTGGAACTGGAAAATATCATCAACCCAATCACAAAAGAACACACATGGTATGCACTCACTGATAAGTAAGTGGATATTAGCCCAGAAGCTCTGAATACCCGACACAATTCGCATATCAAGTGATGCCCAAGAAGAAGGAAGGAAAGGCCCCTAGTCGTGGAAATGTTCAGTGCAGCAGTGTAGGGGAATATCAGGACAGGGAAATGGGAGGGGGTTGCTTAGGGAACAGGGGAGAGAAGAGGGCTCATGGGACTGTATCAGGGAGGGGGGAACCAGTAAAGGGGAAATCATTTGAAATGTAAATAAAGAATATATCTAATAAAAATAAAGTGCAAACAAAGAAGATAAAAAGAAAATTTAACTTGTTGCATACTGGAAAATTTTGTATTTCTCTATATATTCTTGAATGTATTCTTGGCTTATTCTAGAATGAAATAAAATTACACACTCCCCCCCAAACAGTTTGATCTTTTTGGGCATTCAGAGTGGCATTCAGTCAGTATTCTGCACCACAGAAGCAAGAACATTTTTTTAGATATATTCTTTATTTAGATTTCAAATGATTGCCCCTTTCCTGGTCCCCCACCCCCCACCCCCTGGAAAGTTCCATAAGCCATCTCCCTGCCCCCGTTCCCCAATCAACCCACTTCTGCTTCCCTGTCCTGGTATTCCCCTACACTGCTGCATTGAGCCTCTCCAGGACCAGGAGCCTCTCCTTTTGATGTCCAACAAGGCTGTCCTCTGCTGCCTATGTGTCTGGAGCCATGGGTAACACCATGTGTACTATTTGATTGATGTTTTTTCCCTGGGAGATTTGGGAGTACTGGGTGGCTCTTTTTGATTATTCTAGTTGCATGCCAAAATGATGATTTTGCCAGTGAGGGGGGGTGGATTCACACATTGGGACTTACTTTTTCATTCATTTGGGATGTTACTGGTCCTCATATAATTTTCTTATATTTATGAGATTGGTAGTATTCTTTCAAATATTTGACATAAACTCAGTTTATATTTCCAGAATATTTTCCTTCAGCAGCTCTCTTATTGCCATTACTGTTTTGTTCATTCAATATATTTTGAGTTTCTAAACCTTTTGACAAATTCAAATTTCTCAACTCAAAGTCTGATGCACTCCATTTGGATTCTCTAATACTATATAGTGTCCTGGAAACACTTTCAAATTAGCGACTTGCACAATGGTATTCCTTATCTTGTTAGTTTTCCACTCTTTGGAGTTGCAATAATCATACTCATTTGTCCAATCACTTAAGCTTTGTTTCACAGCTTTTAGTCTAGTATTTTCTTTTGCTTCAGATGAGACGGTAAGTGCAGTTTCTGCTGCTCCATCTTTGATAGAAGTTCCAAGTCAACTTTTCTTTGGTTTATAATTGACTGGGAATTGTTCATTTCTGTTGAGAGTAATGGCCCACACCTATAATCACAGCACTCAGGAAGTGCAGGAAGGAACATTATGATTTCAAGGACAGCCTGAGCTACAATGGTGAGACCTTGTATAAAAAGCAATTCGCCTTCAAGTGTGTGGGCTGACATAAAAGAAGAGATACACTCATCTCTGAAGATAATAGGTATTTGTCTTGATATTTTTGTATTGGATTAATTTTTCTTTAACTCTTTATGTTCTGTCACATAAAAAGATGAAGAAGCTCAAAATAAGCTGTTGTAGTTGGGAGGAAGGGATCCTGGAACCTGACCAGTTTTCTCTAAACTTTAGTCTTACTGAAGCACAAAGGTAGCTTTTGTTTCAATACCGATCAAATGACATCAGAGCTCCCACATTGGCTAATAGGTCCCTTTGTCAAATCTGCCATTTGTGACATTAACTGTTGACTGCTGTTTGGAGATTCCAAACTTTAGGCCAGAGCTTTTTATCCTGTATGACTGCCTGGTTTGAATTATAGTGGTAAAAACTTCTTACCATTCTTAGATGCTATAATTATATTTCCAGTTATTGTTTACTATGTATGCTGAAGTTAACTATTTGTAGTTCTCTTCTAACAAAATACATTTGTTTTATTTCAACATCCAGTTCTTTTGATATAAAAAACATTTCATCTTTGTGGGACTGCGTGATAAAAACAGCTCAAATGAATAGAGTAAGCAGACAAGGTGCCAGATCAGCGAAGAAGTAAATTGAATTAACAACTGCACAATTGTATAACTTGGCATATAGATATTTAGTACTCTTGAAAATAGACATCAAAATATTTAATATCTATTCTTAATTATTCATTTTATTCTAAAAAGTAATGTGCCTTAATTATAGCATGTGTGTGTGTGTGTGTGTGTGTGTGTGTGTGTACCTTGTTCTAATTCACCGTTCTACCTGCCCCCCTCATATTGCTTCCCTTCTACCCCCTTTTGTTTTCATGTAACAGATATTCCATTATCCTTTCACCTCCTACTCTTCTTGTAATACTTCTTTGAAGTGGAAACTTAAGGCATCCTTGAAAAATCAGTTGTCTTGGATGGTGTTTTTCCTGGGGCAAACACGTGAAGGAGTGATTTCCTAAAGTGGACACAAGTGAAAGGCTAAGGCAGACTCAAGAAGGAACATGTTGCTGAAGCAGACACAAGTGAAAGGTTGTTCTGCTAAAGCAAGCATGTGAAAGGATATGTGATGAAGGATTCTTCTCTAATGACGCATATGTATTAGTCCACCTTACATTGCACAGTTGAGCTCAATATGTCTGAACTCCATAGAGAGAAACACACCAAAAAACTTCTGGTGATGTGTTGCAGTTTTCTGCTATTTTCACAGACTCAGACTGATTGGCGGAGTGATGTCAGCTGAGACAGATGCATGTGCTGAGGCAAGACGTGGGCTGAGAGGAGACCCATGGAGGACACATGGTGTTTGGAGGAAGTATAAAAAGAACTCTTTGAACATTGATGGTGGCTGGTTGCTTGGCTTGCTTGCCTAGCTAACTGATTATTTCTTTCATGTCTTTACTGATCTTTGCCTTGATGAGAGAAGCACAACTGAGAACTCCTGTTGTCCTTCCAGGTCCATCCTGCTAACTTGGGCCAAGGCTGAGGCCTGACTGTCTCTGCTAGGTAGTGCCACTGCTTCTGATTAGAATGTGCTATCCTGACTCTCCTGAACAGGACTGCTGGTCTATCTGTGTAGTGTTTGTGAGTGCATCAAGCTGCTGCTGCTGACTCCTGTGAACTGGACTGCTGATTTCCTGACAATGCAGATGGGAGTTGCTCCAAAGAACCGTTTCTTTTCCTTTTCATTTCTTTTCTTTTCTTTTTTCTTTTCTTCCCTTCCCTTTTCTTCCCTTCCCTTCCCTTTTCTTCCCTTCTCTTCCCTTCTCTTCCCTTCTCTTCCCTTCGCTTCCCTCCCTCCCTCCTTCCCTCCTTTCTTTCTTTCTTTCCTTTCTTTCTTTCTTTCTTTCTTTCTTTCTTTCTTTCTTTCTTTCTTTCTTTCTTTGGAAACACAACAGGCAGGCTTATTTTTAATGTAGGAATGAGAACTAGTGATATTTTTGAATGTACAGTTAATTATCAATAATAATTACCGCTCATATTTTGTGAAGGCAATTAGTGATTTTATAACCAACATGTTAATGATTATACATAGAATTTGACCCACAATCCTACTTCTTTTTTATTTTATTTTATTTAATCTTTTTTACAGTCCAGATTTTCTCCCCCTCCTGGCCCACCCTCTGACTGTTCCATATTCTATACCTCTTCCCCCCCCATCTCCACAAGAATGCCCCCACCCCACCATAACTCCCTACCCTCTGGGGCCTCCAGTCTCTTAAGGGCTAGGTGCATCTTCTCTGAGTCTAAACCTGGTAATCTTCTGGTATAGGTATTGGGGGCATCATATCAACTGGTTTATACTGCTTGGTTGGTGGGAGATCTCGGGGGTTCCAGGTTAGTTGAGACTGCTGGTCCTCCTACAGCATTGCCCTCCTCCTCAGCTTCTTGCAGCTTTTCCCTAATTCAGCCACAGGGGTCAGCAGCTTCTGTCCATTGGTTGGGTGCAAATATCTGCATCTGACTCTTTCAGCTGCTTGTTGGGTCTTCCAGAGGGCAGTCATGGTAAGTACCTTTATGTGAGTGCTCAATAACCTCAGTAATAGTATCAGGCCTTGGGAGCTCCCTTTGAGCTTGATCCCTCATTGGGCCTGTCACTAGACCTTCTATTCCTCAGGCTCTTCTCCATTTTTGCCCCTGCAGTTCTTTCAGACAGGAACAATTAAGGGTCAGAGTTTTTGACTGTGGGATGGCAAACCCATCCCGGACTTTATATCCTGTCTTTCTGCTGGAGCTGGACTCCAAGTTCCCTCTCCCTGCTGTAGGGCATTTCATATAAGCTCCCTCCCTTTGAGTCCTGAGACTCTCTCACCTCCCAGGACTCTTTCCCATTCTGGAGGGTCCCCCTACCTCTTACTGCCTGAGGTCGCTTGTTTCAATTCTTTCTGCTGGCCCTCAGGGCTTCAGTCAGTCCTGTTTCCCCCTCCTAATACATGATCAAGATCCCCCTCTTCCCTTCCCTGTCCCCTTTCCTACCCAGGACCCTCCCTCCCTCTCCAATCCTGTGATTGTTTACTTCTCCCTCCCAGGTGGGATTGAGGCATCCTCACTTGGGCTCTTCTGCTTGTTTACCTTTTTGAGTTCTGTGAACTGTATCTCAGGTATTCTGTACATTTTGGGGGGGCTAATATCCACCTATTAGTGAGTGCATACCATGAATCTCTTTTGGGTCTGAGTTACCTCACTCAGGATGATATTTTCTTGTTCCATCCATTTGCTAGCAAAACTCTGGATGTCCTTGTTCTTAATAGCTGAGTAGTGTTCCGTTGTGTAAATGAACCACATTTTCTGTATCCATTCTTTTTATTTTTTTTATTTTTTCATTTTTAAAATTAATTAATTTATTTTTTACACTCCATATTTTATTACCCTCACCCAAGTCCATCCTCTGACTGTTCCACGTCCTATGCCTCCTCCCCACCCCCTGTCTTCATGTGGATGCCCCCACCTCCCACCCCACCTGACCTCTAAACCCCCTGGGGCCTCCAGTCTCTTAAGGGTTAGGTGCATCTTCTCTGAATGAACACAGACCCGGCAGTCCTCTACTGTATGTGTGTTGGGGGCCTCATATCAGCTGGTGTATGCTGCCTGGTTGGTGGTCCAGTGTGTGAGAGATCTCAGGGGTCCAGATTAATTGAGACTGCTGGTCCTCCTACAGGATGGCCCTTCTCCTCAGCTTCTTTCAGCCTTCCCTAATTCAACCACAGGGGTCAGCTACTTCTGTCCATTGGTTGGGTGCAAATATCTGCATCTGACTCTTTCAGCTGCTTGATGGGTCTTCTTCCTGAATGCTATCATGCTAGGTCCCTTTTTGTGAGTGCTCCATAGCCTCATTAGTAGTGTCAGGCCTTGGGAACTCCCCTTGAACTGGATCCAACTTTGGGTCTGTTGCTGAACCCTCTTTACCTCAGGCTCCTCTCCATTTCAGTCCCTGTAATTCTTTCAGACCGGAACAATTATGGGTCAGAGTTATGACTGTAGGATGGCAAACCTACCCCTCACTTTATATCCTGTCTTTCTGCTGGAGGTGGACTCTACAAGTTCCCTCTCCCTACTGTCTGGACATTTCATCTAAGGTCCCTCCCTTGGAGTTCTGAGAGTCTCTCACCTCCCAGGTCTCTGGTGCATTCTGGAGGATCACCCTACCTCCTACTTCCTAAGGTTGCCTGTTTACATTCTTTCTGCTGGCCCTCAGGGTTTCAGGCCTTTTCCCTCACCCAATATCAGATCAGGTTCCCCTCTGCCTTCCATTTCCTCTTCCCCCCAATCCCATCCACTTTTCCTCCCAGCTTCCTCCCTCCCTCCCACTTGTGATTGCTTTGGTCTCCCTCCCAAGTGGGACAGAGACATTGTTTTTTGTTTGTTTGTTTGTTTTTGGTTTTTTGAGACAGGGTTTCTCTGTGTAGTCCTGGCTGTCCTGGAACTCACTCTGTAGACCAGGCTGGCCTCGAACTCAGAAATCCTCCTGCCTCTGCCTCCCAAGTGCTGGGATTACAGGCATGCGCCACCAAGCCCGGCTGACAGAGACATTCTTTTTTTTATTTCTGTCTTCTTTTTTTTAATTTTTATTTTCTATATTCTTTGTTTACATTCCAAAGGCTTTCCCCTTTCCCAGTTCCCCCCCACCATACGTCCCATAATTTCTCTCCCCCCCAACTATTCCCCAATCATCCCCCCCCACACGATTTCTCTGTTCTGGGTCTACAAAACTGGATCCAATCTTTTCAGTTTGTTCACTTTTTTTGAGTTCTGAGGTTTTTTGGTTGTTGTTTTAGTTTTTGAGAGTTTTTTGTTTGTTTGTTTTTTGTTTTTTTGTTTTTTTGTTTTTTGTTTTTGCTAATGTCCACTTATTAGTAAGTATATACCATGCATGTTCTTTAGGGCTTGAGTTACCTCATTCAGGATGTTATTTTTTAGTTCCATCCATTTGCCTGCAAAATTCAGGATGTCCTCGTTCTTAATACCTGAGTAGTATTCCATTGTGTAAATGAACCACATTTTCTGTATCCATTCTTCTGTCGGGGGACATCTGGGTTGTTTCCAGCTTCTGGCTATCATAAACAAGGCCACTATGAGCATAGTGGAACATTTGCTTCTGTGGCATGGTGGGGCATCTTTCGGGTATATGCCTAAGAGTGGTATAGCTTAATTTCCAATTTTCTTAGGACTCTCCAGATTGATTTCTAGTTTTACCAGTTGGTTTTCAATCCCACCAGCAATGGAGGAGTGTTTCTCTTTCTTCACATCCTCGCCAACATATGCTGTCACCTGAGGTTTTGATCTTAGCCATTCTGATTAGTGTGAGGTGAAATCTCAGGTCCATTTTGATTTGCATTTCCCTGATCACTAAGGACTTTGAACATTTAAGTGCTTCTCAGAAATTCGAGATTCCTCTGTTGTGAGTTCTCTGTTTAGTTCTATACCCCATTTTTTGATTGGGTTGTTTGGGTTTTTGGTGGCTAGCTTCTTAAATTCTTTATATATATTAGCCCTCTATTGGATTCTGGGTTAATGAAGTTTTTTTTTCTCAATTGGTAGGTTGCTGATTTGTTCTATTGACTATATCTTTTGCCTTACAGAGAGGCTTTTCAGTTTCATAAGGTCCCATATACAGATACACTACCCCTGTATCCTTTCCTTTCCACTACCTCTAGTGGGTGATAGGCTAGAAGGGACATTAAAACATTTAAGAACTCTAGTTAAAAATAGGCTTTAAAAATTAAAATTATACTTTTTCCTTCCCTCTCATGCATTCTTTGATATTGTCATTACACACACACACACACACACACACACACACACACACTTAAATCTAGTCTTGATCCTAGCTTATATTATTTTATTTACACAATGATTTCTAATGCCATCTACTTTCATGCACATTTTATTTGTTTTAGTTTCTGCTGAATAAAATTCCATTGTGTGTATGAAACACATTTTTCATCTATTTATCTGTGGATGGATATTTAGGGTGGTCCATTTCCTACCTATTGTAAATACTGTAGCACTAAACACACACACATGTGCATGTACATGTGTATATATGTATGTGTATGTGTGGATGTATGTGTATGTGTTGATTTATATATATGGGATGTATATTTAGATTCCTTTGGGTGTATAATAGTATGGTATAGCTGGGCAATTATGTGAATTCTATTTTACTAAAATCTATAAGCAACTTCCATGGTAAGTGCATCAGTTTGCCTTCCTACCAGCACTGTAAAAGGAGTCCTTTTTCTGCTCATTCTTACCAGCAGCTGTTATTATTTGCTTTTATGATGACACTCATTCTATTGAGGTTTGGTCTGTTGCTAGGCACTGTAATGCTCTATTTTGTACCCTAAAATCTAGGTCATCGAGTGAAGTCTCCTGTTTACAAATTTTTGTTGTGCAAGCATTGTTCCTTGATTTAAAACAATTGGTTAAATAAAATTGGCTATAGCCAATTACTGGAGAGATTAGAAATAGGTGGATTTTGAGTTACTCCTTGCTCCACTCTCTTCTCCACTCCAATGAGGTTCATTGCTCTAAGACTTTAAGCATTATATTGAATAAGAGCAAAGGGTGTGCCTTTGTCTCATTCCAGATTTTAGAATAAATGTTCTCAATGTTTTGATCTACTTTGGACAATATTGTTACTGAAATTATTAAGGTCAAAGCCTACACATTGACTGTCTTAACAGGGTAAGATTGAACATGTGTCTTCAGTAGACCATTTACATAAGCAGGTAGTGATAAGAAAAAGACTTAATTCAATACTGCCACATTTGAAAGAAGAATAAAGAAGTCCATCATTGGTAATAACACTTTAAATTTAGTACAAAGGAAGAGGTATACATGCCTAAGCAGTACTCTTCCAGGTGTGGTCCTGCCCATCATTGTTCCATTCTTGTCAGGAATCCAGTCTCTCCTGCAAGGGTGTCTCGTGATTGTTGGAAGTGTGTGAAATCTCTTCCTCTGTCTCTCAGCCTTTTCCTTCTCCCAACATGAGATTATTTCTATAGTCTGAGAGCCAAAGGGAAAGGGCATATCTGTATCTCTTAAGAACAACATTGTTCCTTTCAAGATGTTTATGATATTGATCATGGGTTCTGTCATACATAGCCTTATATATATACTGAGGCTTGTTTCTATTTCTGGTTGCTTCAGTGCTTTTATCATGAGAGGGCATTAAAATTTGTTGAAGGTCTTTTCTGCATAGATTGAGTTGACCATATAATTTTTGCTTTTTATTAAATCTATTCCTATCCCTTATTTTACTTTTATATATGCTAAAACAATCTTGTATCCCTGGAATGGTCATGATGGATGATATTTTTAATGTATTATTGAATTCAGTTTGTTATAACGTTATTGAAAGGCATTGTACTGATATAAACCATAAATGAATTTATTTTAAAACAAATCTTTGGTACATATACAATTTTACTTTTTATTAAAAATGAAAAGAAATTTATATACTAATGAAATAGATATGCTTCTTTATGTTTTATGTAAAGAACTAAATTTTGGCTGAATATTTGATACTATGGGATGAAGAACTTTCTCAATGTTCTTAAGAGTTGATTGTTTAGCTTCATAAGTGTTGATGCTGAGAAATCTGCTGCACACAAATATTAAGTATAAAAGGGACATAGTAGCCGTATACTTCTGCCCATTTCAGAAGTTCCTGGAAATTCTATCCTACTCCCAACCCTCAACTGGGTTCATTTTTAAAATTAGTTTAAAATTTCCATTGTGTATATTCATGCATGTTACATAAAAGTAATTTTATGTATGTATTTATTATATGTTTAACAATGCTTCCCCATACTCCCTTACCCTTCTCATTCATTTTTTTCTTCTCTCTTCTTCCTATTTCATTTGTTCCTCTAGAGTATATGAAATACATATATATATATATATATATATATATATATATATGATTATATAGCATCTAGGAACACTGGAACACTGTATGAGAGAAAATATTTGTCTTTCTAAGACTGGCTTAATTTGCTGAATACAACTATCTTCATTTCTTGCAAATTACATAGCTTTCTTCTTTATAGCAGAATAGAATTCTGTTGTGTGTATTTTCAGCATTTTCACTATAAGTTTCTTTGCTGATGGACACCTAAGTTAGTTCAATGACTTACCAGTTATGGATAGTGCTGTATAAGCATTTATGAGCAAGTATCTCTGTGATATGTTGACTCAGGGTCCTTTGGGTAAATACCTAAGAGTGATATGACTGAGGCCTATGGTAGAGGTATTTTTGGTGGAAGTGAATCAGACTCTTCTTCAAGAACAATAAGTTCTCTTAAATGCTGAGCCATCTCTTTAGGCCCTAGCTTTATTTTAATTTTTAAAAATTATCACCACTAATGAGACTAGTTTACGTTTTGTGTCTTCATCAGAATTTTTTATTTTCTTAGTCACTGTTATTCTGACTAGAGATGAAATGTCATTGTAACTTTAGTTTGCATTTGCAGCTAATAGTATGTAATGCTAACCTTCAACTTGCATTTCTCTGTTGACTAGTAGCATAGAATGTTGACTTCTAGACATGAGATGGCAGTAACTGTGATAATCTGTAGGAGACATGTACAAAATTAGACCTCACAGCTTTCTGTTATGGAGAGTGGAGCAGTCATAAGGCCCCATCCCTTCCCTAGAATTCAGAGACAGTTAACAATTGCTAAAGTTGAAGGATTTATGTGTCTCTCCCCTCTTCATAAATTCATAAACAGTTTACTGTTGATCAGAGGGAGGGGATCACAAGTCTTTACCCAATCCCAAGGGTCCATAGATAGTTTACAATTACTGAAAGGGAGGGGATCATGAGTCTCTGTTCCCCCTTGTGAATACATGGATCATTAACAATTGCTCAACGGGAAGGGATTCATGAGAACTTGTCCTTTCCCATGGATCCAGAGATAGTTAATGATTGCTAAAGAGGAGGGGCTCATGAGACTCTGTTTCTCCTCTAGGATAGTTAACTGTGTAGCTCACACAACCCCACCCTCCCCTCAAGAATTTTAGATAGTTATTATCAAGGGCCAGGAACTCATGAGTACTGATTCCAAAAATTTACAGGCAGTTAATTTTTGCTAAGGGAAGATGTTCATGAAAATCCAAACGCCTCCAAGGATTTGTAGAGCTTTAATAATCACAAAATTGATATTTTTCTTTAGTGGTGTAGCTGTGTATAGGTTGCCCTCATTCATATGAATGACCCCTCACTCATACTTTTGTAAATAATGACAATTAAATTAATTCACAGTTGTACCAGGTTATATTGGTGGGCAACATTTCACTACCCAGTGTCAGGTAAGCACATTTCTGCTCATATATTCTTTTTAAAAGTTCTAAGTAATAGTAATGAATAACATTTGTGCTTACAGATATTTTTATTTAATCTTTGAGTCTGGCCTATCGATTAATTTGTATGAGTTCTTGGTTAACTTTTTTCAAGTTGTTTCTATAATCTGAATATTGGTCCATGGGCAAATGAATAGCTAACAAAGATTTTCTCCCATTCTGTAAGTTGTCACATTACTGTATATTTGTTGTGGAGAAGCTGTTCACTTGTTTTTATATTAATCATCATATATATATATATATATATATATATATATTTAATTCAATTTGTTTATTTTGAAATTTCGAGTTTTTTCATTTGAATACAATTCCAATGCACATATGTACCACATTTTTTCTTATCTATCTATAAGCTGATGGGCATCTAGGCAATTCCATGCCCTAATTATTGTGAACAGTATAAGAATGAAAATTGATGAACAAGTGTCCTGTAAGAATTTCCACAGTAGGGTATAGACTAATCCCACTTGTCAGTTATTGGCATTATTTCTTAAGTAACTGGAATCATATTCAGAAAATTTGGTGCACCTATATAGTGGAATACTATTTAGCTATTAAAAACAAAGACATCATGAATTTTGCAGACAAATGGGTGAAATTTGAGAATATTATCATGAGTGAGGTAACCCAGTCACAAAGTGACATGCATGAAATGTACTCACCAATAAGTGTTATCAGCCATAAAATACAGGATACCCCATACTGTACTCCACAAAAACAAAGAAGTTAAATGAGGAGGTAGGCCCAAGTGTGGATGCTTGGATATCACTTAGAAAGGGGAATGAAATAGTTGTAAGAGGCAGATTAAGGAAGGGAACTGGGTGAGAGAGTGGATGGCAGGGAAATGAGGAAGGAGTCAGGATCAGTTTTAGGGAGAGATAGGAGAGATGGCCAGATGACCATGAGAAGAAATGGAAATCTGCAACTGGTGGGGATGGATAGGTGGTGGTGGCACCTCAAGGATGTGACAGAGAGACACAGGCCATAGGAAGCAGCCAAGATTCAATGGAGGTGAGCTTGGCTATGCCTCACAGCACTGGGGATATGAAACCTGAAGTGGACAACTCTAGTAGCTAGGCATGAATCCCAGTACAGCTATAGGGACAACAACCCACCAACAAAAATTTAACCCAAAATTTGTCCTGTCTACACGAAATGTAGAGATGGGGGTAGAACAGAAACTGAGGGAAGGGACAATAAATAACAGGCCCATCTTGAGACCCACCCAATGGGCAAGCACCACTCCCTGACACTATTAATATTATTCTGTTATGCTTGCAGACAGAAGTCTAGAATGACTTTCCACTGAGAGGCTCCACCCAGCAGCTGACTCAGATACATGTACCTACAGCCAAACCCCTGGACTCTTATGGAAGAGCTGAGGGAAGGATTGTTCACCACAAAGTTGATACGAACTTCACAAAAGATGAAAAGGCTCAATTAATTTGGACCCTTGGCGCTCAGAGACTGAACCACCAACAACATGGGCTGGACCTAGCCCCTCCTCCAGCACATATGTAGCAAATGTGTAGTGTTTCGTGTCTGGAGATATGTTCTTCTAGTTGGGCTGCCTTGTCTGCTCTCAGTGGGAGACAATGAACCTAGCCCTGCAGAGACTTGATGTGCAAGGGGTTTGTGACTACCCAGGGTGGTCTCCACCCTCTCAGAGGAGATGGGGTAAGGAGGAAGGATTTGTGGGAGAGGATGACAGTGTGTCAGTGAGCAGGATGTAAAGTAAATAAAAATTAAAAAGAAAGCCTATGTGTATGTCCTGAAAAGTTTTCCCTACTTTAAAATTTTGAAGTCCTCTCCTTTCCTTCTCTCTCTCTCTCTCTCTCTCTCTCTCTCTCTCTCTCTCTCTCTCTCTCTCTCTCCCTCTCTCTCTCTCTCTGTGTGCACTTCTTCTTTCTTGTCTTCTTCTTTCCTTTCTCATGGCCTCCTTTTTGGGGGCGAGTGAATTTGTCTGACAGCAGCTACCTAATAAACCTACATTTAATGTAATTAAAAAAGTGTGAAGTCTTATCTTAATTTTTTGAGCGATTTAAAATTTATTTATACAGTGTCATAGAAAGAGTTTAATTCTTCTGTATTTATAAATAAAATTTCCATCTAAAATTTTTTAGGATCTTTTTCAAGAACCACATGGCTGTAGACAGGTTGAAGGTTTGTGATTGTAAATATGGGTCTTTCTATTCCTTTGGTTCATGTGTCAATTTTTGTGCCACTACAGTTTTTGTTGCTGCTGTTCTGTAATATGGATTGTAATCCCATAAGGAATTACTTCTGGCATTAAACCTTTTTTCTTATGATTGATGGCTGTCTTGGCTCTTTTAAGCTTTCATATTATTATTTTTTAATCTCCCTGAAGAATAGCATTAGGATTTTGTCGGGACTGCATTGAATCTGTAGATTGACTTTGTAAACTACCCATATCTTACTGTTAATTCTTGCAGTCCATGAGTATGAGAAATCTTTCTACCTTTTATTATATTCTCTGATTTCTTTATTCAGTGTTTTAAAGTTTTCATTGTAAAGATGTTTTATTTCTTTTGTTAGGTTAGTGCCAGAAGTATAACTTTAAGCAACTAACAATTGCCCGTTAAACCCAAATGATTTTACAAGTAAATAATATTGTTAGTACAAGTTACTGAATGCATGAATAAAGAAGAAAATATCAGAGTAAGATTGCTGATTAGTATTTTGTTGATAGAGAAATGAGGGTAATTAAATAGAAAGAGGGTACAATAAAAAGAAAGGGGACAATATGGGCAGGGTAGAAAGGAAGTTGTGGCTAAATGTAGAATGAAAAGAAAAAGTTACAGACATGTCTTCTGATAAACTAAGAGTCCAGGTTTCAAAAGACTGAGGTACAAGTATATAGAAGTTATGCAAATAGGCTAGTTATAATTTTTGGGACAACTTATCAAAAGGAAAGTGGGAAAAGACAAGAAACTAATGGAGATGGAAGGTGACAAGTTTGAGGGATGTTGGTGCTAGCTTTTTAATGATTAGGTAGATCTCAGATTTCAGCAGTGAATTCATTCAACTCTGGGATTACCATTTCGGGAACTGTTCTTTAACGAAATCAATCTCATTGCTGTTTGGATCTCTTTAATTTGTTATGTCTCCTTAATTTGATTTTGATATGTCATATGCTCAGGAATTTTACCACTGTTTCAAAATTTTCAATATTGGGGAGTATAAACTTTCCATTAATTCCCTAATGACTATCTGGGTTTTATTAGAATCTGCTATAATACCTCCAATTTCACCCCTTGTTTAATCAACTAATGTCTGATTTTTCTCTTTTGTTTAGGTTACCTACAACATTGTTGATTTTGCTTATTTTCCCAAAGATCCAATTCTCATCTACATACTGTTCTTTGGTATTTATATCATCAACTTCTTTCCTTTATTAGTGTTTTCTCTATATTGTTTTGAGCTTTAGGTTGTACTTATATATCAATCACATAAGAGGAAAACTCATAGCCCTGAGAGCCTCCAAAAAGAAACTGGAGAGAGCATACACTAGCAGCTTAACAGCACACCTGAAAGCCCTGG
Organism: Apodemus agrarius; assembly: GCA_964023405.1. Taxonomy (NCBI): domain Eukaryota; kingdom Metazoa; phylum Chordata; class Mammalia; order Rodentia; family Muridae; genus Apodemus; species Apodemus agrarius. Next base: position 6,527,696 of record OZ030010.1, read on the forward strand.
AACAAAAAGAAGCTAATTCACCCAGGAGGAGTAGAAGACAGGAAATCATCAAACTCAGGGCTGAAATCAATCAAATGGAAACAAAAAGAACCTTACAAAGAATCAACAAAACCAGGAGCTGGTTCTTTGAGAAAATCAACAACATGGATAAAACCTTAGCCAGACTAACCAAAGTGCAGAGACAGTATCCAAATTAACAAAATAAGAAATGAAAAGGGGGATATAACAACAGAAACTGAGAATATTCAGAAGATCTTCAGATTCTACCACAAAAGTCTAAACACTGGATATTAGCCCTCTGTCGGATGTGGGGTTGGAAAAGATTGTCACCAACTCCACATCCGACAGAGGGCTAATATCCAATGTATACAAAGAACTCAAGAGGTTAGACCCCAGAAAACCAAATAACCCTATCCAAAAATGGGGTACAGAGTTAAACAGAGACTTTTCACCTGAAGAAATTCGGATGGCTGAGAAACACCTTAAAAAATGTTCAACATCATTAGTCATTAGGGAAATGCAAATCAAAACAACCCTGAGATTTCACCTCACACCAGTCAGAATGGCTAAGATTAAAAACTCAGAAGACATCAGGTGTTGGCGAGGATGTGGAGAAAGAGGAACACTCCTCCACTGCTGGTGGGAATGCAAGCTGGTACAACCACTCTGAAAATCAGTCTGGCAGTTCCTCAGAAAACTGGACGTAATACTTCCGGAGGACCCAGCCATACCACTCCTGGGAATATACCCAGAAGATTCCCCAGCATGCAATAAGGATACATGCTCCACTATGTTCATAGAAGCCTTATATATAATAGCCAGAAGCTGGAAAGAACCCAGATGTCCCTCAACAGAGGAATGGATACAAAAAATGTGGTATATATACACAATGGAGTACTATTCAGCCATTAGAAACAATGAATTCATGAAATTCTTAGAGAAATGGATGGAGCTGGAGAACGTCATACTAAGTGAGGTGACCTAGTCTCAAAAGAATACCCATGGTATGCAGTCACTGATAAGTGGATATTAGCCTAGAATCTTGGAAAACCAAAGACATAAATCACATACCAAGTGATGTTTAACAAGAAGGAGTGGACACTGGTGCTAGAATGGACCAAAGCATCATTGTGGGGGAGTACAAGAACAGTGAGGTGGGAGGGGGTGGATGAGGGAGCAGGGGAAGGGAAAAGGGCATGTGGGACCTTTGGGGGTGGGGAACCAGAAAAAGGGAAATGAATTGTAAATATAGAATATATCCAATAAAAAAATACAAAAAAAAAAGAAAAGAAAAAAGTCTAAACACAACTGGAGAATTTGGAGGAAATGGACAATTTCCTAGACAGATACCAAATATCAAAATTAAATCAGGAGCAATTAGATCAGGTAAACAGTCCCATAAACCCAAGAAATAGAAGGGGTTATAGAAAGCCTCCCAACCAAAAAAAGTACGGGATCAGATGGTTTTAGTGCAGAATTCTACGAGACCTTCAAAGAAGAAACAGCACCAATATTTTTCAAACTATTCTACAAAATAGAAACAGAAGGGACACTGTCCAACTCGTTCAATGAAGCCACAATTATGCTGATAACAAAACCACACAAAGATCCAACAAAGAAAGAGAACTAAAGGACAATTTCCCTTATGAATATCGATGCAAAAATACTAAATAAAATTCTTGCCAACCGAATCCAAGAACACATCAAGAAGATCATTCACCACGATCAAGTAGGCTTCATCCCAGGGATGCAGGGATGGTTCAATATATGGAAATCCATCAATGTAATCCACTATATAAACAAACTAAAAGAAAAAACCACATGGTCATCTCATTCGATGCTGAAAAAGCATTTGACAAAATTCAGCATCCTTTCATGCTAAAAGTCTTGGAAAGAGCAGGAATTCATGGCCCATATCTAAACATAGTAAAAGCAATATACAACAAACCAGTAGCCAACATCAAACTAAATGGAGAGAAACTTGAAGCAATCCAAATAAAATCAGGGACTAGACAAGGCTGCCCTCTCTCTCCATATCTTTTCAATATAGTACTTGAAGTTCTAGCAAGAGCAATTAGATAACATAAGGAGGTCAAAGGGATACAAATTGGAAAGGAAGAAGTCAAACTATCATTATTTGCAAATGATATGATAGTATATTTAAGTGACCCAAAAAACTCCACCAGAGAACTTCTACAGCTGATAAACAACTTCAGTAAAGTGGCTGGTTATATGGTCACTTGATCTTTGATAAAGGAGCCACAACCATCCAGTGGAAAAAAGATAGCCTTTTCAACAAATGGTGCTGGTTCAACTGGAGGTCAACATGCAGAAGAATGCGAATTGACCCACTCTTATCTCCTTGCACTAAGATCAACTCCAAGTGGATCAAGGACCTCCACATAAAACCAGACACACTGAAACTATTAGAAAAGAAACTGGGGAAGACCCTGGAGGACATGGGCACAGGGGGAAAGTTCCTGAACAGAACACCAATAGCTTATGCTCTATGATCAAGAATTGACAAATGGGACCTCATAATATTACAAAGTTTCTGTAAGGCAAAGGACACTGTCAGAAGGACAAAATGGCCACCAAAAAATTGGGAAAAGATTTTCACCAACCCCACATCTGACAGAGGGCTAATATCCAATATATACAAATAACTCAAGAGGTTAGACCCCAAAGAACCAAATAACCCTATTAAAAATGGGGTACAGAGCTAAACAAAGACTTTTCACATGAAGAAATTTAGATGGCTGAGAAGCACATTAAGAGATGTTCAACATCATTAGTCATCAGGGAAATGCAAATCAAAACAACCCTGAGATTCCACCTCATACCAGTCAGGATGGCTAAGATTAAAAACCTCAAGAGACAGCAGGTGTTGGCAAGGATGTGGGGAAAGAGGAACACTCTTCCACTGTTGGTGGGATTGCAAGATGGTACAACCACTCTGGAAATCAGTCTGGTGGGTCCTCAGAAAATTGGACATGACACTTCCAGAGGACTCTGCCATACCACTCCTGGGTATATACCCAGAGGATTTCCCTGCATGCAACAACAACAACAACAAAAACAAAAACAAAAACAAAAACACATGCTCTACTATGTTCACAGCAGCCTTATTTATAATAGCCAGAAGCTGGAAAGAACCCAGATGTCCCTCAATGGAGGAATGGATACAGAAAATGTGGTATATTTATGCAATGGAATACCACTCAGAAGTTAAAAACAATGAATTTATGAAATTTATAGGCAAATGGTCGGAACTGGAAAATATCATACTAAGTGAGCTAACCCAATCACAAAAGAATACACATGAAATGCAATCACTGATAAGTGGATATTAATGAGCCCAGAAGCTCTGAATACTCAAGGCAAAATTAGCAAATCAAAAAAAATTCCAAGAAGAAGGTATGAGAGGGCCCTGGTCCTGAAAAGACTTGATCCAGTATTGTAGGAGAGTAACAGAACAGAGAAATGGGGGGGGTGATTGGGGAATGGGCAGAGGGAAGAGGTCTTATGGGACATATGGTGAGGGTGATGGGGTAAGGGGAAAGCATTTGGAATGTAAAGAAAAAATATAGAAAATTTTAAAAAGGCTATTAAACAGCAATGGTATTCTTAGTTGATTACATTTCCTCCAAGATGTAGATGGTGGAGTTATTTTTACTATGACCATTGATTGCTTCCTGAGCTGTCTATAACTACCTACAACTAGTATTTTTGGATTACATATTTTTGTTTAGTATTTCCATTCTCCATGGGGTTATGGCAAATTAAATTCAGGCTTCCTGACTTGTAACTTCCCCCTGTTCCCAGGCCTGTAGAGTTTTAACAAATGAATTTTCATTTAAGACAGTGCCTTTGTCCTCCAAGTTAGAATGCCAAAGTGGAATTACCATCTACTGCTGTCAAATCCATGGAGAGATTAATGTCACATCAAACCCTGCAGTGGGTTTGGAGGTTTGCAAGAGCTGTGGTGTTTCCTGAGGATATGACTGTAAAAATCTCTTTTTACCAAGGCTGCCTAGATTACCCCTGAGAAGAGGCTTTTCCTCCCATCTCACCCACCAGGGAGCCACATGTCTGGGACTATGTTTGATTCAGCATACTCTAATTTTGTGTGTTACTTATCCTATCACGACTTGTGACTTTCTGAAGCTCTTCCTTTCTTCCTGTGATCCTCACTTTAGAATCGAGTCTCCTTTCCTTATTTTGTCTCTTCACCTTTACCAGCTCACACAGTGGCAGCTTCTATTTCATCATCAAAAGTAGAAATCCAAGTACCAAAATTTTACACATAAAATTCCAGGCTTTCTCATTTAACTATAATTAGGAATAACGCAAATATTATCACAGAAGTTTTTCCCCTACAAAAATTTTTATTATTGTTATTAAATAACAAGAGTGTTTTGAAGTATTAGATAGTGTCCTAAAGTGAGAGTATTTCCTTAGGGTCAAATAACTAATACTAGTTTTTATTCTTTTCAAAAATTGTCAATAACTGAAAATTGGCAATGAAAAAATATTCTTTAGGAAATAGGCTAATAGAGATCTTCAAATACTTGGGACAAATACTAGGAAACAGCGCACTGTATTTTTCACCTAATTTTTTCCAGAAACATAAACAATGAAGTCATTTTGGCATTACAATCACTCTCATGAACATTCTGATATAGTCTGGAAGTCATAGGTAGGGAGAAAGTTAGTTGAACTTCCAGAAATTTCTGTATTTAATCCCAGATCAACCATGAAAACATGTGTGTGAGAAGAAACTAAAGGCTGAATTTCAGCACTTTTACATATCAGATATCCTGCCAAGAAACACATTTCTTATCCACTAAATAGTTATTGCATAGGCAACGAACAATTACTGTATATCATTAACCCAAAGAAGTAACGACAAAAATAATGAGGCAAGCTTCCCTTAGAAGAGTCGTCAAGTTTGAGTCATTCCACTAAGTTACTTGACACATCATTTATACCTCATGTTTTGTCTTTGCAACATTAATGGTAAGGAGAAATCTATAACTTGCATGTTCTTAACTCTATTTGATGAAATGTTATTAGCCTTTAGGGCCATACTACATTCATCTTTCTTACAAATTAACAATTTCTTCATAGATATGACATATATCACATTTTTTCTCTATTCACAGTGTTTTCCTCTCTGCCAGAACCACAGACAGAAGACTATATAAAGAATAACAAACCAGTGCCAAGAGTCAGTCCTGAACAGGATATATATATGCACACATATATATGTATATATATGCATACAATAATGATTAATGAAAATAAGGGCTATGAATTTTAATTTTGAAGGAAATCAGGAAGGGTTTGAAAGTGGAAAAGGAAATGAGAAATATTATAATATCAAATGTAAACAAAGGAGTAGTAACAGGGTGACTGTGCTATAGGTTTCAATGAGTCAAGTTACTAGATTCTCCATCATGTCAAGTAATATATGGGTAAACAATGTACAGAAAATAAGAGAAAATTGATTTATATCTTAAGAGGATATAAGAATATTTGTGGATACATAGAAATCTTTATATCAAGAAGAATAGAACTATACAGTAAAATTATACATTTTCGTATATACATTGTACTCTAATTGCACAGGGCAAGTTACAAATTGTTCTATGAAATGACTGGTGTTACTCCTCATATTGAATCTCTGTGTGGAAGAAATAATGAGAACTCTTCATGCACATTGGTTTCAAATTTACAGAAAATATGTATTTCTATCATATTTATTAATTTTTAGCCAGCTACCAAGAGAAGGATAAATAAAAGTATATGATTATCATGATTAAGACATTGAAGAAAAGCTACTCTTTGGAATTAAAATAAATCTGATATACTGTGTATATATGTAATCCCAGCACTTAGGAGTCACAAGAGAGGATTATTGCAAAGAGGAGGCCAGTTTCAGCTACATGATGAGTTCTAGGTCTCTCGGTGCTATGTGGAAAGACCCTGTCACAAAAAGAAATAGCGATTAAAACAATGATATTATTGATAAAATTAATGTATGAAAAGCATTTGTCTAAGCATCTCAGATTTTATATGTTACTTAATTTTCACAGAAGCCCTATAGTAGGTGCTATTATCACCCTGGTTCTACAAATAAGAGAACAGGGTAAAGATAAAGAACTGCTAAAAAAAATCACATAGTAAATAAGACTTGGATTCAGACCTAGGCAGTTTTGGTTCCAGATGCCAGGTTTCCATCCACTCCACCCCACTACCTTTGTAATTATTGGAGAATATTAGGGAGAACATTAGAAAAGAGTTGTTTCCATCTAGTACTCAAGTCAAGCTTAACTTCTGAGATCACTTCAAATAACAAAGGGCAATGTTCTGTGTACTCAAATCCAATGGGAGAAATCAGGCAAAGTGTTCATAAAGTCATTCATTTCCAGCCATCTTATGTCAAACTACAATAAGCTTCACTGCTGACAAAGAAGAGAAAGGGAAATATTTTGTAAAAGCAGAAAGGAGAGACTATGTCAAAATTCACAAGTGGCAATCGACCTGCTTACAGCTTAGAATTCTGTGCATTATATAACATTTTTGCAACTACTGTTTATCCCATTAGCTTCACACATTCCAATATTACAGGCAGTATTTTGAAAACTGTAATCTGGAGCTTGAGATACTACTGTTCATGGATAGAGTGTTTATGTGGAAGGCAAGAGGCCCTAGGTCCAATGCCACAAAAACAAACAAGCAAATCATATGCAATAGCAAAAAGTATACAACCTACACAAAAGCCTCAGGGTTATTTCTCTTCTTTGACTTGATTTCAATGAAAATACATTGAAAATAAGTCCACTTGGCTATTGTTTATATTCTGTTTCAAAAGGTACATGATATGTGGCATTTTCCTTTAAAAGGCCATAAACATGTATATTTAAAAAGAATCCATAGTTCTGGAACCTTACCATAAATGACATACTGACCAAATATGCTTCATGTAGAATTCATTTTGGACATCACTGCTATCTTCAGGATTCAGTTTTCTCCCACTTTTTTTGTCAAAGACTTTTGTAAATATTGTGCTAAAAATAATGGATTTTAATATAAGGTTAAAGAGAACCAAAATTTTCTGTAGAAACAGAATGTACACTTTAGAAAATGCAGCTACAAGGAGAAATATTATTACTTCAGGTTTCCATATATGCCTGGAGCTGTTCCTGTGCCACAGCACCCGGAGCAGATCCTGTCCTACAGATCTCCATACACAAATAACTCCTGGAGAGAGCTGGTCTCCCAGGAGTACTGAAATGCCTATGAGCACAGGTAAGACTACCACCTCTACTCCGAGGGACCCACCCAGTGCCCTCAGGACACAGGACCCAAGGAACTGGTCTCTTGGGAATACTGAAACACAGGTTTCAGGAGGAACAAGGTACAGTCTGAGACAGCAAGACCATGATCTAACACCAGAGATAACCAGATGGCAAAAGGCAAGGGTAAGAACATAAGCAAGGGTAACCAAGTATAATAGGCATCATCATAACCCACTATTCTCCCCACAGCAAGCCATGGATACCCCAACACACCAGAAAAGCAACACTCTACTTTAAAAACATATTTGATGATGATGATGAAGATAGAGGACTTTATGAAGGTCATACATAACTCCCTTAAAGAAATAGAGGAGAACACAGGTAAACTGGAAGAGGCCCTTAAAGAGGTAACACAAAAACCTCTTAAAGAATTACAGGAAAACACATTCAAAGAGGTGAAGGAATTGAACAAACATTTCCAGTATCTAAAAATGGAAATAGAAGCAATAAAGAAATCACAAGATTTCTGAGAAATAGAAAACCCTGGAGATAGAAAACCTAGGAAAAGAGCAGGAGTCTTAGATGCAAGCATCGCTAATAGAATACAAAAGTTAGGAGAATCTCAGGTGCAGAAGATATCATAGAAAATATTGGCATAACAGTCAAAGAAAATGAAAATGACGGGCGTTGGTGGCACATGCCTTTAATCCCAGCACTTGGGAGGCATAGGCAGGCGGATTTCTGAGTTCGAGGCCAGCCTGGTTTACAGAGTGAGTTCCAGGACAGCCAGGGCTACACAGAGAAACCCTGTCTCGAAAAACCAAAATAAATTAAAAAATAAACAAACAAACAAAAACAAACCAAAAAACAAAAAACAAAACAGAAAATGAAAATGAAAAAAGCTCCTAACCCAAGACATCCAGGAAATCCAGGACACAATGAGAAAATCAATCCTAAGGATAATAGGTACAAAAGAAAGTGAAGATTCCCAACTTAATGGGCCAGTAAAAATCTTCAACATAATTATAGAAGAAAACTTCCCTAACATAAAGAAAGAGATGCACATAAACATACAAGAAGCCTACAGAACTCCAAATAGATTGAACCAGAAAATAAATTCCTCCCATCATATAATAGTCAAAACACTAAATGCACAAAACAAAGAAAGAATATTAAAAGTAGTGAGGGGGAAAGGCCAAGTAACATAAAGGCAGACCTAACAGAATTATACCAGAAGTCTCACTAGAGACTATGAAAGCTGGGAAGATCCTGGGAAGATGTCATATAGACCCTAAGAGAACACAAATGTCATCCCAGGCTACTATACCCAGCAAAATTCTCAATTGCCATAGTGGGAGAAACCAAGATATTCCATGAAAAAAACAAATTTACACACTATTTTTTTGACAAATCCAGTGCTGCAATAGATAATAGATAAAAAAAAATAAAAATAAAAAAAAACCTCTAACACAAGGAGGGAAAGTATATCCTAGAACAAGCAAGAAAGTAATCTTCTTTCAATAAACCCAAAAGAATATCCACACAAACATAATTCTACCTCTAACAATAAAAATGAGTGGAAGGAACAATCATTATTCCTTAATATCTCTTAACATCAATGGATTCAATTCCTCAGTAAGAAGGCATAGACTATTAGACTAGATACATAATCAGGACCCATGTATTTTGCTGCATAAAGGAAACATACCTCAGTGTCAAAGACAAACACTACCTCAGAGTAAAGGATAGGAAAACAATTTTCCAAGCAAATGCTCCCAAGAAACAAGCAGAAATCGCTATTCTAATATTTAAAAAAATGACTTTCAACCAAAAGTTATTAAAAAAAAATAAGGAGGGACACTTTTCACTCATCAAAGGAAAAATCTACCAAAAAGAACTCTCAATTCTGAACATCTATTCTCAAAATAAAAAGGCTCTTATGTTCATAAAAAGAAACTTTACTAAAGCTCAAAGCACACATTGCAACTCACAAAGTAATAGTGGGAGACAACAATACCCCACTCTTTTCAATGAACAGATGTTGCAGACAGAAACTAAAGAGAGACACAATGAAACTAACAGAAGTTATGGACCAAATCAATTTAACAGATATCTATATAAGATTTCATCCTTTAAAAAAAGAAGAATATACCTTCTTCTCAGCACCTAATGGTACAATTTCCAAAATTGACCATATAGACAGTCACAAAGCAGGCCTCAACAGATACAAGAAGGTTGAAATAATCCCATGCATCCCAGATTACCATGGACTAAGGCTGATCTTCAATAACAACAAAAAACAACAGAAAGCCCACCTACACATGGAAGCTGAACAATGTCCTACTCAATGATAACTTGGTCAAGGAAGAAATAAAGAAATTATAAAGACTTTTTAGAATTAATGAAAATGAAGGCACATCATACCAAAATTTATGGGACACAATGAAAGCAGTGCTAAGAGGAAAACTCAGATCTTAGTGTCTCCAAAAAGAAACTGGAAAGAGCATAAACTAGCAGCTAGACAGCACATTTGAAAGCTCTAGAACAAAAAGAAGCAAATGTACACAAGAGCAGTAAACAGCAGGAAGTAATCAAACTCTGGGCTGAAATCAACCAAGTAGAAATAAAAAGAACTATACAACGAATCAGCAAAACTAGGAGATGGTTATTTGAGAAAATCAACAAGGTAGATAAACCCTTAGCCAGAGTAACCAGAAAGCAGAAGGAAGACTACTGAATTCATTCTATGAAGTCACATTTACCCTGATACCAAAACCACAAAGAGACCCAAAACGAATGAGAACTTCTATCTAATTTCTGTTATGAATTTTGATGCAAAAATACTCAATAAAATTCTTGTAAACCGAAACCAAGAACACATGAAAAGGATCATCCATCATGATCAAGTAGGATTTATCCCATGGATTCAAGGATTGTTCAATATATAGAAATCCATCAACATAATCCACTATATAACAAACTCAAAGAAAAAAACCACATAATCATTTCATTAGATACTGAGAAACTACTTGACATAAATCAACATTCCTTCACGTTAAAAGTCTTGGAAAGATCAGGAATTCAAGGCCTATACCTCAACATAATAAAAGCAATATACAGCAAAATAGTTGCCAACATCATCTGAATGGAGAGAAAATTTGATGCAATCCCACTAAAATCAGGGATTAGACAAATCTTCCAACTCTCTCCCTATCTATTCAATATAGTACTTGAAGTTCTAGCTAAAGCAATTAGAAAACAAAAGGAGGAAAAAGGGATACAAATTGGAAAGGAATAAGTCAAAATATAATTATTTGCAGATTATATGATTGTATACTTAAGTGATCTCAAAATTTCCACCAGAGAATTTCTAAACCAGATAAAAAACTTCAGCAAAGTGGCTGCATATAGAATTAACTCATACAAATCAGTTGCCTTCCTCTGCTCAAAGGATAAGCAAGGTGAGAAAGAAATTAGGGAAATGATATCCTTCACAAGAGTCACAAATAATATAATATAACTTGTCACTCTAACCAAACAAGTGAAAGATCTGTATGACAAGAACTCCAAGTCTCAGAAGAAAGAAATTGAAGACAGTCTCAGAAGATGGAAATATCTCCCATGCTCTATTGGCAAGATTAATATAATAGTAGTGGTCATCTTGCTGAAAACAATCTACAAATTCAATGCAGTCCTCATCAAAATTCCAACTCAATTATTCAGAGAATTAGAAAGAGCAATTCTCAAATTCGGTCGGAATAAGAAAAAAAAAACCAAAATAGCAAAAAGCTATTCTCAACAATAAAAGAACTTCTGGAAGAATCAGCATCTCTGACCTCAGAGCAATAGTTATAAAAACTGCATGGTATTGGTCCTTGACAGGCAGGTAGATCAATGGAAATGAACTGAAGACCCAGAAATGAACCAACACACCTTTTATTACTTTATCTTTGACAAAGGAGCTAAAACCTTCCAGTGAAAAAAAAGAGAGCATTTTCAACAAATGGTGCTGGTACAACTGGAGGTCAACATGTAGAAGAATGCAAATCAACCCGCTCTTATCTTCCTGTACAAAGCTAAAATCCAAGTGAATCAAGGACCTTCACATAAAATCTGACACACTGAATCTAATAAAAAGGAAAGTGAGGAATAGCCTTGAGCACATGGTCACAGGGGAATAGTTCCTGAACAGAACAACAATGTCTTATGCTCTAAGATCAAGAATTGACAAATGGGACCCCATAAATTTGCAAAGGTTCTGTAAAGGCAAAGGACACTGTCAATAGGACAAAACAGCAACCAACAGATTGGGAAAAGATCTTTGCCAACCCTGCATCTGATAGAGGGCTGATATCCAATATATACAAAGAATTCAATAAGTTAGACTCCAGAGAACCAAATAATCCTATTGGATAATGGAGAACAGAACTAAACAGAATTATCAACTGAGGTGCAGAGAAGCACCTAAAGGAATGTTCAACATCCTTAGTCATCAGGGAAATGCATATCAAAACGACCTGACCCAGAGATTCCACCTCACACAAGTCAAAATGTCTAACATCAAAAACTCAGGTGACACCAGATGCTGGAGAGGATGTGGAGAAAGAGGAACACTCCTCCACTGCTGGTGGGATTGCAAACTGGTACAACCACTCTGGAAATCTGTCTGACTGTTCCTCAGAAAACTGGACATAGTACTACCTGAGGACCTAGCTACACCACTCCTGGGCATATACCGATAAAGTGGTCCAACATGTAATAAAAACACATGCTCCACTATGTTCATAGCAGCAATATTTTAATAGACTGAAGCTCGAAACAATCCCTATGTCCCCCAACAGAGGAATAGATACAGAAAATATGGTAATATGGTATATTTACACAAAGGATTATTACTCAGTTATTAAAAACAATGACTTCATGAAATTCTTAGGCAAATGGACAATACTAGAAAATATCATCCTGAGTGAAGTAACCCAGTCACAAAAGAAAACACGTAGTATGTATTCACTAATAATTGGATATTAACCCAAAAGTCCGGAATACCCAAGATAAAATTCACAGACCATATGAAGTGCAAGAATAAGACCAAAGTTTGGATGCTTCAATGCGTCTTAGAAGGAGGAACAAAGTACTCATAGGAGGAAATACAGAGACAGAGTGTGGAGCAGAGACTGAAGGAAAGGACATCCAGAGACTCGGGGATCCCTACCTGGGGATCCATCCCTTATTCAGTTGCCAAACCTGGATGCTATTGCAGATGCCTGGAAGTGCTTACTGACAGGAGGGAGCCTCACAGGACTGTCTCCTGTGAGGCTCTGCCAGAGCCTGCCAAATACAGAGGTGGATGTCAGCAGCCAACCATTGGACTGAGTGCAGGTTTCCTGATGGAGTATTTGGAGAAGGGAGTGAAGGAGCTAAGTGGGATTGCAGCCCCATGTGAGGAGTAACAGTATCAACTGGCCAGAACCCCTGGAGCTCCTGGGGACTGGACAACCAACCAAAGAGTACACATGGAGGGCCCCATGGCTCTGGCTGTATATGTGGCAGAGGATGGCCTTGTTGGACATCAGTGGAAGAAGCAGTCCTTGGCCCTTTGGGGATTTGATGCCCCAGTGTAGGGAAATGCCAGTGCTGGAAGCAGGGAGTGGGTGGGTGACTGAGGGAGCACCCTCATAGAGGCAGGGGGAGTGGATGGGCTTTCTGGATGGGAGAATTGGAAGGAGATAACATTTAAAATGTAAATAAAGAAAATATCCAGTAAAAAAAAGAAATAAAAATGTAAAATAATAAGGAGAAATGTTATTTATTGGCTGCCATTACGTGGCAAAAGTTTATCGTATCTAGTCTGCAGTCTGCCGAAGATAGCTTAGATCACCAGTAATAGCTATATTTCCCATCTTTTAAAAAAATTTATGAGAGTGTAAAATTAAAGATATTCAGTCAAGAGACATAAGGAAAAGAAATAGAAGCCATTTCTTGGATCTCTGTATGACTCAGCAGAAAAAAATGTGGGTCTGTTATGGGAGGGCCCTCCTGTGTCTTTATTGCTGTGTTTTGCATTGATGTATTTTATCCATTAATATTCACTAGCTTGTCAAAATTAGTCAAATGTAGAGAGGAGAGCCCCCTACCTAGCTAAGATTTCCCACTCAGATGGAATTTTGTGTACTTAGTTCACTCTGGGGAATAAGCTTGCATACTTAAGGAGTTACTGATGGGACAGCTCCCATGTAACTGCATCATTAAGGGGTATTTTATCTATTATTGCTCTCTGACTGCAACTTTAGACTGAATATTGCCACAATTTGACTTTATTCTATTAGAGAGGAGCAAACAGCAGTTTGGAAAGAGCATGCACCACTTGCCTTTTATAGCCTCCATTTTTCATGTAGTAAATCCTGACACTTTACAATCATTAAGGATATATAAGAAGACTTGCCTCCCAAATGTCTTTTCAGAGCACAACCTGGGCTATAAAACAAGGCACCACAGGCATCATACAATCAGGCTCACTTCTCCACAAGCTCAAACTAGCCCTTCTAAATGAGTCATTTAAGGTAAGAAGTCATAGGCCATGTGCATGAAATGTTTTGTTCCTTTGATCGACATGTCTGTGCCTGTCACTTCCCACTCTCACCTTCCTTCAAATTACAGTTGTCCTCTTTCTCAGCTCATTAATAATGTAATTGCATAGGACTCAAATGAGATGGTTCCATTGCAGTTGCTAGGAATCATCTAGTTTCTACACTGGGATTATGGAAGTGTCTACCAAGGCAGGCTTTTCCCTGCTAGCATGACACTAATGAATCTGAGAGGACTGTGATGAGCTTCCCTGAACTTCACTGCAGTTGCCCTGGGACCCTCTTGTTATCAACCTGTCTCCCCTGCATATGGGACCTGTGTGTGAGGGTAGTGATGACGATGTGTAGAACTGTTTGGGCTGGACAGACAGGAGGAAAACTAATAGTCTCAGATTGAATTTTTCTACACTAGAAGTGCAACTTCCTTCAAGATGCAGGACTGGTCCTCTGGAGGAAATGAAATTAAGACTGATGGGGCTGTAGCCACATATGGAGTGTCCTTCCAGAACATGGAGTTCTAGTCTTGAAGTGGAACAAATGATATTTCTTCTCCCCTGACCCTTAAGGAGGAGCCACCAGAACAGAGGACAAAAGAGGGCCATGTTCAGAAGAAACCATACCTGCCAAAGACAGGGCCACATTTCAGTGTATGAGTTCTGAGTGCTTACTGAGTCTTGGCTACATATTTAGCTATAGTTCATGTCATCTTTTACCCCGTTTCATTTTTTTCCATCAGCCTTGTGAAGTAAGAAATATACTTGGAGTGGTTCATCAATTATATTTCTTTAACCCAAGTTCTTTTCAAGGCTGGTTTCCTTTCCTGTCAAATACAGAGGAAAGAAAAGTTCAAATTACAGCTTTCCTTTTCCTTCTATCAGTTTTAATTCTATATATTTTTTCAGTCAATAATCCTTGAATTTCCTTTTGATACTGTTTCTTTTGTTGAGCCAGGAAAGGTTCATGAACCCCCAGTGACTACCAAGGAGCTGTATCCAATGCAATTGCATTAAGGTCCCTTTATTCAAACTTGAGCTTGGACAATATCACCATCTCTGATGCAGGAGAATGGGGAGGGTCAGATCTAAGCTTAGTTTCAGGCAAGCATTTATAGAGACAAGAAAGGCACACATCTGAATGGGTACAATTATGGCCTTTAACATAATTGTCTGGTGCTTGGAGCCAAATCATAAACTTAACTTTTACATTTTTCCTGATTGGTAGTTATTAGGAAGCAAAGTTCCAGGGGCAGGCTTGTGACCTGGGGGTACAGATTTGTTGGTAATAACCTGGAAACTGGTGCTAGACACAGGTCTTGGTGTGTGTGTGTGTGTGTGTGTGTGTGTGTGTGTGTGTGTGTGTAACTTGGAAACTGGTGCTAGACACAGTTCTTCATGGGGGTAGCCTGGAAGTTAGTATGGTAGTTAACCTTAGGTTCAATCTTAGGTCAGGTTCAACCTTAGTTCAGGTTCTCTGAAATGGAGTCTGAACCAAAAAGATTTGGTCTCTCATTTAATGTAACTATTTGAACTTTAATTTTGTGATATTTATCCTTCTGTTTAATTCAGAAGTCAATGTAATATACCTTACATAGAAGTCAGTATTTATTTTCTCTAAAAAGCCAGATATTTATTATGTTAGGGATAGCAGTCTATATGACCTGCTCTTAATGATTCAAGTCTTGTGTTACAATGTATACAAAAGCGACATAGGAAATATATAAAAGAATGACTGTGTTTATGTTCTAGTAACACTTTATTTGCAGAAGCAAGATGGTTTTACAGGGACGAAACCTATATTTAGCTTGATTTAACATGCGCACAGAAACTGGCCAAGTAGCACGGACATAACAGAATAAGAGAAGTATGAATCTTAATTACTTTCTGGAATGGATACATTTATCTATTTTCCTCACATTTAGCTATCTTGCCTGTGAAATGAGACCCATAATAGTTTCAAGTATTATTGAGAGCAAAAGAAAGTTTCCGGGGTGAGCGAGCAAGTGAGCAAGTGAGTGAGAAAGAGAGCAGGCTGTGTAGGCATGAGAGGCAAGGCCAGGTCGAGAGAGCAATATGGGGGATCAAGATCAGCTGCTGCAGTGGGCACAACTGGCAGAACAGAGAGAGAGCTACAACTACATGGCCTCCACCATGAAGGTGGTGACAGAGCTGAATGGACCGCTAATGGAGATAGAAATCTCCTCTCTGTGACCTACAAGAATGTAGCTGGTGCCAGGCCATCTTCTTGGAAGGTTATTAGTAGCATTGAGCAGAAAACCATGGTAGATGGGAATGAGAAGGTGGAGACAGTTAAAGCCTACAGGGGGAAGATTGAGAAGGAGCTAGAGACAGTTTGAAATGATGGCTTGGCTCCACTTGACAAGTGCCTTATCAAGAACAGCAATGATTTTCAGTATGACAGCATGGCATTCTACCTGAAAAGGAAGGGTGATTGCTACTGCTACCTGGCAGAGGTGGCTTCTGGGGTGAAGAAAAAAAGTGTGGTTGAAACTTCTGAGGCAGCATATAAGGAAGCCTTTGAAATCAGCAAAGAGCACATGCAGCCAACACACTCCATCTGGCTTGGCCTGGCCCTCAATTTTTCTGTGTTCTACTATGAGATCCAGAATGCCAGAGGAGGCCTCCCTCTTAGCCAAACAAGCCTTTGATGATGCTATAGCTGAGCTAGATACATTAAATGAGGATTCCTATAAGAACTCTACTCTCATCATTCAGTTGCAATGAGACAACCTCACCCTCTTGATGAGTGACCAGCAGGATGAAGAAGGAAGAGAAGGCAACTGAAGACCCTTCGGGTCCATGTCCCCTCCTTCACCCACCACCCTTATTATCACTGATTTTTCTGTGCCACAATCACTATATCTAGTGCTAAACCTATCCATATTGGTGGCACAGCTATTCAGATCTGCCCTCCTGTCCCTTGGGAAGCAGTTTCAGATAAACCTTCATGGGCATTTGCTGGACTGATGGTTGCTTTGAACTATGATTTTTGAATTGTGCAGAGAAGTGTATTCTGAACGAGGCATTTTATTATGTCTGTTGGTTTATAGCAAATCCAGGTGATGGTAATTGACGAGTGTAGAAAAGAAAATTAGCCAACACAGGCTATGGCTGCTATTTAAAACAAGCCGATAGTGTTCTGTTAAGCAGTACATCTTGTGCCTACAAAAATGAAGTTGAGTCTCTCACCTCTCCCTTCAGGTAATGGGAACCAACAGTTACAACTTGTTCCTTCATCATCAGTTTTATAAACAGTTCTCATGAGGTTTTAGCAGCCCTTGCTGTGCCTCTTTAAATTAGGATGTGTGCACGCCTTTTCAATGCAATGCATCAGAAGTTCTTGATATATGTAACTTTTTTATTGTGATTAAGAATCATGGATTTATTTTTTGTAACTCTTTGGCTATTGTTCTTGTGTACCCTGACAGCATCATGTGTGTCAACCTGTGTCAATCACGGTGGGTGGTTATGAAATGCCATACTGCTAAAATAAATGTTTTGGACTTAAAGGAGTAAATAAATGCTGCTTTGGGGAAAAAAGAAAGTTTCCACTGAAGTCTTTCAGTTTAGTGAACTGTGATTACCCTCCTTACCCTAGTTTGCTTTCTGTGATTTCTGTTGCTGTAATAAAAACAATTGGAGGAGAAAAGGGTTTATTTGGCTTACCAGACAAACACACACACACACACACACACACACACACACACACACACATATTCTACCATCAAGGGAAGTCATGGCAAGAACTCAAGTAAGGAGATGGAATCAGTGGACATGAAGGGATACAACGTATTACCTGACATTTCCTGGTTGGCTACCTTTATTATATAGTTCAAGCCCACCATCCCAGGAGTTGCTCCAGCTAACTCCAGCTGACTGAGCCCTCCTGCATTAATCATTAATCAAGGAAATGTCTCACAGATTTATTTAGCCATGAACCAATCTGATAACAATAATTCCCTCAAATGAGATTCCCTTTTCTCAGGTATGTCTAGATTTGTGTCAGGTGACAAAATTATAAAATTCAACCCTTTATCATTTTTGGCACACAAACAGAACACTAAATTAATTGATTAGCTAATTAGTTAATTCTTTTCTCATGCATTACATCCCAACCCCTCCCTCCACACCTCCAAGTCCCACTATTACCACCTCCTATATCCCTCAGGATCTACTGTTACTGCAGTTCCCTTTGAAATGAAGGTCTCCCAAGGATATCAACTGGACATGGCTTAACAAGCTACAATAAGACTAGGCACTAACTCTCATAGTAAGGCTGAATGAAGCAGACCTATAGGAAGAAAAGGGTCCTAAGAGTAGGCAAAAGAGTCAAAGGCACACATATCCATTCCCAGTATTAGGAATCCCACAAGAACAAGTTATATAACCATAAAGTCTATACAGAGGCCTAGCTTAGACCCTTACAGGATCCATTATTGTCACTCCAGTCTCTGTGTGCTCCTATGAACCCTGCTTAGTTCAGTCTGTAGGCCATGTTCTCATGTGTCCTTGACCATTCTGGCTCATACAATTCACAACATTCTAACCCATACCCCAAATTTGAATTTCTTACCCTATGATTTCATTTTGATATTACATCTATAACTGTGTGTATATTTCACGTTAATATCAAGATTTCATGTTAACATCAAAAATATATGAATGTAAAAAGCATAGTATACTTTAAATATCCCACAGTCTTTAAAACTTCCCATGTTTTAAAAATGTAAGGTCCATTTATAAATCCAAAGTCTCTTAATTCCTCAATTAAGAATACATTCGCTTTTGGCTTGGGGAGATGGCTCAGCAGTTAAGAGCATTAACTGCTCTTCCAGAGGTCCTTAGTTCAATTCCCAGCAACCACATGGTGACTCACAACCACCTATAATGAGTCAGATATCTGATTCTGGCATGCAGATAAAACACTCATATATATAAAATAAATAAATCTATTTGAAGAAAAAAAAGTTAAGTTAATAAAATATTTTTAAAAAGTACTTTCTCTCAGGTATGTCTAAGTTTGTGTCAACTTGATAAAAATGAACTATGACACTGATTAGATTATGCATTTTAAGTACATGATTAAATAATGATATTATAGCCATAGACAAAAATCTTTGTTTAATTTACCACCACCCCAGGATTAAAGTACAATTAATCCCAACTCAAAAAAAAAAAACAACTAAAAATAAAGGAAGGCATACTGGGTTGACCTTGAAAGATGAGTGGATCTGTGGCTCTTCCTTTTCTTTCTCTTTCTTTCTTTCTTTCTTTCTTTCTTTCTTTCTTTCTTTCTTTCTTTCTCTTTTTTTCCTTCCTTCCTTCCTTCCTTCCTTCCTTCCTTCCTTCCTTTCTTCTTTCTTAGAAGCAAGGAGATATTCTAAGCAGTAGTAGCTGAGTGTAAAGAGATAAAATGTGTGTAGAATTGCTTAGTATTTCCAGGAACTTGAAAAAATAGCCGTATTTAGCTATAAAACATGACAATGAGATGTGAAGTAGAGTCCTATTTTCAATTTGCCTTCTTCTTTACTCAAAGGTCTATGATTTTGTACAAGGCAAAAATATATATCCAACTTAAAACATTTCACCCTTCAATTTTGTTTGCTGTGACAGATGAGCAGTTTGAAACAATGAGCTCTGTGAAGATGTTTTTAGGAAGAACTTATCTTACAAGTAAATAGAAAACAACTGTAAGAAAGAAACGTCTTTTCTGATCTGGAATGTGGACGTAACACTTGGAAATTCAAAAACCTATTTGCAGCCATAAACATGATAGCAACATGTTGTCAGTACCACTACAAGTGTCATGACACACACAACATGACAAAAAAAGAAATAAAAAAAGAGAAAAATCTTTCTTTCCAATAGCTTTTCTGAACATGAGACCTAATTACATTTTTACAGACTTTAGTTATGTAAGAAAATAGTACTGCCATTACTGGTTTAAACATCTATACATACATTTTCCACTGTACTAGTGAACAACTGACATGCCCTTGCTTTTGAAGTAATACAGAATACATTGAATAAAATAAACTAGATTCATATTTTCAAGAGTCCAAACAGAGAACAAGTTGAATATTACTTAATAGAAAATCTGAAAGCAGAAATGCTCTCAAATGTGAAATTTCCATCCCTGACCTTGTCTGATAGATCATGGTAAAAATGTAGTCATGGCAAAAAATGTTGTATACTTTTGTATATACTTTACATGTACAAATGTGTATTTTGTGTCTAGCTGTATGTAAATACAAATATTATTATTTGTTAAAACCAGGAACATGTTTACTCTTATGCATTTTGGGTATGTGGATCTCACCTGTAATGGAGACTTCAGACTGAAACCTCTGAAAAATACTAGGAGAAATGGCAAAAGATTGATTTTATAAAATATGTTATTAATTCTTTGAGAATTCCATACATGCGTAGAATGTATTTTGATCATATTCATTCTTCTACTTACTGTTCTCTCTGATACCCTCAGATCCACCATCCTCTCCACTCTCAACTTCATGTCCTTTCAGAATATGGTTGTTTAAAAAGCCATTTGGAAACTGATATATATAATCTTAGGGAACAGTATATATTGATATATATTACATATATATATATTTTATAGACATACAAACATATAGAGAGAGATACAAAGATATGTAGACATATAGATATATAGACATCTATCTATCTCAATACGTAAAATGCACATGGGATACATTCTCTTGAGTTGTCAGGAATGTACCAGAAATCCACACACAATAGTTCAATATATTGCCATTTGTCAAGGGCCATGCCATACGAATGACAAATACTTGTAGAACTCATGGAATGCAGCTTCCCAGTTAGCACAGCTATGATGGGTATTCCTCAGAGAGACATGGCCCCAAGGAATATGTCTTCTATGGACTCATGATGTTCTGGAGTTCTGCTCTGCTTGTTGCCCTCACATCCCTCTTAATCTAAGAAGTATTTGAACACTTTAAAGGGGCTTCCAGGCCTGCACTTGACAGTGTCTCTGGAACTCACGGTAATAATGCTTGACCTCTTTCAGATATTGATGCTGGAAAAGATTAATGATCCAATCACTACACTACCCTAGGAAAGAATTTAGGAAGGAAGATCGTTACCACTGACCATCACCCTGGGAAAGCATTTGGAAAAGTAAAATTGTTAGTGAAGCAAGGGTAAGATGTTTTTGCAACGACTTCTATTGTTGAAAATATTAGGGAACAATTTGAAGTTCAAGAAAAACACATATTTAATAGTTAAGGTAGGGATTTTTTTAAAATTTAATCTTTCATTTATTTATTTATTTTACACTCCAGATTTTATTCCCTCCTGGTCCAAACTCCAAATGTTCCACATCCCATACCTCCTCCATGCCCTACTCTGCACAAAGCTGTCCCCACAACCTACCAACCACCCCACCAGACCTCTAAACTTCCTAAGGCCTCCAGTCTTTTGAGGGTTAGGTGTACTTGTCTGATTGAACCCAGATCTGCCGGTCCTCTGCTGAATTTCTGTTGGGGGGGGTTCATATCAGCTGGTTTATGCTGCGAGTTTGGTGGTCCAGTGTCTAAAATATCTCCAGGGTCCAGATTAGTTGAGATTGATGCACCTCCTACAGGGTCACCCTCCTCCTCAGTATCTTCCAGCCTTTCCCTAATTCAGCCACAGCGGTCAGCAGCTTCTGTCCACTGGTTGAGTACAAATATCTACATTTGACTCTTTCAGCTGCTTGTTGGGTCTTCCAGAGTACAGTCATGCTAGGTTCCTTTATGTGAGTGCTCAATAACGTCAGTAATAGTATCAGGCCTTGGGACCTCCCTTGAGCTGGATCCTACTTTGGGCCTGTCACTGGACCTTCTTTTCCTCAGCTCCTCTCCATGTTTATCCCTGCAGATCTTCCAGACAGGAACAATTGTGGGTCAGGGTTTTGACTGTGGCATGGCAACCACCTCCCTCATTTGATGCCCTGTCTTCCTGCTTGAGGTGGGATTAATAGGTTCCCAACCACTATTTTCAGATATTTCATCTAAGGTCCCTCCCTTGGAGTCTGGAGAAGTCTCTCACCTCCCAGGTATCAGGTACATTTTGTAGGGACTCCCCAACTTCCTACCACTCGAAATTGCTTGTTTGCATTCTTTCTGCTGGCCCTCAGGATTTCAATCCTTTTCCCTCACCCAATACCAGGTCAGATTCCCCTCTCCCTTCTACTCCCCCCATCCACTTTCCTTCCCAGGTCCCTCCCTCCCTCTCTACTTGTGATTGTTATGTTCTCCCTCCCAAGTGGGACTGAGGCAGGCATCCTCACTTGGGCCCTTCAGCTTGTTGACCTTTTTGAGTTCTGTGGATTGTATCTTGGGTATTCTGTACTTTTGATTTTTTTTTTGGATAATATCCTCTTATTAGTGAGTACATACAATGTTTGTCCTTTTGATTCTGAGTTACCTCATTCAAGATGATATTTTCTAGCTCCATTAATTTGCCTGCAAAACACAGGATGTCCTCTTTCTTAATAGCTGAGTAGTATTCCATTGTGAAAATGAACCACATTTTCTGTATCCATTCTTCTGTCATGGGACAGCTGGGTTGTTTCCAGCTTCTGGCTATCACAAACAAGACTATTATGAACATAGTGGAAACACGGGTCTCTGTGTCATATAGTGGGGCATCTTTTTGGTACATTCCCAAGAGTGAGCAAAGTAGCTGGCTATAAAATAAACTGAAATAAATTGGTATCCTTTCTTTATACAAATGTTAAACAGGCTGAGAAAGAAATTATGGAAACAACTCCCTTCACAATAGCCACACATAATATGAAATATCTTGGTGTAACTCTAAGCAAACAAGTGAAAGACCTGTATGACAATCACTTCAAGTCTCTCAAGAAAGAAATTGATATCAGAAAATGGAGAGATCTCCCATGCTCATGGATTGGCAGAATTTATATAGTAAAAATTGCCAACCTACCAAGGGCCATCTACAGATTCAATGCAATCCCCATCAACATCCCAACACAATTCTTGAAGAATAGAGAAAACAATTCTTAACAATAAAAGAACAGATAGGGGAATTACTATCCTTGACCTCAAGCTTTACTAGAGAAATAGTGATAAAAACTTCATGGTATTTTTACAAAGACAGACACATTGATCAATGGAACAGAACTGAAGACCCAGAAATAAAAACACACACTTACAGACACTTGATCTTTGACAAAGAAGTCAAAAATATACAATGGGAAAAAAGAAAGAATCTTCAACAAATGTTGCTTGTCTAACTGGCTGTCTGTATGTAGAAAAATGAAAATAGATCTATATTTGTCAGCTTGCACAAAGTTCATGTCCAAGTGGATCAAAGACCTCAACATAAAACCAGATCCACTGAATCTAATAGAAGACAAAATAGGAAAGAGCCTTGAACTCATTGGCATAGGGGAAATTTCCTTAACAGAACTTGAATGGCTCATGCTCAATGATCAAGAATTGATAAATAAGACTTCATGAAACTGGAAAGCTTCTGTAAGGCAAAGGACATGCTCGCTAAGACAAATTGGCAATCTACAGATTGGGAAAAAAATTCTTCACTGACCCTACATCTGATAGATGTCTAATATCCAAAATATGTAAAGAAATCAAGAAGATAACCACCAAAAAACAAAACAACCCAATCAAAAACATGTGGTATATGCTGGGGACAGCAAACAATGACAGGGACTGTCTACAGTAGGCCGGGATGAAGACATCTCAGAAGCCTGTGACAGCTCCTTGTAGAAAAGGATGATGTCTGGGACCCTGAGAAGCAGGAGACATATCCCTCCGGGATACCCACCATCTGAAATAAGGGACTGCCTGCAGTAGGCCAGGATGATGACTTTTCAGTAGCCCACAGTAGCTCTTTGTAAAATCAGGTATTCCCATTTCTCCTAACTTAGCTCTGGACAATGGCTGTATAGAGTCCATTTGTGTGTGACTACTTTTCAGTTGGCCTTGGTGTGCATAACTATTCTATTATATCTGACTTTCTTACTTCTTTCTCCTTCTGTTCTGGTGAATTCAGCAAAACTAGATATTCCCTGATGTAATGATTCTTAAACAATTAGAAAATGAGACATGGTGCACAGTACAGCACAGCACAGCACAGCACATTCCTAATGGCCCAGGTGCATGCTGTGTGTTCTCATCTTGAAAACAATGTAATAATTGCACAATGGTAGTTCTAGATTAATGCTTGACTTGCAAAGAAAGATTGAAGAAATTATTAGAAAATGAATTAGAAGCATTAGTGTTTAAAACTGCATGGTATCAGTACAGTAACAGGCAGGTGGATCAGTGGAATAGGATTGAAGACCCAGAACTGAACCCACACATCTATGGCCACTTGATCTTTGACAAAGGAGGTGAAAACATCCAGTGGAAAAAAAGATAGCCTTTTCAACAAATGGTGCTGTTTCAACTAGAGGTCAGCTTGCAGAAGAATGAGAATTGATCCACTCTTTTCTCCTTGTACTAAGCATAACTCCAAATGGATCAAGGACTTCCACATAAAACGAGACACACTGAAACTAATAGAAAAGAAACTGGGGAAGACCCTTGAGGACATTGGCTCAGGGGGAAAGTTCCTGAACAGAACACCAATAGCTTCTGCTCTAAGACCAAGAATTGACAAATGGACCTCATAAAATTACAAAGTTTCTGTAAGGCAAAAGACACTGTCAAAAGTACAAATCAGCAACCAACAAATTGGGAAAAGATCTTCACCAACCCTACATCTGACAGAGGGATAATATCCAATATATACAAAGAACTCAAGAAGTTAGACCCAAGAAAACCAAATAACCCTATCAAAAATGGGGTACAGAGCTAAACAAAGACTTTTCACCTGAAGAACTTCAGATGGCTGAGAAGCACCTTAAGAAATGTTCAACATCATTAGTCATTAGGGAAATGCAAATCAAAACAACCCTGAGATTTCACCTCACACCAGTCAGAATGGCTAAGATTAAAAACTCAGGAAACAGCAGGTTTTGGCGACGATGTGGAGAAAGAGGAACACTCCTCCACTGCTGGTGAGATTGCAAGCTGGTACAACCACTCTGGAAACCAGTCTGGTGGTTCCTCAGAAAACTGGGCATGACACTTCAGGTGGACCCTGCCATGCCACTCCTGGGCATATACCCAGAAGATTCCCCTGCATACAATAAAGACACATGCTCCACTATATTCATAGCAGCCTTATTTATAATAGCCAGAAGCTGGAAAGAACCCAGATTTCCCTCAACGGAAAAATGGATACAAAAATAATGTGGTATATATACACAATGGAGTACTATTCAGCCATTAGAAACAATGAATTCATGAAATTCTTAGACAAATAATTGGAGCTGGAGAACATCATCCCAAGTGAGGTAACCCAGTCTCAAAAGAATACTCATGGTATGCACTCATTGATAAGTGGATATTAGCCTAGCAACTTGGAATACCCAAGACACAATCCACATACCAAATGATGTCCGAGAAGAAGGAAGGAGTGGCCCCTGGTTCTGGGAAGGCTCGATGCATCAGTGTAGGGGAATACCAGAACAGGGAAGTGGGAAGGGGTGGATGGGGGAAAAGGGGGAGGGAAAAGGGCATATGGGACTTTTGGAGACAGGGAGCCAGGAAAGGGGAAATCATCTGAAATGTAAATAAAAATTATATCGAATAAAAAATGTAAGTAAATTAAAAGACCAATAAATTAAAAAAAAGAAAAAAGAAATATATCAATGAAAAAAAGAAAGAAAATGAATTTGAGTCAACATTACGGCACCAAAAGGGAAAAAAATCTATAAAAGTTTTGAGAGTGGTTTCTGGATAAGCAAGTATATAATATGTAAAATCTTATATTAATAAAACTAACTCAAAACACTTGGACTCTTAGAAGAATCATTGTTTTCAATGTGCTGAAGCAGAAAGCTAGGGGAACTCTTGAGTTAAGTTTTAACTTGATTCTTTCTGCCTGGCAGCTTTGCCCATGCCATTTATCATTAGAGCTTCACAAGAAAATGCAAGTAACTGGCCTCAGAGCTCTGAGCTCTGAAATATAATAAGATAAAGTTTAAATAACAATAAGTTTGCAAGTATTATTTTGGCTGTAGGCCTGGGAATAGGGAAGCTTGAAACTTTGGGGAACAATTGTAATTCTTGATTCTTTGTGGGATGTGGTTACTCTTTTGTTTGACAATGATTATACAATGTGTTTTTTTCTGCTTTTGGAGTATCAATAAAAGACTGGGGTAAGAAGAAGGCGGGTGAGCATGAGATGAGCAAGTGAAGAATGAGTGAAGAGAATATGTGAGGTGTGTATTGAGAGTATGTGTGTTTGAGTGAAAGGAGAATGCATGTGGTATGTGTAAGAGAGAGATGTGTGAGGGGTGTGTGTATGTGTGTGTGTGTGTGTGTGTGTGTGTGTGTGTGTGAGAGAGAGAGAGAGAGAGAGAGAGAGAGAGAGAGAGAGAGAAAAGGGGGAATACACGGAGTTGTGTATGAGAGTGAGACTGCAAGAAAAGAAACGCGCAGAGGAGAAAAGCAGAGGGTGCAGGAGAATGCAGAGTGTGTGTAGCCTCAAGCCGTGAGTGAATGAGCAAAAGAGAAAGAGTGCAGAGAATGAGAGAGAAGAGAAACTTTAAGCCTTGAAAAATTGCCTGTCAGCTTGTACCCCAAAAGTAGTCTGGGTATATTCATTATGTGCCTTCCAGATATTCCTGCTTCTAGTTGAGAACTCTGATCCTCTATGGAGGCTGGACCCCCAGACAGGTATAGAACTAAATGGAGAATTCACAACAGAGGGCTCTTGAATGGCTGAGAAGCACCTAAATAATTGTTCACAGGTGCTTCTCAGCCATTTGAAGTTCTTCAGGTGAAAATTCTTTGTTTAGCTCTGTACCCCATTTTTTCTTTCTTTGTCCTTCCTTCCTTCCTTCCTTCCTTCCTTCCTTCCTTCCTTCCTTCCTTCCTTTCTTTTCTTTTCTTTTTTTTGTTTTTTTTGTTTTTTTTAGACAGAGTTTCTCTGTGTAGCCCTGGCTGTCCTGGAACTCTGTAGACCAGGCTGGCCTCCAACTCGGAAATCCACCTGCTTCTGCCTCCCAAGTGCTGAGATTAAAGGCATGCGCTACCACCACCCAGCCTCTGCAACCCATTTTTTAATAGGGTTATTTGGCTCTATGGAGGCTAACTTTTTGAGTTCTTTGTATATATTGGATATTAGCCCTGTGTCGGATGTAGGGTTGGTGAAGATCTTTTCCCAATTTGTTGGTTGCCATTTTTTCCTTTTGACAGGGTCCTTTGCCTTACAGAAACGTTGTAATTTTATGAGGTCCCAATTCTTTTTTTTTTAATTTTTATTTTCTATATTCTATGTTTACATTCCAAAGGCTTTCCCCTTTCCCAGTTACCCCCCACCATATGTCCCATAATTCCTCTCCCCCCCTGCTATTCCCCACTCGTCCCCCCCCCTCACGATCTCTCTGTTCTGGGTCTACAATACTGGATCCAATCTTTACAGGCCCAGGGTCCTCTCCTTTCTTCTTCTTGGGAGTCATTTGACTTGCTAATTGTGCCTTGAGTATTTAGGGCTTCTGGGCTCATTAATATCTTGATCTTAGAGCATAAGCTATTGGTGTTCTGTTCAGAAAAATTTCTCCTGTGTTCCTCAATGCTCTTCCCCAGTTTCTTTTCTATTACTTTCAGTGTGCCTGGTTTTATGTAGAGGTCCTGATCCATTTGGAGTTGAGCTTAGTACAAGGAGTCATTAGAAAAATGCCAATCAAAACAACCTGAGATTTCACCTCACACTAGTCAGAATAGCTAAGATTAAAAACTCAGGAGACAGCAGGTGTTGGTGAGGATGTGGAGAAAGAGGAAAACACCTCCACTGTTGGGATTGCAAGCTGGTACAACCACTCTGGAAATCAGTCTGGCGGTTCTCCAGAAAACTGGGCATGACACTTCCAGAGGACCCTGCTATACCACACCTGGGCATATACCCAGAGGATTCCCCAGCATGTAATAAGGATACATGTTCCACTATGTTCATAGCAGCCTTATTTATAATAGCCATAAGCTGGAAAGAACCCTGATGTCCCTCAATGGAGGAATGGATACAGAAAATGTGGTATATTTACACAATGGAATACTAATCAGCAATTAAAAACAATGAATTAATGAAATTCTTAGGCAAATGTTTGGAACTAGAAAATATCATCCTAAGTGAGGTAACTCGTTCACAAAAGAACACACATGGAATATAGTCACTGATAAGTGGATATTAGCCCAGAAGCTCTGAATACTCAAGACACAACTCACATATCAAATCTGTCCGAAGAAGAAAGAAGGAGAGGGCCTTGGTCCTGGAAAGGCTTGTTGCAGCACTGTAGGGGATTGCCAGGACAGAGAAGTGGGAGGGGGTTGATTGGGGAATGGGCAGAGGGAAGAGTGCTTATAGGACTTATGGGGAGGGGGAACCAGGAAAGGGAAAATCATTTGAAATGTAAACAAAGAATATAGAAAAAAAAAGAAAGTAGATTTTATAAAAGTTAGATAAAAAGAATTATTCGAAGTCCTTAGTGATCAGAGAAATGTAAATCCAAATGACCCTGATATTCCACCTCACACGCGTCAGAATGGCTAAAATCAACACCTCAGGTGACAGCACATGTTGGCAAGGGTGTGGAGAATGAGGAACGCATCTCCTTTGCTGGTGGGATTGCAAACTGTTACAACCACTATAGAAATCAATCTCGAGGTTCCTCAGAAAATTGGAAACAGATCTACCTGAAGACCCAACAATGCCACTCTTGGGAATACACCCAAAGAAGCTAGGGACTTTTTTAAGGTCGGGGAAGAAGGACAATGGCAACACTGGCTGATGTGACTCTCATGGAGCACTGGTGAAGACTGATTTCTCATGCACATTTTTGCCCTCAGGCTTCAGATATATATATATATATATATATATATATATATATATATATATATATATATATATATTTTAAATTGCTGATGTGTAGGTAAGTATTCTGATGATTTAAAATAGATATGGCTGATTTTATATAGAGGTCTAGATTTGTGATTCTTTTAAGATTCTTATAAGATTACTTTTAAAGACAAACAATAGAATAATTAATCCGTTCTTTGTAACTTCAAATTGCTGCTTGCCAGTAAGAGAAACTGGCTGAATAAATTACCTTGCTTACTCACACTTTGTTAATCTATACCAAATTGCTTAGTTAATAATATATCTGGGTTCTTGGAAATAATTTTTTTCTTTACCTGTACTAGGTCATATTATTTCTTGTAATTGTTTTCATAATTATTTACTAGAAGAAAAATAGAATAAAATCACATTGTAATTTCATACTGCTTGAAAAATTTTGCTGCAATATGTAAGCTGTGTGAGAAAAAAAATAAAGTTGTTGGAATTTTGCTCCATCAATCAAATTTGTACATATGTATACGTGTAAAGTTTGTGTGGGTGTGTGTTGGAGCTTGCTCCATTCAACAACACTGTGTGTGTGTGTGTGTGTGTGTGTGTGTGTGTGTGAAATGTTTGAAACCTGCTTGATTGAGCTTTGTTCTAGCCACAAACCAAGGTGCATTATGTATGTGCATGTATGTATATATGTGTATATGTGTACATGTGAAGTCCTTGGAGAATATTGTTGGAACTTTGTTCCATCCACCCACCATGTATGTGTGCACTTTTGTATATGCTGGAGTCTATGAGTCACCTACAAATCATGCAAACACCAATCTCACTCAGACAGGGATGTTTTATTGAATACACACCCTATCAGGGACCTATCTCAGAATTTGGGACGGAGGTTACAAACATGGACATTTCTCAGGGCCAGCTTATAAAAAAATACCACTATGAGCTCATGTTCAGATGCAAGAAGTACTGCCCAGTGGTAGACTGTGACTCAGCTATTTTAAACATAACAGTTCATATTGATCCTTAATTTTATGGGTCCTACATCAAAGCTTTGTGGAATTTCTTAAGATTAACAAACCTCATATAGAACATAACAGGATATGTGATCATCATGACATTTCTCTGAGTCATTATTTTTCTGTGTACATATATCTGTGTGTCCATCCTCTTTTGCCTGTCTGTCTCTATCTATGTGTGTACATATGTATTTATATGTATGAAATTATTGGAGTCTTTCTTTTGCTTCATCCATCTTTCTCACATCATTTATATGTGTATTCATGCATACATGTTGGGGGCATGCATATGTGTGTGTATGTATGTGTGTGTATGGGTGTGCATATGAATTTTCTCTTCCCTTTTCTTTCTTGCTGGTACATAATAGTTAAAAGAGTTCAGAGTTTTTCACTGGCCACCAGCACTGGTGAATCAAACTTTATTCCCTCAGAGAAAAGTCTGCTGAGTAATTTCTCTAATTGCTGGCTTTGTCAAAGTTGGTTTTTGACAGCCAGTGTTCTTCAGTGACCATCATAACTTGGCTCAAGACACCACATAGTTTCGTCACAGGACCTGGAAAAATTAGGCTGGTAGTGAATTGTAGGCATCCTCTATATTGGCTAGCTTTCCAAGTACCAGAAGGTGCTGCGCAGGCTATTGAGGGAGAAAAGCCAGCAACAGTCTTGCTAGCTGTGAACCCTGTGAGCTACAGTACCAACCAGCTTAGAAATAAATGCCCATGAGAACAATAACGATATAAATAATATAGGGGTAACCAACTGCTTTCTCATTGGATTTAAGATTCACTCCAGAGGAGAAAATGTATGTATGGTACTTTACATCTAGCCATGTACCGATGATATGGGAGTTCATAGTCCCCAGTTACTATTCTGCTATATGGATATAGTATCAAACTATCATCTAAATATGTCTCTATATCCATAAGCTAATGTAACTCTCAGACCATATCAAAGAATTTTCCTTGAGCAGTCAACAGCAGTTAATGTGGCAACTCACAGCTTGTCAAGGTGCAGAGACCAAGTGTCAGTGGAATGCTCAGCAGTACATAAAGCATGTACATCACATCTACTCCAACCAAAAAGTCAGAGAACATCTCAGAAAAGGAGATGGAAGACATCAAGATCTACAGGTCATAGTTAACCACAGCCAAACAGTATTTTCTGGATGATATGGCCACTGCACTCACAGCAGCTTTGCTTTCTTGTACAAGACCAAACTACTTAATAGTTGGTCATAGAGGAACTCCTCAGCTCCCATCCTTAGCTAAAGAGGTTTTGGCAGATAGTTGCTGCCAAGGGAGGGAGAATCTTTTAAAGATATTGCCTCTAATGGGTCAATTACATTCCAATGGACAGCCCCATACCCAGGTGTATGTAGGCATCAGAAATTGGAATTTAGTGGGCTATATAAAAATATGCACAGGTAAGCAAAAAATTGCATACTTTGTGTGTGTGACATACTTTATGATACTTGCTTTATCATAGTGATCTGGAATAGAACCAACAATATTTCTGAGGTGTGCCTGTTTTACAAACAATAATGTCTTATGAAACAAATAAGTGATTTTACTCAAGAGTAATCAGAATGGCCTACTTTAGATATGGTAAGAAGGCTTCTTTAGGAAGAGGCAATCGAGTTCAGACCTAAAAGATACAATGAAATTGGTTATGCAAATACAAATAATAGGACGTTAAGCAGATGGGCCAGTGTTTAAAGGCTCTGAAGCAGAAAAACATTTAGCATCCGACAGGAACTTTAAACAGCGAAATGTGAGGTAGCCTATTATAACCAGCTGGGAGACAAAATTCGAAATCTTGGAAGATAGATAGGACAGGCCTTATAAGGCATAAAGTTGTAAATAATATAGGAAGCTATTGCACAAGCAATATCACCCATTCTTTTTTGTTTGTTTTTGTTTTTGTTTCTTTAACTTGAGGCTAGATCTTACCATAGGGCCTTAGCTAGCTTTGAACATAAAGATCTTCCGGCTGTGGCCTCATAGCTTCCTGTGTGCTAGGAGTATTTGTACATGCCATCATGCCTAAATCAAGAATATATACGACCATATGGGGTATAGTGTTGTAGTTAGGGTGAGAGATGATGAGGGGATGATGGTACCATAGAGAAAGAAGGAAATTATGGAGGCTGTATTCATTAGGTATTTTTTGTTTCTATTATACAATATCTGATAGAAATAATGAATGGAGGAATGATGTATTTGGTACATTCACTTTTAGCAGATATATTCAACTTTTGTCATTATGACAAGCTGTTGTCCACAAACTTCATGCTCAATAGTTGCCCAATTGAATTATCTATTTTTAAAAACCAATCTCACTATCATTTAAGTAACATTACAGTTTTGTGTTGGGCAATATTCATAGCTATGCTAGAGCACTTGATGGCCTACAGGGCACAGGATAGGCATATGTGGTTGGGGATACAGTCTGTCAATGTAGAGAAATTGGATAGATGGGCTAGTTCTGTGATGGCAGGAGTTTGGAGGACTAGAAAGCAAAAAGCATAGTCAGAAGTGAGCCTAGGCTAAAGTGCTAAAGCTTAGCTTTATACTTATGCATTCGTCACCTAAGCCCTAGGTTTCACACCTTTCCATAACCTTCAAAACTTGCTCCACTTGCTGAGTGTTTGAACATATAGGCCTGTGGAGTTTCATATTCGAACCATGATAGCTATAAAGAAACAGAGCTACATAGGGTATATCAATAGGAATGGCTGTGTGCTTTGGCTATAGGTGGTTGGGGAAAGGTGGAAATATGTTGAGTATCTTTGAACTGACTTTCTGGGTGAGAAGCGATAACACTTATAAAGAGTGAAGATGTGGGAGAAGATACATTTTGGATAATAAACTAATTTTTCCATTTAAAACATGAATATGTGTAATATGTGGGTTGGTGATTTAGGTAATACCCTTGGCTGCTCATCAACTATTATCATGAAAATAAAAGCATTTTAATCTAAGGGACTAGATGAGGCCATGTAGGAATAGTGCATGAAGAGAGACAAGATGAGGTCAGTTTGGGACAGATAGGTGAAAATTAGATTTAAGAAAATAGAGATAAGATATATCTTTGAGACAAATGAGAAGAATAACCCACAGAAATTAGAATGAGGGGACTGCAGAGAAGATACAGCAGTTAAGAGATCTAGCTAGGTGTTCTTGAGAACCTTTGCTGCCAACACCCATGTTCGGTGCTCACAACTACCACTAACTGTACTGTGATGGGATCCAATACCTTCTTCCAGCCTCCAGGAACCTCTATTTGAATGGTGACCCTTGATCCCATGACATTTTATTATGCCTAATGGAACCCTTGGCCCACACTGGCTATGTAAACCACAACAAAGTATTTCTGTGGCCAATTTGGAGGAGCCCTAAAAGCTTACCTTAATCTGTGGGTATTCTAGGGTTTTTTTTTTCTGTTTCATTCAATTATATTCATAGAAAATTTATATTTCTGTTATCCATTGAGTTCTTTTGCATACTGTATTACTAGTTTACTGTTTAAATTGAACTGCTGTAAGGTCCTTGGATCCCAGGTAACTCTGCTGGATAAAGAGAAATATAGACACTACGAAGGTCATGATGCAGGATGCTAAGGTAACATGATGTCCAAACTTAATGTTCAAAAAAGGTTAAAGGTGCTACAGTCATTTGGGAACACTGGTTTGTCTTACAGAACCCCTAGATTTAGTTTCTACCACCGACATGGGAAGTCACAATCATCTATAACTCCAGCTTCAGGGTATCCACTGCTCTCTTCTGACTTCTGTGTGCATCAGGTATGCATGTGCACACAGACATGTGTGTAAGCAAAATACACACACAAAATAAAATAATCTAAAAATTATTTCTTGAAAAGTATCTTAAAAATGACAGATGAAGTGTTTCCATGAAGTATGCCAATTGGCTGCTTGAATCAACACAGTTTGATGTCCTGGATAGAATATTAGAAATTGTCACAGTTATAATGTCCTGGTTGCTACTGCTGCTTCAAAAAAGAGAGTCAAAGAAACCCAAGGAATTATAAAAGAAAAGAAAATTACATAATCTGGTCTGGGCATACCAGAAACTGAGAACCAATCTGTTTCATAGCAGACATTGGGTGTATCCGGAATTTTAGATGTGTGCAGTGGCGAGAGAAAATTAAAATGAAAAATATTTTGCCTCTAATTTAGGTATTTACAGAAGCGGTAGATTTTTACAAATGGAAAAAATGAACAACTACAAAGCCTTATATGTGGGAGAAAGTGGTATTGATAACAATAAAATTAAGTAAAGCTTAGTCTTCACTGATCTTTCCTGAGAAGTGGATAATGAAAAACTGAGGGGCAGAGGGGCTTCTCCGAGACAGTTCTCAGTGTTATAGCTCTCTTTATTGGAGGCAATAAGAGCTATATAAACCTTGGGGAGTGGGGAGTGGGTTTCAAGGTGAGTGTGCATTATTGCCTAGGGGTGAGGTACTGGTAAGCCTTGATTCTATGATCCTGGAATGTCTCAGAGTTCTCTTTAAGATGTTGTCTACTGGTGAGGCAAACAAGGATATAAGAGTTTAGCTTAAACGTAGTTTTGTTGTGGTTTGGTTTGGTTTAGTTTGGTTTGGTTTGGTTTGGTTTGGTTTGGTTTGGTTTGGTTTGGTTTGGTTTGGTTTGGTTTGGTTTGGATTGGTTTGGTTTGGGGTTTTTTTGGTTTAAATCTCATTTCTTCTCAACATTGTGCCCAGCCATGGTCCTCTTCTCTCATTATCCCAGTCTTCTTTCTCTTGCTGTGATGAACACCAAGACCAAAAGCAGCTAAAAGAGAATATGTTTATTTCAGCTTAAAATTTACAGTTCATAATTAAGGGAACTTAAGGCAGGAACTCAAGGTGGGCACATGGAGACAGAGACTGAAACAAAGATTTCAGAAGAAAGATATCTACTGATTTTTTTCAATGTCTTGCTCAGCTTGTTTGTTTGCTTGCTTGCTTACAGCAGCCAAGACCACCTTTTTAAGAGTGGCACTACCTACAATGGGCTTGACCTTCCACATCAGTCATTGATCAAGAAATACTCTACAAATTTGCCTACATGATAATTTGATGGATGTATTTCCTCAACTGAGGTTCTCTTTTCCTTGATGATAACTGTAGCTTGTGTCAAGTTGCTTTAAAAAAAGAAAAAAAAAACAGCAAAAACTAACCTGTATGCCACTGTTCACTCAATTGAGAGAATTCTAGGATTAAGGCTGAGAATGGCATTTGTTTATGTCTATCCCACAAAAACATTGAGAATGATGCATGAATCTAGTTAAGGGACTGGTAAGCAAGAGGAGGTTGTTTGATAGGCATAAGAGGAGAGAAAAGAGTGGGGGATGGGGCAGGGAATAATCCTAATATATCATATATCTGCATGACGCTGTCAAAGAACAAAGTTAATCCCCTCCCCCCAAAAAAAGAGTTTATAAACCACAGACATTTGGGCTGGAAAATTTGGACTGGGGGTGGGGAACTGAACATGGGCCTAGAGAGTACTTTGCGACATTCCTGGCCTATATTCATTAGATGATTGTAGTATTGCTACCCAGTTGTGACTACCAAATTTTCTCTAGACATAAACAATATTGTTGAGGATTGGTGGCCGTTAGTCTCTAATAGAGACTGTTTGTGTGCCAGGATAAGGTAGAAATATTTCCTATAATTAATTGGAGCATTAAATAAAGGTCCAAGACTAGACAAGAGCTAAAAAAGAAATGTAATATAATATCCACAGGAAAACAGGCAAACTGATATGAGTCAGTTTCTTACTAAAAAGGAGGAAGGATTAAAAATACTGTTCAACTGAAGAAACAGTGTAATTAATTTATTATAGAAATTTGAAATACAATCTTCTGCTCAGATGATTAAGAAGTGATTGCAATTTGCCTGAATTGTCCTGTAACCACGTACACTCATGAATGTCCTAATTTTTGTTGTGATAAATTAAATTAGGATCTAGGGATATGAATAGTGCATAAGGGCACTTGCACACCTATGAGTTCATGAGTTCAGAGCCCATTGTCAATGGACAATATCAGGTATGACCACATATATGTCTGTAGCACAACCAACATAAGGGGTAGATAGAGGAGAATTGCTGAGGTTTTCTTTATGCCAGGCTGGCTCCAGATACAGTGAGAGACACTGTTTCAAAGACAAAAGGTAGAAGGGCTGGAGAGATGGTTCCATGGTTCAGATGGCACTTACTGTTTTTGCAGAGGAACTAGATTTGAATACCAGTATTCACATGGTAACTTCCACCCATTTAAAACTCCTGTTTGAGAGGACCCAGTGACATCTCCTGTCCTCTTCAGATACCAGGAGCATGTGGTACACCTACACATATACAGGCATATATACAGGTGCATATACACATAGACATACATGTACATATATTCATACATATACATTAAATAAATATGTAAAAAGAATTATGACTTAAAAATGAATGGTAGAAGATTCTTCTACAACCAAGCTCTCTCTCTCTCTCTCTCTCTCTCTCTCTCTCTCTCTCTCTCTCTCTCTCCATTGGGGACCCTGTGCTCAGTTGAATGGTTGGTTGGGAGACTTTCAATGTCTGCCTCAATTTCTTTAAAGATTATGGGACTGTTTAGATGATTTAGCTGATCCTGATTTAACTTTGGTAATTGGTATCTGTCTAGAAAATTGTTCATTTCATCCAGATTTTCCAGTTGTGTTGAATATAGGCTTTTGTAGTAGGATTTCTTTTCTGTTGTTATATCTCCCTTTTCATTTCTGATTTAGTTAATTTGGATTCTGTCTCTGTGCCCTCTTGCTAGTCTGGCTAAGGGTTAATCTAACTTGCTGATTTTCTCAAGGCAAGAGCTCCTGGTTTTGTTGATTCTTTACCTAGTTCTTTTCATTTCTACTTGGTTGATTTCAGCCCTGAGTTTTATTATTTCCTGCCATCTACTCTTCATGTTGTATTTGCTTCTTTTTGTGCTAGAGCTTTTAGACCTTCTGTCAAGATGCTGATGTGTGCTCTCCAGTTTCTTTTTGGAGGCACTGGGAGTTGTGAGTTTTCCTCTTACAACTGCTTTCATTGTGTCCCATAATTTTGAATATGTTGTGCATTCATTTTCATTAAATTCTAAAAGTCTTTCATTTCTTTTCGTGCCTTGCTCCAAACAATGTTATACTCGGGTCGTCTCTGTGTACCTGATGCTGCCTGTCCTGCTCATCTGGGAGTAAAAATGGCAGCTAGGAGCCCCTCCAAGTGCCAAATACTCTGCAGCGCAAATGACCCATGACAGGCTGGCACACAGATGAACTGCAGAGCTGCCCAGGTCTTAGGTGTAGGCAGAATCCTGGTGGTCTGTGTCCCAAGTGATGTTAAACTTGGGATATCTCTGCACCTGGAGCTGCCTGTCCTGTCTGTCTGGGATCGAATATCCCTTATTGCTTTTAATATTCTTTCATTGTTTAGTGCATTTATCATTTTGATTATTATGTGACAAAAGGCATTGCTTTCCTGGTCCAGTCTATTTGGAGTTCTGTAGGCTTCTTGTATGTTCGTGGGCATCTCTTTCTTTAGGTTAGGGAAGTTTAATCCTCTAATTTTGTTGGAGATATTTATTGGCCCTTTATGTTGTGAATCTTTGCTCTCTTCTATATGTATTATGCTTAGGTATGGTCTTCTCATTGTGTCCTGGATTTCCTGGATGTTTTTGGTTAGGAAATTTTTGCATTTTTCATTTTCTTTGACTGTTGTTTAAATGTTTTCTGTTATCTTCTGTACCTGATATTCTCTCTTTCATTTCTTGTGTTCTGTTGATGATGCTTGCATCTATGGTTCTTGGTCTTTTCCCTAGGTTTTCTGTTTCCATGTTGTTCTACCTTTGTGATTTATTTATTGTTTCTATTTCAATTTTTAGATCCTGGATCATTTTGTTCAATTTCTTCACCGTTTTTATTGTGTTTTCCTGTTATTCTTTGAGGGATTTTTGTATTTCTTCTTTATGGGCCTCTGTTTACCTGTGTTCTCTTGTATTTCTTTAAGGGAGTGATTTATGTCCTCCTTAAAGTCCTTATTCATCATCATGAAATGAGATTTTTATATTCATCCAACAGCCAGCACTGTAGAGGCAGCTAGCACAGGCGAGACCTGCCCTGCAGCTCAGAGGATCCTGTCCAGAGGCCTCTGTCAGTAAACTTCTGGTTTCTGCCTTCAGCTTAGGAACATCCCCTCCCACAGTGCACCATCTCCAAGTGGCCCAGGAAGCCAACTATACACCCAGCAACACAGAGGAGACAGCCAGCACAGCCTGCACCCAAAGTTGATCAGGGCCACAGAGCTACATAACCAAATATAAATATAAGAGACTGGGTCTGGGCCTCCACCTTTGCTCCCGCATCTGTGTAGCAGATTAGTAGGCAGGGATCACCTGAGTAGAGGATCACTTGGAACACACCCCACCAGGACTCCACCTGCACCCAGGAGCTGGGCAGCACCACAGCAATCTGTGCCAGGGGAATGCAGGTCATCCAGGATTGCTGAGATAGGCTTTCAGGCAAACAGGAGGAGCAAGCACCAGCCAGTGACAGCAGTACCAATGAACACCAGAGATAACCAGATGACAAAAGGCAAATGTAGGAACATTACTAATAGAAATCAAGACAATATGGCACCATCCAAACACAATTTGCCCACAACAGCAAGTCCTAGATACTCCAACACACTAGAAAAGCAAGATTTGGATTTAAAATCACAGGTCATCATGCTGATAGAGGGCTTCAAAAGGACATAAATAACACCCTGAAAGAAATACAGGAGAACACAAGTAAACAGGGAGAAGTCCTTGAACTAAGGGAACACACACACACACACACACACACACACACAAAACATGTGAAAGAATTGAACAGAGTCATCCAGGATCTAAAGATGGAGGTAGAAACAATAAAGAGATCACAAAGCAAAACAACTCAGGACATAGAAAACCTAAGGAGAAGTCAGGAATCATGGATCCAAGAATCAACAATAGAATATAAGAGACATAAGAGAGAATCTCAGATGCAGAAGATACCATAGAAAACATTGATACAACAGTCAAAGAAAATGAAAAATGCAAAAAGCTCCTGATCCAAAACATCCAAAAAAAATCCAGGACAAAATGAGAAGACCAAACCTAAGGATTATATGTATAGAATAAAGTGATGATCTCCAACTTAAAGGGCCAGTAAATATTTTCAACAAAATTAGAGAAGGAAACTCCCCTAACCTAAAGAAAGTGATGCCCATGAATATACAAGAAGCCTACAGAACTCCAAATAGATTTGACTAGAAAAGAAATTGCTCCTGTCATATAATAAGTAAAATACCAGATGTACTAGACAAAGAAAGAATATTAAAAGCAATAAGGGGGAAAGGTCAAGTAACATATAAAGGCAGACCTATCAGAATTACACTGGACTTCTCACCAGAGACTATGAAAGCCAGAAGAGCCTGGGCAGATGTCATGCAGACACTAAGGGAACATAAATGCCAACTCAGACTGGTATATCCAGCAAATCTCTCAAACCAAGATATTTCATGACAAAAACAAATTTAAACAGTATCTTTACATAAATCCAGCCCTTCAAAGGATAATGTATGGAAAACTCCAACAAAAGGAGAGAAACTACACACTAGAAAAAGCAAGAAATTAATCTTCTTTCAACAAACCCCAAAGAAGATAACCACTCAAACATAAAAATTACATCAAAAATAGCAGGAAGCAACAATCTCTATTCCTTAATATCTCTTAACATCAATGGACTCAATTCGCCAATAAAAAGACATGGACTAACAGACTAGATACATAAACAATATTTTACTGCATACAGGAAACACATCTCAGTGTCAAAGACAAATACTACATCAGTGAAAAAGGCTGGAAAACAGTTCTCCAAGCAAATGGTCCCAGGAAACAAGCTGGAGTAGCCATTCTAATATCCAATAAAATAGACTTTCAACTAAAAGTCATCGAAAAAGACACAGAAGGACACTTTATACTCATCAAAGGAAAAATCTACAAGGACGAACTCTCAATTCTGAACATCTATTGCTCAAATACAAGGACACCCTCATTCATAAAGGAAACTTTACTGAAGCTTAAAGCACACATTACACCCCACACAATAATTGTGGGTGACTTCAACATCCCACTCTCCTCAATGGACAGATCAGGGAAATACCAACTAAACAGAGACACAGTGAAATTATCAGAAGTTTTGGACCAAATGGATTTAATAGATATCTATAGAATATTTCATCCTAAATCAAAAGAATATACCTTCTTCTCAGCACCTCATGGTACATTCTCCAAAATTGACCATATACCTGGTCACAAAACACACTTCAACAGATATAAGAAGATCGAACTAATTCCATGCCAGATAACTATGGAGTAAGGGTGGTTTTCAATAGCAACAAAAACAACAGAAAACCCACATACACATGGAAGCTGAACAATGCTCTACTCAATGATACCTTGGTCAAGGAAGAAATTAGGAAAGAAATAAAAAACCTTTTAGAATTTAATGAAAATGAAGGCACAACATACTAAAATTTATGGGACACAATGAAAGCAGTGCTGAGAGGAAAACTAAGCTTTGAGTGCCTCCAAAAAGAAGCTGGAGAGAGCATATACTATCAGCTTAACAGGACACCTGAAAGCTTTAGAACATAAAGAAGCTAATACACCCAAGAGGAGTAGAAGGCAGGTAATCATCAAACTCAGGGCTAAAATCAACAGAGTTGAAACAAAAAGAACTGTACAAAGAATCAATAAAACAAGGAGCTGGATCTTTGAGAAAATCAACAAGATAGATAAACCTTTAGCCACACTAACCAGAGGGCACAGAGACAGTATCCAAATTAATAAACTAAGCCATGAAAAGGGAGAAATAACAACAGAAATTGAGGAAATTCAAAAAAATTATCATATCCTATAAAAACCTATACTCAGCACAACTGTAAAATCTGGATGAAATGGACAATTTCTAGTCAGATACCAACTACCAAAGTATAATCAAGATCAGATAGACCATCTAAATTGTCCAATAACCCCTAAAGAAATAGAAATGTTCATTGACAGTCTCCCAACCAAAAAAAAATGCACAAGACCAGATGGTTTTAGTGCAGAATTCTATCAGACCTTCTAAGAAGACCTAACACCAATACTCTCCAATCTATTCCACAAAACATAAACAGAAGGAAAACTAACCAACTTGTTCTATGGAGCCATAATTTTGCTGATACCAAAACCACACATAGATCCAATAAAAAAACTTCAAGTCTTTTAAGAAAGAAATTGAAGAACTCAGAAGATGGAAAAGTCTTCCTTGCTCTTGGATTGGCAGGATTAATATAGTAAAAATGGCCATCTTGCCAAAAACAATATAAAGATTCAATGCAATCCCCATC
Source organism: Apodemus agrarius (assembly GCA_964023405.1). Taxonomy (NCBI): domain Eukaryota; kingdom Metazoa; phylum Chordata; class Mammalia; order Rodentia; family Muridae; genus Apodemus; species Apodemus agrarius. The sequence goes on from OZ030010.1 coordinate 6,569,051, forward strand.
AAAATCCCAACTCATTTCTTTATAGAGTTAGAAAGAGCAATTCTCAAATTCATCTGAAATAATGAAAAAAACCCAGGATAGGTAAAACTATTCTCAACATTAAAAGAATTTCTGGGGGAATCTGTATCCCCGACCTCAAGTAGTACTACAGAGCAATAGTGTTAAAAAGTGCATGGTATTGGTACAGTGAAAGGCAGGTAGAGTAATGGAATATAATTTAATACCCAGAAATGAATCCACACACCTATGATCTTTACAAAGGAGCTACAACAATCCAGTGGAAAAAAGATAGCCTTTTTAAAGAATGGTGTTCTGAGTCAACTGGAGGGCAGCATGCAGAAGAATGAAAATCGATCCATTCTTATCTCCTTGTACTAAGCTCAAGTCCAAGTGGATCAAGGACCTTCACATAAAACCAGACACACTGAAACTAATAGAAAAGAAACTGGGGAAGAGCCTTGAGTATATGTGCACAGGGGAAAATTTCCTGAATTGAAAACCAATAGGTTATGCTCTAAGATCAAGAATTGACAAGTGGGACCTCATAAAATTACTAAGTTTCTGTATGGCAATGGACATTATCAAAAGCACAAAATTGCAACCAACAATTTGGGAAAAGATCTTTACTAAGCCTACATCAGACAGAGGGCTTATATCCAACACATACAAAGAACTTAAAAACAAAGAACGGAGGTAGACTCCAGAGAGTCAAATAACCCTATTAAAAATGTGGAGGAGTGTTCTTTCTCCACATCCTTGCCAGCACCTTTTTTTTCCCCTGAGTTTTTGATCTTAGCCACTCTGACTGGTTTGAGGTGAAATCTAAGGGTTGTTTTGATTTGTATTTCCCTGATGACTAAGGATGTTCAACATTTCTTTAGGTGCTTCTCTGCCATTCCATATGCCTCAGGTGAAAATACTTTAATTCTTTACCCCATTTTTAATAGGGCACTGGGCATGACACTACTAGAGGACCCCATTATACCACACCTGGGCATATACCCAGAGGATTCCCCAGCACGTAATAAGGATACATGCTCTATTATTTTCATAGCAGCCTTATTTATAATAGCCAGAAGTTGGAAAGAACCCAGGTGTCTCTCAACAGAGGAATGGATACAGAAAATGTGGTGCATTTACACAATGGAATATTACTCAGCTATTAAAAACAAGGACTTCAAGAAATTATTAGGTAAGTGGGTGGAACTGGAGAATGTCATCCTGAGTGAGGTGACCCAATCACAAAAGAACATACATGGCATGCACTCACTGATAAGCAGATATTAACCCAGAAGCTCGGAATACCCAAGAAACAATTCACATATCAAATGATGCACCAGAAGAAGGAAGGAGAGGCCCCTGGTCCTGGAAAGTCTCAGTGCAGCTGTATATGGGAATACCAGGACAAGGAAGTGGTAAGTGGTTGATTGGGGAAGGGGGGGGAAGAGGACTTATGGGACTTTCAGGGAGAGGGGATCCAGGAAAGGGGAAATCATTTGAAATATAAATAAAGAATATATTGAATTAAAAAATATGAAAAAAATGTATTTTAAATCAGTCTTCTTTTCCTGGTATTGTGGGATATGCAGGACTTGCTGTGATGGGAGACCTGAGTTCTGTTGATGCCAAGTAGCCTTGGTTTCTGCTGCTTAGGTTCTTGTGCTTGTTTCTTGCCATCTGGTTATCTCTGCTGTTAGCTGGTCTTGCAGTCTCTGACAAGTGCTTTAATCTCCTGTAGGCCTGTGAGCCTGTGATTTTAGGTGTGTCAGCACTCTTGGAGTGTCATGATCTCCTGTGGGTGGGATTTTGGTTCAGAGTGTTGTGGGACAGCTTTAGCTCTGTGGTTCAGATGGAGACTTGAAGACTTCAAGAGCTCTTAACCTTTGATTTATGACTCTAGTCTCTAGTTAACTATTGTTTTTTATTGCTTACATTTCATTTTAAAATCTACAGAACAATACTTCGCTCTTGAGTTTCTGTTAGACTCATTTTAAGAACTCTGTTGTTCTTGAGGGTAGAGGATTGGCTCAGTGGTTAAGAGCAGGTCCTGTTCTTTAGGAACTGACATTTTGTTCTTACCACCCAGGTTCAGTGGCTCACAATTGCCTGTAACTGCTCCTTCATGATATTTAACCCTCTTTTCTGTCGTCCATGAGTATACATACTTATATAGGGGCACACACTCCTACACAAATACACATAAATAGCACTGAAGATATCTGTCAGTCACATCACTGCTTGTTGTGGTGACTGAGATTTTAAATTAACTATGCCTCAACCCAATCTTTTAAGAAAATTATTGTTCTTGGTCTTGGAATTAAATGCAGAGTAAGCATGCAGATGAATATTTCCTCTGTAGGTGAAGTAATCTCAGGAATGTTTAAAATACTTAATAGAATTAAACTCCCATAGATACACATACCTTGCCTCTAAACTAGATTATAAAATTATTATCAGGAGATAATAGGAGATTAATGAAATTGCAATTGCCTGAGATAATTTTCAATCTGTTGGAAGTCTATACATTGATATATGTATAGACCTCTAGAAAAGTCTCTAGGCTAGCACATCCAAACCCCACACATTATTTATCGAACACCATGTTTTTAGACAACTCTGAATATTTGCTTTGTCTATGCAATTAATTTTAAATGAAAACCTACTCTGAAATGCAAGCTGTTTCTAAGATGTACAAAATAGAATATCAAATATTGGTCCTTCATGCAGTGGTTTCCTAGTAAGCATCTTCTTACATAAGGCTGCATTTCTGTCTCCCTCACCAAAAACATCCTTACCACTCTGGAGAGCAGTAACAGTCGATTATTTATCTCTCCATCCCCCTCCTGCTATTCAGTGCCCAGCATATTGTAAATGTGCTCAGTGGGTAAGGAATAAATTTTCCCTTTTATGGGATTCAGTTTGCTATTGTGTTGTTGGTTTAGTATGGCTCTGTTTCTGAAACAGATGCTCCTGTTGGATGCATAGTTCTTCCAGTAAATACAGACTTGGAGAGATATAAAGTTGTAGCTGAGATGCTTAGGCCTAGAATCTATGAGGCTGATGCCAGAGAATATGTGGTAGGCACAGGAAACAGTTCTCATTCAAGAAAATGGAAGGGCATTTGGTATTCTAAAGAAGCTTTAATTCTCTGAGTTTGGTAGAACAAGGCTTGTTGTCCCAGCTACCAGGGAAGCTGAAGCAGGAGGATTGCAAATTAAAGGGGTGCCTAGGGTACATAAGAAGTTAAAGACCAGGCTGGGAAATATTGCAAAATAAAAATTCAAAAAAAGGCTACAGTTGTAATTCTGTGGTAGAATACTTACCTATTATATCTAAGACCCTGTGTTGAATCTCAAACATTGTCAAGATAGTGATGTAAATAGCAGATTTTTAGTGTATATTAACTGTGGAAAAGGATATTTTTCAAAAAAATTTAAAAAATAAAATAAAATAAAACCAAAAGGATATTTTTCACCATGGGCTGTGTGTGTGTGTGTGTGTGTGTGTGTGTGTGTGTGTGTGTTAGTGTGTGTGTGTGTGTGTGTGTGTGTGTGTGTTTATGCATATTTGTGGAGGCCAGAGTACAACTTTGAGTGTTGTTCTTCAGGAAGCATCCACTCCAGGACTATTTCTGACTGGCCTGGGGTTCACTGAGTGGGCTAAGTTGGTTTTCTAGTGAACCTCAGGGATTCACCAGACTCTACTGCCTCAGGGATGGAATTACAATCATGTACCACCATGCCTAGATTTTTTACTTGTGTTCAAGGGACTGAAATCAAAACCTTGTGTTTCAGTAACAAGTACTTTATGAACAGAGCCATCTCTCCAAAATTCTTCCTGATTTTTATTTTATTTTATTTTATTATTTTATTTACATTCTAGTTGTTACCCCTCTCCTGCCCCTCCTTCCACAGTACCTCATTCCATTCCTCTTCCTCCTTGCCTCTGAAAGGGTGCTCCTCCACTCCACTATTCCTCCCCCTTCCCTGGGGCCTCAAGTCTCTTGAGGGTTAGACACATCTTCTCCCACTGAGGCCAGACCAGGTATTCCTCTGCTGTATATGTGTCGGTGTGTGTGTGTGTGTGTGTGTGTGTGTGTGTGTGTGCTTGTATTAGCTAGTGTATGTTGGTTTTTTTTCTAAATTTTGTGTTGCTTTAATTATTCAGTGGCCATCAACTTCCCTAATGTTGTGACCCTTTAATTCAGTTCTTCATGTTGTAATGAACCCCAACCATAAAATTAATTTCATTGCTACTTCCAAACTGTAATTTTGTTACTGCTATGAATCATAATGTGAATGTCTGTGTTTTCTGATAGTACCTTGGGGATCATGACCCACTGGCTGAGAAGAGCTGAATTGCACACACTTATACACACACACACACACACACACACACACACACACACGCAAACATGCACATGCACACACGCACATACGCACATGCACACACACACACGCAACTGGATTATTTGGATTATTTTAATGTTGCATTTATTGCGATTATTTTAGTACATACGTTTAAGTGTTTAGAGGTGACAGTTTAGGATTTGATGATCTATAAATGATTCCTCTTCTGTAAGCAACCATGATTGCCTATACCTCTTCACCTAGAAGTTGGGCTTTGTGAGATTTCCAAGCTTAAATTCTTGATGTAGAAATAAAACATTTTTAAAGCTGGTAACAGGTCTAGTGTATGATAAGACCAAATTCTTAGCATTTAGTGTTTGGCTTGGCATGGGGGCAGGTTAGGTGCTTTTTCTTTACACCATAGAATATGATGTTGACATTCATTATAGGAAAGGCTTATTTGAGTTGCCTAATATCTGTAAATTTAATTTTCAGTTAAATCAAAGTAGATTCTGTTGTTTGCAACTCTCCTGAACAGTCTTACAGATAATCTTCATTCAGTTTATTCAACAATCCTGTTTGACACTATTAAGAAATAGGGAGAAAAATATAAAATTAAATAAAAATTCAAGTTGGGGATGGTGGCTCATTGTATTTGAAAAATGAAGCCAGACAGGTGACTTATAACTTCAATTCCAAAATTTAGAAGGCTGAGTCAGGAGGAACATGCTGAGTTCAAGGACAGGGTAGGCTAGATAGTGAGTTTCAGGCCAGCATAAATTGTCAAATGAGACCCTGTTTCAATCTATCATTCAATAAACAAATTAGTGTGAATAGGCAAGTTACGCCTTTAAAGTAGATTTCCCATGGAATGAATAAGGAATATAATATACTTCAAGAAGTCTTTTATTTCAATTTTGGAAAAGTGTTCAAACTCAATCACATTTCAGTGAATCATAAAATACTGCAAACCTTTTTTAATGATTTTAATTTTTAGAAGAACACCAACATTAACTAGATGAATTATGAAAGGGAACACAGAGATTAGAGTCTCCTATTTTCTTTTTATGTACGTGTTGAGGAATGGGGAGAAGAGAATGGGTACTCCAGAGATCCCTGAAGCAGCCTAGGAAGTGTGCTTTCTCTGAATTCTCTTGGCAATTCTCCCAATTATTTAAAGGTTCTTTTCTAATGGGCTTGCTCATCACAGTTCCCCAGAAGAACAGGCTCTGATCCTTTCTAGGATCCAGAGAGTATCTCTTTTCCCTAGAACTGCATGCCCCTATTTGTTTTCATTAGTAGAACTGAAAACAAATGAAGTCCCTAGTTGCCCTAGGCAGAAAAGATGCTGCACCCTCCCATCGATTCTGCCTGCAGACTTCTGAGCTCACACAGAAAGCTGTGCAAGATAAGGATGTGTCTTTCATGGACCCCCCACCCCACCCCTCCTTCGGGAGCTTGGACACATTCATTTGAATTATTTCAGAAGCCCTGTCTTTAGGCCAATCAAAACAAATTACCCTTAGCTTATTTTTAACCAAATAATGGCTTTGAAGATTCAGACTCTTCCTCAAGATTTCCCCATTTCCAGGATGCTTCCTCTCCATCTGAATGTTCACATAGAATCATATTCCTGTTCCTGTCTTTAGAATTTGCAGGAACAAAAGATCTCCTAAATAGCTGCAGTTAATCGTGGGAATTTCTGTTTACCAATGTTCCTTGTCTGTTTTTGCAAACTCATGCACAGCTCTGCAGCCCTGTAAAGCTGCTTCTCCTCAGATGCTCTCTCTGTCTGCCACGGGCTGTGTTCTGTAACCCCCTGCTATCCTCTTCCACAACCCCACCCAGAATTGTGATTTCTCCTGCTTCTTGTATATCCCTGTCTGCCAGCAAGTCAGCATTGCTGACCTCCATATACTACAGCTAAAGGCTTGGAGTCTGTAGCTGAGCACCATGTTTGCAGCTGTGCAGCGCACAATGGGGTGAAAATAGAGCCTATGTCTTTATCTACTGCAGTGCTACTGTTTGAGTGTGTCCTCCAAAGCTTCGCATCGTGCCCTCTATTGCAGTTATTTCTGATTCCATGGCTCTTCACAGTTGGACATTAAAAGCAGTGAGGACTAAAGCCTTCCTTTTTTCTCTTTTCTGACATCATGTCCCCGTGCTTAAGCTCTTCTGTCACAGTAGGAGACAGTACTGCTAGAAAAATGCAGTCAGCCAGTACGGTTGGCTTTGAGTAATATCCGACCCTTCCCTCTCTTCTTTATCTTTTGTGGATAACGCCGGCATGCTGCTGCAATGCATTAAACTCTAACCCAGGCTCTGTAACACTGTGCTCACTGGTCAGCTCTGCGGGGGGCCTCCATGGTACCACAAGTGTGTTTCAGCTGTGGGAAAATATTTGAGGGGCTAGGAATTAGAACGATCCCTCCCTGATAGGCATCTGTTATCATAATAGGGAGAGGGACCACAAACATCTGGCTTCTTTCTCCTTCATTGGAGACAAAGGCAGCCCGAAACAAAGGACTAGTCCTACAAATTCAAGGCCTGGTCCAGGATACATTCACCCAAAGTTGTAGGCCTATTGGCTTCCTTGTATTGGTTCAAACTAAATCAGGAAAAAAACAATCCTTAAAGTCCCTTAAAACCCTAATTCTTCTAGGAGAGCCCAGCCTTTGGCTTCCTGAGTCCTCCTGCTCTGCAAAGCACAGGATATTTTTCTCTGCATGCCTCCTGTGTATGTGTTTACTCATATTTACTCAAATAAAAGTCTTTCTTCACTGATTAATTCTGTCTGCTGTGCCTGAGATTTTCCCTGCTGCTGACTGTGAGCTTGGTATTTTTCCTGTCTTTTAATTCTTTAACTGGCACAGGAAATGAGCCCTATCAAAACCTGTAGCTTACAACACAGTGGAAAAAAAAAGATTCTGGATATACATTCATTTGTCTATGTTTTCTTATGTTCACAGTGCTGTTTGTCTTATAAGAAGGAATAGTCTCTTTCCTGTTTTTCTCCATAGGGTTGTGTGATCATGTTCCTCTTCTGGAGGAAAAACATATAAAGTTCAAAACTGGGAACAGTACAAAGAAGGATTATCTAAGACAGGTCATAGTTTTGGGATCTAGGCATCATATGACTAAGTTACTAACAAGTGACAACTTGTTATAAATCAAATGTTATTCTTGGCTAATAAATTTTCAGTCTGTACCAATGTACCATGTTTGGGGATGTTGGGCACACTAAGATGTGAATATGAAGTTTCTTCCCCGTCCTGATTTACTGAAGGCTTGAGTGTGTCCGCTGAAAGTTCATATCTCAGAAACTATCCCTCAACCTGATAATGCTAGGAGATGGGGCCCACTGAGAGATGATTTCAACATGGGGAGGGACCCCATGCTTATCTTAATGCCTTTCTCTGATTATTGTACTCTCAGTATATTTTAACTTGTGTCTCACAGGCCACATGTATCTAAAGGTAGTTATGAATGCAGTCTAATAAACACATTTACAGTTAACAATGTCATAGTGCAATAGCCAAGGTTTGGACACTCTTGTTAGTCACCTTAATTAGTGACTGAACAGTTCTTAAAAGCAAGTGCAAAATCTGCATGTTTGCCTTCTTTTCTTTTGCAAGTGCCCACCCTCTTGCCTTTTTAGTTCATGAGTTGAAGCAATTAGAGGCTCACATCAATTGGAGCTACCTCATATTTGTTATCATAGTATATGGCAATAACCAAGAACCAAATAACCACTTTTCTTGGTAACTACTCAGTTTGCACTATTGAGTTTTAGCAAAAAAAAAAAAAATGGATGAAGACATATTCTGACTCTCACTGACCTATGCCTACAAGACCTGGGATCTCAGGACCTCAAAAAAATAGTTGGCCAATTGTCAAATGATGTAGACAGCATTCATTCAGTTTCATCGCACTTTTATACTGTGAATGAAACAAAGCAAGCAATGATCCAAGGAAAACTGTTTGAGTTTAGAAATCACGATTAGGAAAACATGTAAGCAAAGGCCAGTAAACACATAGTATATATTAACAGAGCAGCCCTTTTCCAGAACTTTCTCAAGACAGACCAATTTAAACATAATTGCCTGACATGTAATTCATATTATATCTGGAAGAGCACAAAAGCAGGGCAGAAGGAGATATCTAGATTCAGGGTATAGGGTATACTGGCCAGATTAGGTTCTATAGTTATAACTGCTTTTACAAATCAACAGGCTATATTTAATACACAAATACTAAACCAACAAGCTTAGATATTATCCTAGGCAATGATAATTTTATTAACTCCCCTGTTGGTTTCAATCTGATGCAGCGTGGGATTAAAGTGCCCTTGGTACATCTGGTCTTGCAAGTCTAGATTATGATTGTCAGCCTGTTTCATCTCACCTGCTTTTGTTTTCCTCATTTCTTATAAGTATGTTTATTGATCAGCCTCTTGTTTTGGCCCAGGCCTAGCCAATTGCCTCACTGAAATCTGAGCAATCTGAAAGAGCCAGTTTACTATGAGAGGAAGATCAGGCTGGGATTAAACTAAGTCTGAATGTGCTTCATTCAGACTTAGGACAAAGTCTAGTATACCCTGTCCTCTGTATTATCAGGTTCCACATCTGCAGATCTATCCAACTTCAAACATGTGTATAGGAATTTTTCTTGTCATTATTCCATAACTAATAAAGTGTAACATTTCTTTAGTTTTATATTTTATCTTATAATAGAGTTATAAAGACAAAATATTTTATTTTATAAAGTATTTATAAAATTTTTTTATTTTATTGGATCTATTTTATTATTATTATATTTTATAGGATCTTGTTTAAAATATACAGGAGAATAGGCACAAGGTTTATGCAGCTGATATATTATTTTATTTTACATAAGGGACTCAAGTGTCTATGGATTTGGTTGCTTGAATGGAGGGTGTCTTGGAAGCAATCATCTATGGGTACAGAGGCAGGACTGTGTGCTCGGGATTTCCATAGTCAGCCATGTCCTCATTTGTAAAGATGTACTTCCATGTAAATTGTTTTAATGTGACCTTCTTGAGGAATTCCTCATATCAAGATATAGTCTTTGTGAGGACACCAGACTTAGTTTGTTTATTTATTTACTTACTTACTTATTTATTTATTTACAATCCAGTGGTTATCCCCTCCTGGTCTGTCCTCCCTAATTCCTCATCCCATTCCTCCTCTTATCTCCAAGAGGATATCCTCCCATCCTCACTCCCTCACTAGACCTCCCCACTCCCTGGGGCATCAAGTCTCTGGAGGGGTAAGTGTACCTTCTCTTAATGAGGCCAGACAAGGCAGTCCTCTGCTGTATATGTGCCAGGAGTCTCAAACCAGCTAGTGCATGATGCCTGGTTGGTGGCTCAGTGTCTGAGAGATCTCAGGGGTCCAGGTAAGTTGAGACTGCAGGTCTTCCTATGGGGTCTCCCTCATCCTCAGCTTCTTCCAGCTTTTCCCTAATTCAACCTCAGGGATTCCCAACTTCAGACCATTGGTTGAGTGTAAATATCTGTCTCTGCTGCTTGTTGGGCCTTTCAGAGGACAGAGAGGCTAGGCTGCTGTCTGTAAGCATACCAAGCATCAGTAGCAATGTCAGGCCTTGGAGCCTCAAAGGTACCAGACTCTAAGGAAGAGACTTTATCTTCTTTACAGATTTTAGGGCCTGGTTTAATCACTGATTAGACACTGAAAGAAGTAGGGAAACCTCTAAAATGAGTTTCTCTGGCTCCTGTTCTGTTTCCTTTGTATCCTTTCAAGTTTCACCATAAGAATCTCCATCTGCTATGTTAAACTTCTGAAGCTTTGTGCCATGAGCCACCAAATGTCCTCCCTTAGATTCTGTAGCCTTGAAGGAAGGTTCTCCAGGCACTATAGAAGTTATGCAAATGATCTTAGCTCAACTGTGTCTTGCTGACCCTCTTTTGCTCACCATAGCACACTAATATGTCAATATGCTTCCAATATGACAACAGCACATCTGTCAAAACAAACTTTTCTTTTGCTTGACAGTCAAATTTTTCCCTCCAGTGGCTCTTGCCGCCTGTTATACAAATGCATCTGTCAGGGAACAACTTTTTCAAATTTATTGCTGTCCACCAAACATTATATTTCCTCCACATCTACCTCATTTTGCTCCATTTAATATAATCTTTTTCTCGATTTCTGATGCCATAGAAGAAATTATTCTGATTCCTCCCTCCAACTTATCAAAATCACCAGATATGTAAGGGAAAACTACAGTCTGAAAAAGAAACAATATCAGTAAACAGAAAAAAATAAATTTCGAAGAAACAGATACAACACAGATGTAGAGGGAAACTTAAAAGAAGACAATTCCTAAAAGCAATTAAATTTTTTTATCTCTAAAACAAAAAGTAAAGTATACATATCTGAAAATTTTGTGAATGCATAATTTTTGGATAAGATACTATATGTAGCCTAGCCTGACCTTGAGCTTATTACAATCCTCCTACTTCAGCTTCCTAAGTTCTTAAAATTCTAAGTCACTATCTCCAGCAGAAAATTTAACTGAAAATATAAATATAAGGTCTTCAATTCTATTTCATTGATCTACTTGCCTGTCGCTGTACAAATACCATGCAGTTTTTAACACAATTGCTCTGTAGTACTGCTTAAGGTCAGGGATATTGATTCCCCTAGAAGTTCTTTTATTGTTGAGAATGGTTTTAGCTATCCTGGGTTTTTTGTTACTCCAGATGAATTTGAGAATTGCTCTTTCTAGATCTATGAAGAATTGATTTGGGATTTTGATGGGGATTGCATTGAATCTGTAGATTGCTTTTGGCAAGATGGCCATTTTTACTATATTGATCCTGCCAATCCTAGAGCATAAAATATTTTTCCATCTCCTGAGGTCTTCTTTCATTTCTTTCTTCAAGGACTTGAAGTTCCTGTCATACAGATCTTTCACTTGGTTGGTTAAAGTCACGCCAAGATACTTTATATTGTTTGTGGCTATTGTGAAGGGTGTTATTTCCCTAACTTCTTTCTCAGCCTGCTTGTCCTTTGAGTACAGGAAGGCTACTGATTTGCTTGAGTTGATTTTATAACCAGCCACTTTGCTGAAGTTGTTTATCAGCTGTAGGAGTTCTCTCGTGGAGTTTTTTGGGTCGCTTAAGTATACTATCATATCATCTGCAAATAGTGATAGTTTGACTTCTTCCTTTCCAATTTGTATCCCTTTGACTTCCTTATGTTGTCTAATTGCTCTCTCTAGAACTTCAAGTACTATATTGAAAAGATATGGAGAGAGAGAGGGCAGCCTTGTCTAGTCCCTGACTTTAGTGGGATTGCTTTAAGTTTCTCTCTATTTATTTTGATGTTGGCTACTCGTTTGCTGTAGATTGCTTTTACTATATTTAGGTATGGGCCTTGAATTCCTGCTCTTTCCAGGACTTTTAGCATGAAAGGATGCTGAGTTTTGTCAAATGCTTTATCAGCATCTAATGAAATGACCACGTGGTTTTTTCTTTTAGTTTGTTTATGTAGTGGATTACATTGATGGATTTCCGTATATTGAACCATTCCTGCATCCCTGGGATGAAACCTACTTGATCATGGTGAATGATCATTTTGATGTGCTCTTGGATTCTGTTGGCAAGAATTTTATTTAGCATTTTTGCATCAATAGTCATAAGGGAAATTGTCCTGTAGTTCTAAGAAGAGAGTTCTTAGTCTCCAGGGTAAAGAGGAAGGAAAGATTGCTTAGGTTAAACAGGAAACTTGAAGTTCAGGAGGATGTCACTCAACAAGTCAGCAAGGAAGCAGTCAAGAGAGTTGCTTTCCTGCCAGTGGTCTTCTGGAACCTCCTGCTGGCACATAGAAGACAGGAAGCATCCTGGAATACAAAGTGTACTGAATAAATAAGGAAGAAGGGATAAATGGAAAACAGCACAAGTAACCCTCCTGCCACCTGAGTTTACTCTTACCAAATTACACAGCTAGTTGCTACTGTGGCTCAAAGGGTGATGGCGCTGCTGTAATCATTCAATTCTCTGCCATCTGGGAAGATTCTTGATTGCCACTAACATTCTTGAAGAATGTTAGCAGTAATATCATAGTGTCCCAGATACTCTCTGATTAGTAGTACATCAGCTAAGAGAATGGATTTCAGTTTCTCCCAGTGTGAGCACTGTGTTCTATCTAGTACAGGTTTTAAAATGATAACTCTGTTGTTTGTTGAAGGCATTCCAATTGTTTTACTGTTGGGTTTATAATCAATTAGATTCCCCAGGCTTCCTCACATAAACTGCTGCAAAATCAAACTTCCCTAATTGAACTCACATCATTGATTTCTGTTTTAACCTCACTGTGGGATTTTACATTTACCCCTATCAGAATTTTATCTTATTTACATCTGTCCACTTTTCTAGATTATTAATTCCTATTATTTTGTTATCTAGTATAACAACTATTTTTTATGTCTTTTCTTCCATACTTTCAAATGCTTGCTAATTTGTACTCCCTACACTGTGTGTGTTTGTGTCCGTGTGTTCAATTGTATTGATAATGAAAAACATGAAAGCCCATTCTCATTGACGTATACCTTCCAATAAAGCCATACATTGCAATCTTCCCCAAGCAGGGGCACCAGCTAGAGACCAATCATTCAAATGCCTGAGACTATGGAGGACATCTCATCCAAATTACCAGAGAGGTAAGGGAGAAAATTTGAGAATATACTACTAGATTTCTCAATTAAGATTAAGGTAATATATGAATAAATGAGTGCCTCCTATCACAATAAGATGCTAAATACTCAACAAAGGTTATCACTGAAGATAGGTTTATAGTAATATTGATTATTAGTATAATTCTGATATTAGTCCAGTAATTAGTGTTACAAAAGAAAATATAATGTTCTCCTTTAAGTAAGCTATAAGATAAATAGCAAACTAAAAATATATTTTGAACTTATATGATTCACATGCTGATAAATGGTGAATGCCCTAAATATTGTTTTAAATCTCATAAATCCATAAGAAAATCTTTGTGTAAGAGCAGTAAGTAGTCAAGTAACATAAGCCACTAGTCTCCAAAACAATAAATATTAGGCATGGCTTACATAAAATTAGAAATGTTTTTACTTTTAATGATTTTTACAAGAATTTATTTATTATGTGTGTGCAAATATATGTACGAGGGCATGCCTAGGGAGATTAGAGGATAACGTTCAGGGGTCCGTTCTCTCCTTCTACAGTGTAGGCTGTGGGGATTGAATTCTGGTTGCCAGGCTTGGTTGCAAGTGCCCTTATTCCGTAATACATACCACTAGCTCCCAAAAGATCTTTATTTGTAGTGAAAAAATTTTCAACAGGTTGTTTCAGTGTTGAGAAATAGACACTTCTATTCTGAATCTGCAAGAGTGATGCAAATAAAAGCTAACAAGAATGTACTCTTTTGTGTCTAATCGGGCATTCTTGTCAGAACAAGTATTTTACTCGTTTATTTTTTCATAAGAACTCTGTTAGGTAGATATTTTAATTATTACTGCTTTGAAGAAGATAAAACTAAGTATAAAAAGTTACATATACATTTCCTGGAATAACAACGATGACAAATAATTGGCAATATCTTTTAAGAGTATTAACATGCACATGGCAGTTGGCCTGATATCAGACACTTGTAATCTCAGGTGTTCAGGAGGTTGAGGAAGATGGAAAACAATATCAAGAGTTATCTGTGAGACAGAGTAAGTTAAAGGCAAACCTAAGTAGCATAGCAAGACCCTGCCTCAAAATAAAAGCTAAAACAGGGCTGGTGTTTCTATTCAGTGGCACAGTGCTTATTTAGCAAGCAAAGGAGTTATTTTCTTTAACATGATATAGTGGAAGCTGATCTATCACTCAGAAACTCACAAGGATTTCCTCTTCCAGCTGCTACTAGATAGAGGTCTTTGGCTCTCACTATTTTTCAGATACTACCCTGAACTTCTTTAACAACATATGACTTGAAATCATTTCATATCCAATGAGAAAATGAAAAAATAACCCCTCTTACTGCATAAGAGGCATTTATTCATTGTCATCTGTAGTCTAGAACTGTCCATGGCATAACTTAAAAAATTGTGAAGAGTCTGTGACAAAGAAGTAGGGAGGATCATAGGAGGAGTTGGGGGAGCAAAAACATTATCAAAATATATTGTATAAAAATAATTTTAAAAACCAGCACATAAAAATAAATAAAATAGAAGCACACAAACAGAGGAGTCCATGACAAGCAACCTATTTTCTTGCTCAGCTATAGCGTTCCTAGTTTCTCTTTCTTTCCAGAGGTTTTGCTTCAAAACAAGTAAAAGATTCATGCAAGCCTGGAGACATGGTTCAATCAGTAATATATAGCCTGCCACACAAGCATATTGTCTTGAGTTCAGACCACCAATATTCATATTAAAAAGTGGGCATCGTAGCAAATGCCTGTTATCCTAATATGGGAGAAGTAGAAATAAGAGGGTCTCTCAGGCTACCTGGCCATTGAGCCTTCCCCAGTCAGTGAATTTCAATTTCAATAAGAGACCATGTCTCAAAAAATAATGTGGATCATGATTGAAGAAAATATCTTATGTCAGCCTCTGTCCTACATGTGTTCATGCACAGGTGCACATACTTGTATACTCACAAATACATACATATACATTCAACACACGCATATAAAATCATGAATGGATTAATGTGTTAACAAGAAAACATTCTGGGTCTGGGGAGCCGCAAGAAGCAAGCAATCTCATAGCTGGGGAAATAGATTAATGTATACCCAATCTAGGTATACAGCTTATAAATATTATAACTGAGTTGTGTGTTGTTTAAACGAGCATACTGGGCTTGGAGATTTACTGATACAAATCTGGCTAGTATTAAATATTAAGACTGTTTGGTGTTTTTCATTTGCGGTGACTCAGGTGGGCAGGAGAGAAAGAATACAGCCAGAGCAAAATTTGGTCAGGCTTTGGAAGAGGAGAACTGGGCAAAGGACTGAGCTCTAGGAGAGATCTAATGACAGTGGACCTCAGGCTGGCAGGAGAACAATTTGGGCACTCTAGAGGGGCAAAGCCAGCGTTTGTGGGAGAGACATTGGCTAGCAGGCTGGTGGCTGCTGGTCCCAGAGCATAGCCAGATAAGGCATGTTTTTTTTTTAATTACATGCAACGGATGTTGTTAGAGTACCTGTGTAGCATGCATGGAGCTGTCTCAAATCTAGCACTGCGTAAACCAAGGATGGTGGCACATACTTTTAATTCTACCACTCAGAAGGTTCAGATCCTGTGCCACATTGCCAGAAGCTGATCCTGTGCTACAGCTCTCCATACACAAATACTGCCAGGAAAGGACTGGTCTCCCAAGAGTGCTAGCAAGCCAGTGAGCACAGGTAAGACCACAACTTCTGCTCAAATTCCTGGCCCAAGAGGGACCCACACAGAGCCATCAGGACACAGGAACCAAGGAACAGCCAGGGACAGGATCTTTCCAGTTTCCATTTGCACCCCAGAACTGACACTGTGCCACTGCCCTCCAAACCCAAATTCCTCCCAGAGAGATCTGGATTCCCAAGAGTACTGACACACCAGCTTTTAGGAGGGACAAACTACAGTAATGGACAGCAAGATTCAGCTGACATCAGAAATAATCAGATGGTGAGAGTCAAGCACAAGAACCTTACCAACAGAAACCAAGGTTACTTGGAATCATCAGAACCCAAGTCGCCCACCACAGCAAGCCCTGGATATGCCAATACACCTGAAAAGCAAGACTCTGATTTAAAATCACATCTCATGATGATGATAGAGGACTTTAAGAAGGACATAAATAACTCGCTTAAAGAAATACAGGAGAAAAGTGGTAAATAGGTGGAAGCCTTTAAAGAGAAAATATAAAAATCCCTTAAGGAATTAAAGGAAAACAAAACCAAGCATATGAAGGAATTGAACAAAATGATGCAGGATCTAAAAATGGAAATAGAAACAATAAAGAAATAGCAACAGGAGACTGCACTACAGAAAGAAAACCTAGGAAGGAGACCAGGAGACATGAACTCAAGCATCACTAACATAATACAAAAAAATAGAAGAGAGATCTCAGATGCAGAAGATACCATAGAAAACATTGACACCACAGTCAAAGAAAATGCAAATGCTAAAAGCTCCTAACCCAAAACATCCAGGAAATCCAAGATACAATGAGAAGACAAAACCTAAAGATAATAGGTATAGAAAAGAGTGAATATTTACAACTTAAAGGGCCAGTAAATATCTTCAACAAAATTATAGAAGAAAACTCCCCTAACCTAAATAGAGAGATGCCCATAAACATACAAGAAACCTACAGAACTTCAAATAGATTGGACCAGAAACACATTTCCTCCCATCACATAAGAGTCAAAACACCAAATACATAAAACAGAAAAAGAATAATAAAACCAGTAAGGGAAAAAGGTCAATTAACATATAAAGGCAGACCTTTCAGAATTATACCAGACATCTCACCAGAGACTATGAAAGCTAGAAGATCCTGGGCAAATGTTACACAGACCCTAAGAGAACACAAATGCCAGCCCAGATTACTATACCCAGCAAAACTCTCAATTACTGTAGATGGAAAAACCAAGATATTCCATGACAAAAATAAATTGACTCAATTTATCTTCACAAATTCAGCCCTACAAAGGATAATAGATGGAAAACACCAACACAAGGAGGGAAACTACACCCTAGAAAATGCAAGAAGGTAATCTTTTTTCAACAAACCTAATAGAAGAAAGGCAGGCAACAAGTGCTGGCGAGGATGTGGAGAAAGAGGAACACTCCTCCACTGTTGGTGGGATGGCAAAATGGTAAAACCGCTCTGGAAATCAGTTTGGCAGTTCCTCAGAAAATTGGGCATGTCACTTCCAGAGGACCCTGGTATACCACTCCTGGGCATATACCCAGAGGATTCCCCTGCATACAATAAAGACACATGTTCCACTATGTTTATAGCAGCCTTATTTGTAATAGCCAGAAATTGGAATGAGCCCAAATATCCCTCAAAGGAGGAATGGATACAGAAAATGTGGTATATTTATACAATGAAATACTACTCAGCAATTAAAAATAATGAATTCATGCAATTTGTAGGTAAATGGATAGATCTGGAAAATATCATCCTAAGTGAGCTAACCCTGTCACAAAAGAATACACATGAAATGCAATCACTGATAAGTTGATATTAATGAGCCCAGAAGCCCTAAATACTTAAGGCACAATTAGCAAGTCAAATGATTCCCAAGAAGAAGAAAGAAGAGGACCCTGGGCCTGAAAAGATTGGATCCAGTTTTGTAAATCCAGAACAGAGAAATCTTGGGGGGAGGGGTTGATGATTGGGGAATGGTTGGGGGGAGAGGAATTATGGGATGTATGGTGAGGGGGGAACTAGGAAAGGGGAAAGCCTTTGGAATGTAAACATAGAATATAGAAAATAAAAAAAATTAAAAAAAGAATTGAATGTGTATATTTTAAAGCAGAATAGGGTATTGTCATTTAGAAAGTAACAATCAAGAGTATTTAATAATAAATATACATATCCCTTTTGTGCTGTGATAGAAGATTACTATTTTATCATTAAACAATCTGGAACCATAAAAAAGGCAGGCAAACATAAAAAGAGCATCAAAAATAGTAGGAAGGAACAATCACTATTTTTAATATCTCTTAACATTAATGAGCTCAATTTCTCCCAAAAAGACAGACTAACAGACTGAATACATAAACAGGATCCAGCATTTTGCTGCATACAGGAAATGCACCTCAGTGACAAAGACAGACACTACCTCAGAGTTAAGGGCTGGAAAAAATTTCCAAGCAAATGGTCCCAAGAAACAAGCTGGAGGAGCCATTCTAACATCAAATAAAATAAAATTTCAACTAAAAGTTATCAAAAAAGTAAAGGAAGGACACTTCATACACATCAAAGGAAAAATGCCCAAAAGAACTCTCAATTATGAATATCTATGCTCCAAATGCAAGGGCAGGTACATTAAAAAAATACAACAAACTTTGCTAAAGCTCAAAGCACATATTGCACTTCACACAATAATATTGGGAGACATTAGCACTCCACTCCCATCAATGGACAGATCATGGAAACACAAACTAAACAGAGACACAGTGAAACTAAGAGAAGTTATGGCTCAAATAGATTTAACAGATATCTATAGAACATTTCATTCTAAAACAAAAGAATATACCATCTTCTCAGTACCTCATGTTACCTTCTCCAAAATTGACCATATAAAAGACAAACCATGAAAGGCTGAATGTAGGCAAGTATAAGGCTGTAAAGTCCTTGGTACAAGGGGACATTGAAAAGTTCACACCTTGCTATTTTTCCCTACAGGGTCCCAGTATATGCTCATAGGAGAGAAAGTGTCTCACTGATTGGCAGGCAGGAACCAGTTCCTTGTATGTATTGTGTTTCTGTTGCTGTTTTGTCTTGTTTTGTTTTGTTTTGGTCAACTAGATGCAGGCTAGCAAGCCAGAGGAAACATCAATTCAATTGAATAGAAAATTCCTCCATCAGATTAGTCTGGAAGTAAGTTTGTGGTGCATTTTCATGACTAGTGATTGATGTCAGAGGGCTCCGACCACTGTGAGAGGTGGTACCCCTGGGTAGATAGTCCTGGGAAATATAATAAAAGTATCTGAACATGATCATGGGAGCAAGCCACTAAGCAATGTTCTCCCATTGTCTCTGCTTCAGCCCCTACCTCCAGGTTCGTGACTCAACTTCCCTCAGTAATGGAGCAATGGACTGTGATATGAAAGTGAAAGCCAAAATAAACCATTTCTTTCCCAAGTTGCTTTTGCTCATGGTGCTTATCAACGTAATAGACAGTAAACTAGGAAATGCTACTTCCCATAGCAAGCAAAAGCCTTACTCTCTTTGGTATACAAAAGTGTAGCCTGATGGCAGAATCAGAGTTCTTCTGGAGAAAGAAATTTCCTGGGATTATATGAGGACTCTCCGAAGTATTTAAAGGCTAAGTCTTCTCACCTAGTCTCATAATGCCTTCCTAATGCCGGAGTCCATCAGAATGCTAGAATATTCTTTTTCTCATGTATCTACTACCACCAAAACACTAACAGCTGCCACATAAAACTAAAAATATGATAGAGCTGAGGGAATTAAGAGAGTGGGGCAAAGAGAAGATCAAAACTCAGTGGAAAGTAAACACCAGTCTGAGAAGCCTATCTCCTTATTACATTAGTTATCTCTCATGCTATAGACAAAGGAGAAAACAGTCAAGCCTGTCCTCAAGCAGTAGATAATTTTTGTCTTCATAACATATGACTGCATAACATACCCCATTTTAATTAATCCAGGGGCATTTTGAAAGGCAAGACAACTAGAGAAGCAGCAAAAAATTCAGATGCCATCTCAATTATGAAGAAAATGTGAAAGAAACAGGGAAAGTATTATGATTAATATATTGAAGACTCTAACTTAAAAGGACAAAGCTGTAGCTCAGTGGTAGAGTGCTTGTCCAGCATATGTTGAGACTCTAGATTCTGTTGCCAGTCCTTCTCCAAACAAATGGAAATGACAGACACATTTCCAAAAGAAAAAAAATCATATATGTATGTAAGTATGTATGTATGCATGCATGTATGTATTATGTATGTGTGTATGTATGTATGTATGTATGTATGCACATGCCTTCATTGTGAAGCTCAGGCTATCTTTGAACACATGATCTTCATGCCTCACTCTCCCAAGTGCTGAGTTTCCAGGAGTAAGCCACACCGGATTGATAGTTGACTTTAGAAGGAAAAAATGGAAATAGTTAGTGAAAAAATGTTTAATACTACCAGTGAAAACTATAATAACACAGATATAAGCTCAGCCTGCCCTAGTGCTCGTTCCCTGTCATAATGGACTGTTTGTTTTGCATTTGAGCAAGAGTAAAACCTCCCTCTCTAAAATAGATTCTATCACATAATGTGCCATAGTAAAAAGAAAGGTGATTTGGAAAATGGGAGTTGAATCCATATTCCAAAATGATTGAAGGGAAGAGGCTCATGAGGCCCACCTCTGAGCAGCTGTTGGCAGTAGCTTGCAGCTGAGTGAGGGAGAGTCAGTGTTCTTTGGGAGTTGGCAACTGGTAGGTTAAGCTTGTTCTAGTGGATTTTCCATACCCATGGATATATAGGTAACACAAATTGGAGTTAGTGGGTTATGAAAACAATCAGCAGCAGAGTACAAGGGTTGGGAAGGTGATATGGGGTGGTGGTTGGAAGGAGGAGGTAGATGCGGAATATACAAAAAAAAAATAAGAACAAGACCTGCTACTGAGATATGAGGTCCCTGCTGTGATCAATATGACCTTCTGGTTGATGTACAGGTATTCAGGATTGGCTTGTGAGAGGAAGTAGATGAGGTTGTGGCGCTGCAGGGTAGTGAAGCCTTGGAATGTTGTAAGCAGGGCATAATGAACAATGCTAGTGGAAAATGTAGAATGCTTATAAAATGGGCAGACTGTTGATGAGTCTGCTACTCCTAGTATATCTGGATAGGATCAGGAATTCGGTTATGTTCTGATTATGTCCTTGGAGGTCCAAGTGATGCTGAATTTAAAAGTGGTAGGTTAAGTTGTTAGGTGGAGAACACTTTAAGCTAGCAGAGCAATCAGGCTTGGTACTCTTAATCTGATTTATAGTAATAGAGAGCAGTGGTTGAATCAAAAAGACTTGAAAAATGTGGGCTTTGATGAGGAGCATAGCCATGAACCTTGCAAAAGTTGAGGACAGAGTGGGTGCAGACAAATGGCTGTAATCGTTTGATTGATGCCATTAAAGAAAAAGTAGGCAATTTGCTCCAAACTTGAAAAGGTGCCTGGAACTAAGACTTCACCAACTGAAAACTCTAGACTATGAAAATGTGAATGGATTTGAAAAACTTCCATTTATGCAGAGGGAACTTGAGAACATACAGACTCCAGAATGGTCTTCTCAAACAGAAGCACCTCAAACATGTTTCCTCCAGTTCCAACAGACAAGCAGCACTCACAATCCACTGCAGCTGTGGTGGAGAGGGCCAGTGTACATTTCAAGCTGGAAGGAGAGATTTTTATCCTTAATGCGGTGCTGGCTTTTGCACACATAGAATACAAGGTCTCAAGTCATAGAGTCATCTACAGAGGTTGTTTTGTTTTGTTTTGTTTTGTTTTGTTTTGTTTTGTTTTGTTTTGTTTTGTTTTGTTTTGTTTTAGAGACAGGGTTTCTCTGTGTGGTCCTGGCTGTCCTGGAATTCACTCGGTAGACCAGTCTGGCCTCGAACTCAGAAATCCGCCTGCCTCTGCCTCCCAAGTGCTGGGATTACAGGCGTGCGCCACCACACCCGGCTAAGGATCACACTACTGACCTTCAAGGCGAGGTTGGGATGCTGTTGCATGAATGTGTAAAGTTGACACCTAATTTTTAGTAAAGATCCCAAGACATTGGAGATTCTAGGGATGTGGAGCCTCGGCCAAAGAAGGCTGTAGGAACTGAATGAAGTCAGTCTACTCTAGGTTTAAGGCAAAATGGATAGGCTTAACTTTATTGAATGTCAGGCATTTCTTCCACAATCTCCAGATGCCACATTTAGAGCTACAGGGTTTGGCACCTGCCCTGCTGGGTTTTGGTCTTTCTCTGGTCTGATTTTTCTCCTGCTATGACCAATTTTTCACTTTTGAAATAGAATGTCTACCCTCCTGTGCCATTGTGTTTTGGAAGTAAGGATATGATTTTTATTTTTGCAGGACTCAGAGTTAAGAGATTATCTTGAGTCCCAGAAAAGTCTTTGGGCTTTTAAACAGTATTGAAACTATGATTATAGTGACTTTTGAAATGCTAGTTATATTATAAGATGACCGCGAAGCTGTTGGAGAAAGGGAGTATATGGTAAAATGGGAATGTGAAATCTTTGCCACAGGCTTATATGTTGGAAATTTGGTCCCAAGAAGGTGGATCTGTTTTGAGGGATTGTGCAACCTTTTGAGCATAGGACCTGCCTGGCAAGCACAGAGATTTAGGTACAGGCCTTAAGTGTTATAGGTAAGCTCCACTTTTGCTCTAGTTTTCTGCATCCTGTCTGCTGTTGCCATGCAACTGGGGACATCACACTCACAACTGCCAGAGCTGGGAAGCTACTCTCACCTCCATGCCTTGCTTTCCATAATATACTATTCCATCTCAGATTGCCAGTAAAAATAAATTCTTTCTCCTGAAAGTTTTGTAAAAGGTATTCTAATGTTTTAATGGGAAAGGTAACTAATCCAATAGTCATTTCATCTTCACAATGCTTATAAAAAAGAAATTCTTGATCTTGGGATAAAGTCCAATGGTGAACAATGAGATGCCTCAGTGGACAAAGGTAACTGATGTACAAGTCAACCTGAATGTGATTTCCAGAATCGATACAAAGGTACAAAAGGAATATCAACTATACAATGTATATTTTGACCTCTACACACATGCCACAGCATGTGCAGTCCCCTACACAGATGCATCATGCACAGACCACTAATAATATAAAAGTATTTATAAAAAGCAAATAAAATCATAGTAACTGGGGTGAAGATGTTCTTCTAAATGCTTACTAATTAGACACAAAACAGGCAAAGAAAAATGATCTCGATGATAGGTTTAATAATTTAATTAGAACCCACAGACTTATGGTCACTTGATCTTTGATAAAGGAGCCACAACCATCCGATGGAATAAAGATAGCCTTTTCAACAAATGGTGCTGGTTCAACTGGAGGTCAACATGCAGAAGAATGCGAATTGACCCACTCTTATCTCTTTGCTCTAAGATCAACTCCAAGTGGATCAAGGACCTCCACATAAAACCAGACACACTGAAACTATTAGAAAAGAAACTTGGGAAGACCCTGGAGGACTTGGGCACAGGGGAAAAGTTCCTGAACAGAACACCAATAGCGTACGCACTAAGATCAAGAATCGACAAATGGGACCTCATAAAATTACAAAGTTTCTGCAAAGCAAAGGACACTGTCCGAAGGACAAAACGGCAACCAACAAAGTGGGAAAAGATCTTTACCAACCCCACATCCGACAGAGGGCTAATATCCAATATATACAAAGAACTCAAGAAGTTAGACCGCAAAGAACCAAATAACCCTATCAAAAAATGGGGCACAGAGCTAAACAAAGAATTTTCACCAGAAGAAATTCGGATGGCCGAGAAACACCTTAAGAGATGTTCAACATCATTAGTCATCAGGGAAATGCAAATCAAAACAACCCTGAGATTCCACCTCACACCAGTCAGAATGGCTAAGATTAAAAACTCAAGAGACAACAAGTGCTGGCGAGGATGTGGAGAAAGAGGAACACTCCTCCACTGTTGGTGGGATTGCAAAATGGTAAAACCACTCTGGAAATCAGTTTGGCGGTTCCTCAGAAAATTGGGCATGGCACTTCCAGAGGACCCTGGCATACCACTCCTGGGCATATACCCAGAGGATTCCCCTACATGCAATAAAGACACATGCTCCACTATGTTTATAGCAGCCTTGTTTATAATAGCCAGAAATTGGAAGGAGCCCAAATATCCCTCAAAGGAGGAATGGATACAGAAAATGTGGTATATTTATACAATGGAATACTACTCAGCAATTAAAAATAATGAATTCATGCAATTTGTAGGTAAATGGTTAGACCTGGAAAATATCATCCTGAGTGAGCTAACCCAATCACAAAAGAATGCACATGAAATGCAATCACTGATAAGTGGATATTAATGAGCCCAGAAGCACTAAATACTCAAGACACAAATAGCAAGTCAAATGATTCCCAAGAAGAAGAAAGGAGAGGACCCTGGGCATGTAAAGATTGCATCCAGTTTAATAAAGAAACCGAGGGAGGAGGGGGAATGATTGGGGAATAGTTGGGGGGGAGAAGAACTATGGGAACTATGGTGGGTGGGAACTGGGAAAGGGGAAAGCCTTTGAAATGTAAACATAGAATATAGAAAATAAAAATAACTAAAAAAAATAATTTAATTAGTGATCCTGATAATAGGTTTCAACTGAAATATAAAACAAAATGAAAAAAAGTAGCAAGCAAGATACAAGATTAAAAGACAGTAGCAAATGGTTTAACAAATCTAATTAATTACAGAACAAATTAATGAAATTCCATAAGGAAAAGAAAGTAAAGAATGAAGAAAAATATTTGAAGATAGTATAAAATAATGGCTGACATTTCCTAAAATTAATGACACATCTGAGAGATGCAGGAAAAAAATAAATGTTACTCCTAACCTATGCAGGAATAATTTGTATACCATACATCTATTATAATAAATGATCATAAACCAGATGGGAATCAGGTGGTCAAACATGTAAGTCATTGAGGGATGGAATAGGCATGCCCTTGCTGGAAGAAGCATGTCACTTCAGGTTGGCTTTTAGGTTTCAGATGCTCAAGCCTTGTCGAGTGTCTTTCTGCTAATCTGGTTGTAGACCTCCCAGCAACCTCTCCAGAACCATGTCTGCTTGGATGCTGCCATGCTTCCCCGTACCTATGATGATAGCAGACTAAACCTAAGTAAATGTTCTGCCACAGTTATGGTGTCTCTTCACTGCAATAGAAATCCTAAGTAAGATACTTACTTACTTACCTACCTACCTGCCTGCCTGCCTGCTTGCTTACTTACTTACTTAACTTGTGTGTATATATATGCCTGTATGAGTTTATGTACACTATAGCCCTTCAGGTTTTTGCAGAGGCCTGGAGGCATTTCAGATCCTCTGGGACTGAAATAATAGGTAATAGTGTATGTGCTGAGCCCTAAACATGGAAAAGCTGTAAGCACTCTCTCCATACCTACTAAACATGTTTGTTTTTAAAATAATGCCTGTGTAACAACTCCTTGCTTCATTTCTTCTGGACCTAAACCACACCTTTCTACTTTGGGTCTCTATGAATCTTACAATTTTAGTTACCTCACATAAGTGAAACCACAGAATATCTGTTAGCATGCTAGCATTCCTTCTAGGCTCCATCCAGCAGTTACTTAGCAACAGCCAGGTAAGAGCATGGCTTGCTATAAGAAAAACTGTTTGGCTTCTCTTGTGCTCTCTGACCCCTCTCTCTGGCCTCTCTCTCTTCTCTCCCCCTCTCTTTCCATGTATCCCTGGATAGTTTCTCTCTCTCTCTCTCTCTCTCTCTCTCTCTCTCTCTCTCTCTCTCTCTCTCTCTCTGTCTTTCTCTGTACCCCTTTCTATCTCTGCCTCTTTTCACTTTTCAACTTCCTTCCCATGCCCCCAAATAAACTTGATTTTATACTAGATCCATTGTATGACTGGTTCTTGGAAGGGAAAATGCCTCAGCACCCTTTCCTGTCACATCATACCTCATTTTACAAAAGATCATTGGTGCTGAGACTTTGATTTGTAAACCCAAAAGTCTTTGGTTCTGCTATCACATGGGCTTTCTAGCCATCTGATCACTAGATTTCTTCATCCAAACACCAGTGAATTGGTAAGCTATCCCACTGGTTATCATAAATGGCCCCTGGTTCTGAAGGAGGCCTGTTGAGCTTCAGGCTACCTTCTGGTGTCCTTACGGACAGAGATATTCACAGTAGTCATGGCTGGTCCTTCTCCCTGACCTTAAACCTTAGGACATCTTCCCTTGGATGAAATTTCTCTCTTCTGTAGGCACAGTTCCTCTCTCTTTGCTGGAAAATCCCATTACTAGGTAATCCAGTCTCTCTTGGACACTGGCCCTCAGCCCCTAGTTTCCATCTAATGACCTGGTAATCTAGCCTGGATTCTTGCTTGGTTATTAAATCTATCTTTGGGACTCGGCTAGCAGTTGAATAATAACCTATTCTCACTCAGTTGATGTGTCTTCACTATTAATTCCAATATCTCTCCTAGGCTTAAAAGGCTTCCAAATTCACACACTAAATTTGACCCCAACACCCACTCTAAATGGCCACTTAACAACACTTTCAAAACTTTTACAACTCTTACCAGTGATCCAGAAAATGAAAGATTTCCTATGCACACAGGCTTTTCTCTGCCTTTGCTCTGAACCTCTTTATTCCACCTATTTCCCAACTAAATTCCTATCCTTGATTGAGCTAGCTCAGTCTACTCCCTGCTTCTTCAACTCCAAAGACACTCTCCAGGTTTTGTTTCAGACTTAACTCATTCTCATTCTTCTTCTCACTCCCCTACCTGGTGCCCTAGTCTGCGCACTGCCACTACCAACCATTTGCTCCAATGGGCAGTCTTAAACTTTTACTTCCTAGAAATTTCTTATCTCTGATTTCTTTCACTTCTAGTCTGCACCAACTCTAAGTCAACTGTGGTGGGAGAAAGACCAGATGGTTGCCAAGCTCTGACATGTACCAGCCTCAGACTTCCTGCACCACTCAGACCCACATGATAGAAGAGGCTGCCTGCAGTGACAGATACCTCATATGCATATAATTCCCTGCCCACCTGGCAAAACATGTCTATTTGTTTCTTCATATGTCTATTTGTTCTCTATTTGGATACATAGCAATGCTTCTGTAAATAAATGCCATTCCATTCTAAGATATAATACACGACTTTCCACCACAGATGCAGCTGTAGCTTCAGCACCATTCTTAGATAAGGGAGGTCACATGGCTGGCTATAGCTTCAGTGCCATCTTAGTTGAAGGTAGTCGCATGATTGCTCACCATCTTTGTTATGGGCAGTCTCCACTTCACTGCCTTCTTACTTGAGGAGAAAAACACGATTTAAGAAAAAGTCTTAAAAGACACTTTTCCATTAAGATAAGATTTTCATATGGTTTCTATCCTGCATCAGTAAATAATAATTTAATATTACTTTAAAGATTTACAATATTTAAAAAGTTAAAGTTCACTGCCTTAAAGATATGTTTAGCCTTGTTTTTGCTACAATATACACTCTTTGTTTGCTGGATACAATCTTGAGCAAATAATTAAAAACAGACACAAATTATCTCAACAGATATGATTAATAGATACTAGCTCTCAATCTTGTCAGAAATCTGCTAAATATAACATTAAATGTTTAAACTTACTATGACAGATAGAGGCTCCCAAATCCTAACAGTGACCTTCCCCCACTGCCGCAAGGTCTCCAAGAAGTTATGAGCAAAGAGACAAAGGACTATACCTGGAATGTGGTATGATAACCACCAAGACTGCTCCATTGCCTTTCCACTGCCAGGGCTCAGCCTAAACTGTGGACAAACAAGGACACCCAGAGAATTAGATGTCTCATAATGCCTAAGACAAAGTAATTCATTTCTCCCATAATCCTCCTCTACAGGAACAAAAAGCTTCTCATCTTCTGGGTCTGCCAGCCAGACTGCCTTGCCTAAGGTGTAATGAAGACCACAGAGACCTGGGAGAACTCTTTAGGTAGTGGACTATAGATCAACCACTACAATTTTAATTAATATTTAACATCTAGATAATTTATTTTTCCTAGATTTCTGATTACACTGACAACAGCTTGACTGTTAGAAAACAGACAGCTAGCTTCTTAGCCCCAAGACAATCCACCACTGTATTAGCTGCTCATTAGTCAGTTTGTTAACTAGCTAAGATTATCAGATCTTTTACCAAAAAGATAGACAGGTTTGCTTTACTCCCAGGCTTCATGATAAAGGATACACAAGTTCAGATGTAACCTTTCACAGATGTAACCTTCTGCTACTTCCTCATCTAAACTCAGTTTGCAGTGACTAAATGTTTCATATTTCCTCCCCTTGCTGTGCCAAAGTTATATTGAGACTTCAAAGGTTCAAAATCCTAACATTTACCATGGAGTTCTTATGAATTAACCTAACCCTTTTATAACCACAAGTTCAAATTTTAAGTTTCCTTTGGCTATCTTCTGACTATAGACTTAAAGTGCTTCTCATACTAAAGCTACACTATCGGTTATCATAGTTACACATTTAAGCTTCATTTAGTTATCATCTAACTATAGACTTAAGGCATTTCTCATGCAAGATCTATATAACCAACTCTCGTAATCATAAGGTCAAAATTTTAAGTTTCCTTTGTTTTTTAAATGTAAATTTAAAAATGTTTCCCATTATGCTAAATTTATGTTTATTCAACCCTCTAGACAGAGGAAAAAGATAGCCTTCCTGCCCCTTCTGCACCAGAAAAGGTTCTGTCTTCCCTAAGCTCACCTTAAAGACTGTTCATGCTGTTCACAAAGAAGGAAAGAAGGGCCCCTAACTCTGGAAAGGCTTAATGCAGCAGTGTAGTGAAATACCAGAACAGGGAAGAGGGAAGGGGTGAATGGGGGAACAGGGGGAGGGAAGAGGGCTTATGGGACTTGTGGGGAAGGGGGAGCCTGGAAAGGGGGAAATCATGTGAAATGTAAATTAATATATAGAATAAAAAAAAGAAGTACAGTCAGGTAAGTTGTGCTGTGAAGTGCAGACACTGTTATTAATTTATAGTTGCTCATGACTGTTTAGTCAGAAAGTCACACAGGTATACTAAAAAATTGGTACTATTTTATTGCTTGAATCTAATTCCTACATGCCATGCCATTATTATAAATGTTATAGTACTGATTAGTTATTTTCTGTATATTTGTGATGATGCATAAGGTGATGATGCTATAAAGTGTGAGGGGCATGCAAGGGGTAAATGAGATAAATTATGACAAATAAAGATTTACTTTCTCTATTAGATTCAGAGAAACAAGAAGGCAATGTGTACACATCTCCACAAGCAACTTCTCAAACTTCTGAAGCTCTAATAAAAAAGAAGTATTTCATAAAAATAACTAACTAACTAAATAACTAACTAAATAACTAAATAACTAAATAACTAACTAACTAACTAAATAAATAAATAAATAAATAAATAAATAAATTTATAAGCTCCAGGAAACCTACTCATATCTAAGTCTCATGGACCAGACAGAATCCATCTGGGTAAGTATATTTGCCAGGAAATAGCCTAAGATCCGACTTGCTACCCATTCTAGAAGGTGGGGTCCTTCCCCTGTTCCCTGGCTTTGGGAATCCCCTCACCACCAAGACCTAAGTATTTCAAATGTACACCTAAGAAAAAGTTTTTCTCCCAAGCCCACTTAACTTTCTTTTCAGCATCTTGCCAAGTCCAGGCATTTACTCAAAACCTACATCCAGAACAGCTCCAGGGAAGCAATCCACAGATGCTCCAGTATACTCTCCCAGACACTTCTGCTGGACCTTAACTTCCTACCCACAGATGGTCTCCAGAGAACCTGGACAACAAGAAAACAGTCAACTCTCCTAAACTTGACCAACATTTCCATCCCCATTTCCTTAGGTTTCCCAGAGACACATTACCACAAAGTCAGCAAGAAACAACTAAAGATCACAATGACCCTATTCCTGCTTCACCACATTCTAATCTCTCATTTTTTAATTAAACCAAAATGGAGGAACGTTAACATGTCATCATTCCTTCTAGGCTCTACCCAACAGTTACCTAGCAACAGCCAGGTAGGAGCCTTGCTTGTTATAAAAAAAAGACTGTTTGTCTTCTCTCCTGCTCTCTGACCTCTTTTCCTCCTCCTTTCACCCCTCTCCAGGTGTTCCTGGACAGCCTCTACCCACCCTATTCTTCTCTGTCCCCTCTCTTTCTCTACCTCTATTTCCCTCTCAACACCTCTTCCCATGTCCCCAGTTATACTTCATTTTTACTAAAACCATCATATAACTGGTACTTTGTGGGGGGACATGCTTCAGCATGGGCCTTCTAAGGCACCTCCTCCTGCCATATAGTATTGAGTTTTATAAAACATATCAGTATTAATATTTTCACCTAACATAATATTTTGATGTTCTCTTGAGATTCGCCTACTTCATAGCACATGTCAGAATTTCTTTCCAGTTAAAGGAACATTATGGTCTGCACTGGAAGGTGATCCTGTGCGCCATACTCAAATACCACTGGGAGAGAGATGGTCTCCCAGGAGTGCTAACAAGGTTGTGAGCACAGGTAAGACCATCACTTCTGATCAAATTCCTGGCCTAAGAGGGTCCTGCTCAAAGCCATCAGAACATAGGAATCAAGGAACATCCAGGGACAGGATCTTTCTGGATTCCATTTGTACCTTGGAGCTGACCCTGTGCTATAGCTCTCCATATCCAAATTCCTCCTAGAGAGAACTCCTAGGCATACTGACACACAGGCTTGCAGGAGGGACAGGTCACAGTCAGAGACAATATTAGCTAACAGAAGAGATAATCAGATGGCCAGAGTCAAGTGCAAGAACCTTACCAACAGAAACCAAGGCTACTTGGCATCAACAAAACCCAGTTCTGCCACGACAGTGAGCGCTGGATAGCCCAACACATGAGAAAAGCAAGACTCTAATTTAAAATTACATCTCATGAAGATGATAGAGGACTGTAAGAGGGACATAAATAACTCCCTTAAAGAAATACAGGAGAACACAGGTAAACAGGTAGAAGCCCTTAAAGAGGAAACACAAAAATCCATTAAGGAATTACAAGAAAGCACAACAAAACCAGTGAAGGAATTGAACAAAACAATCCAGGATCTAAAAATGGAAATGGAAACAATAAAGAAATCACAAAGGGAGACAACACTGGAGATAGAAAACCTAGGAAAGGAGTCACAGATGCAAGCATCACCAAAAATTACAAGAGATAGAAGAATCTCAGATGCAGAAAATGCCATAGAAAACATTGACAGCACAGTCAAAGAAAATGCAAAATGGACAAAGCTTCTAACCCAAAATATCCAGGAAATCCAGGACCCAATGAGAAGACAGAACCTAAGGATGATAGGTATAGAATAGAGTAAAGATTGCCAACATAAAGGACCACTAAATATTTTCAACAAAATTATAGAAGACAGCTTCCCTAACCTAAAGAAAGAGATGCCCATGAATATACAAGAAGCCTACAAAACTCCAAATATATTGGACCAGAAAAGAAATTTCTCCTGTCACATAAGAGTCAAAACACCTAATGCACAAAGCAAAGAAAGACTTTTAATGGCAGTATGGGACAAAGGTTAAGTAACATATAAAGGCAGGCCTATCAGAATTACAGCAGACTTCTCACCATAGATAATGAAAGCTAGGAGATCCTGGGCAAATGCCATATAGCCCCTAAGAGAATACAAATGCCAGCCCAGACTACAAACCCAGCAAAACTCTCAATTACTGGAGATGGAGAAACCAACATATTCCATGGCAAAAAGAAATTTGCCCAATTTCTTTCCACAAATCCAGGCTTACAAAGGATAATAGATGGAAAACTCCAACAAAAGGAGAGAAACTACATCGTAGAAAAAGCAAGAAAATAATCTTCTTTCAACAAACCCAAAAGAAGACAGCCACACAAACATCAAAATAACATCAAAAATAACAGAAAGCAACAATAATTATTCCTTAATATCTCTTAGCATCAGTGGACTCAATTCCCCAATAAAAAAGACATAGACTAACACACTGGATACATAAACAAGACCCAACATTTTGCAGCATACAGGAAATGTGTCTCAGTTTCAGAGACAGACACTACCTCAGAGAAAGGGCTAGAAAACAATGTTCCAAGCAAATGTTCCCAAGAAACAAACTGGAATAGCCGTTCTAATATTGAATAAAATCAGTTCTCAACAAAAAGTTATCAAAAAGGATAAGGAAGGACACTTCATACTTATAAAAGAAAGAAATCTACCAAGAAGAACTCTCAGTTCTCAACATCTATGCTCCAAATGCACAGGCACCCACACTCATAAAAAAAAAAAAAAACTTTACTAAAGCTCAAAGTACACATTGTACCTCACACAATAAGAATGGGAGACTTCAACATCCCATAATCACTAATAAACAGATCATGGAAATAAAAACTAAACAGAGACACGATGAAACTAACAGAAGTTATGGCTCAAATGGATTTGACAGATATCTATGGAACATTTCATCCTAAAACAGAAGAATATACCTTCTTCTCAGCCCCCTCATGGTACCTTCTCCAAAACTGACCATATAACTGGTCACAAAACAGGCCTCAACAGATACAAGAAGATTGAAATAATCCCATACATCCTATCATATCACCACAGACTAAGGGTGTTCTTCAATAGCAATAAAAAATAACAGAAATTCCACATATACGTGGAACCTGAACAGTGCCCTAGTCAATGATAACTTTGCCATTGAAGATATAAAGAAAGAAATTGAATACTTTAGAAATTAATGAAAATGAATGTACAACATACCCAAACTTATAGGATACAGTGAAAGCATTGCTAAGAGGAAAACTCATAGCTCTGAGTGCCTCCAAAAAGAAACTGGTGAAAGCATATACTAGTATCTTAACAGCACACCTGAACACTCTAGAACAAAATGAAGCAAATATTCCCAAGAGGAGTAGATGGCAGGAAATAATCAAACTCAGGACTGAAATCAACCAAGTAGAAACAAAAAGAACTTTACAAAGAATCCACCAAACCAGGAGCTGGTTCTTTGAGAAAAATCAACAAGATAGATAAACCCTTATCCAGAATAACCAGAGAGTTCACAAAGACAGTATCCAAATTAACAAAATCAGAAATGAAAAGGGAAATATAACAATAGAAACTAAGGAAATTAAAAAAAATCATGAGATGCTACTACAAAAACCTATATTCAAGAAAACTTGAAAATGGACAATTTTCAAATGGACCAAATACCGAAGTTAAATCAGAATCAGATAAAACATCTAAACAGTCCCATAACCCCTAAAATAATAGAAGCAATCATTAAATGTCTTACAACAACAACAACAACAACAACAACAACAATAACAACAACAAAGTCCAGGACCAAATGTTTTCAGTCCAGAATTCTATCAGACCTTCAAAGAAGACCTAATAACAATACTCTTCAAACTATTCCAGAAAATAAAAACAGATGGAACACTACCAAATTCATTCTGTCTAATCATGAACTTATCACAATTTCCTTCCATAGAAGTCTTCATTAGAGATTTTTTCTACTTCTATTATGTTTAATGTTCCAAATATATTTTTTAAAAACTAGTTGAGTGCATATTACTTTTAGCTTCAGAAAATATCATGTATATTTAAAGGGCATTTAACTATTATAGATTATTTTGATAACTTGAAAATGTCAATACTGTGTTATATATTTAAAAATAAATTTTATTAGTTTAATAATAAAAAAGAATGTGGAAAAATAATAAAATAAAAGAATATTATTACACTGTAGGAATATACTATGATGGACCCTTGAATTTTAGGTTGCCTCTGCCTCTTGGATACTGTGGATAGTGTTATAGTGAACTGTGCAAATCTATGTTAAGTATCCTGATTTAGGTTCTTTTAGTTATATACCTAGAAGTAAACCACCTGGGTCAGATTGAAATCTGATTTATACACTTGGAAGAGTTTTTTTCTGCAAGATGTATATCGAATTTATGTGTATGTGTATATGTTTCTCTGTATGTGTGTGTGTGCTATCTATATACATGCTGGTACATAAGGGAGCCAGAAGAGGCTATTGGATTCATTATGAGCTGTCTGGTATGCATCCTTGTGGTCAAACTCTAGTTCTCTAAAAGAGTAGTACATACTATTAGTCACTGAGTCATCTCTCTAGTCTCATCTTTATTCAGTGAGCCATTTTTCTAGCACAAACTTTAAAAAAAAGGGTGTGTGTATGTGTGTGTGTTGCTACTGGAGGCCAAAGGATGGTATTTGATTCCCTGGGGCTATAGTTACAGGTGTTTGTGAAATGCCCAGAATGGGTACTGGGAACAATCAGTTAGACAAAAGCCAGCACTCCTCAGGAACTTGTGAAGCTGGCCCACCTCTACTATAGGGGTCATTTCCTCAATTGTTGGAAGAAGGGACAAATGGCTCTCTGTAGTCCCTATTATCATCCCAGAATACATACTAGTCTCCAGGGCCCCTCACTTTCACAAGTGCCTGTTTCACAGTTCAGAGTCCATGCTGGCATCCCACGCTAAACCTCTTCAGCTTATGGCCTTCCTGTAGCCCATCTACACAGTTTTATAATCATGCTAGTTTAGATATGTGTCTCTCTCTTTTGTCCCCACTCTTTCTCTTCATCTCTCCAGTGGCCCCAGCCCTCTCTATCTCCAACCGCCATAATGTTTTTCATATTGTCAGTAGCATTTTACATTCTAATAAATAGTAGAGAGATTGAGTTCCTATACTTCCTATCCACTAACTTGTCATTTCAACTGTCATTCCCTCCCCATTTTACTCTAATGGACATCCTAAGGGGTGAGCTCTCATTGTGGTTTTGATTTTCATCTCCATAGGGGCTAATGATATCAAACATCTGTTCATGCATTTGTTTCCCATTTGTATATCTTCTTTGGAATGTTCTTCATTCAAGCCATTTGCACATTTTAAAAATCTACTTTATACTTTTTGTTCTCATGACATTCCATACTAAAATGATTTTATGGACATTTATACTTTAAAACTTTTATTATAAATAAGAAGAGCAGTGTGCAATAAACATGTTTCTGTACACTTATACATAGGAAATAAATTTACATATATGTATTATATTAAGAATAATGAGACATTTAAGAGGAAATCACACATATAATACCTATAAGTAATGAAGAAGTAGAATCAGGCTTAAAGAGTAGCTGCAGTTTCTATTTGATGAATCCTGACAGACAGTTATCTTAAATGGCAATACCTATTTGCACTGCTGTCTAAAATATTATGAATAGTAATTTCCCTATACCCTTGTTATAAATATGTTTAGAATGTTACTTCTTTTGGGAGATGGGAAATATCTTGTTCAGAAATCTATAATTGTAAAATATTTAAACATATGATCTTAGATAGGCTTTTGTTTCTGTGAATAAACACTATAGGCAAAGCAAGTCTTATAAGGGACAACATATATTTGGGGTTGGCTTACAGGTTCATTATCACCAAGGTAGGAGCATGGTAGCATCTAGACAGGCATGGTGTAGACAGAGCTGAGAATTCTACATCTTCATCTGAAGGTTGCTAGTGGAAGACTGACTTCCAGGTAGCTAGGACAAGGGTCTTAAGCCCACACCCACATGACACCCCTACTCCAACAAGTCCACAGCTCCTAATAGGGCCACTCCCTGGGCCAAGCATATACAAACAACCACATTCCACTCCCTGGCCCCCATAGACTTATTCAACCATATGAATCTATGGGGACCACACCTAAATAGCATAATGCAATATATATTTAGTTCAATTTCCAGAGTCTCCATAGTCTATACCAGTCTCAACAATGTTGGAAGTCCAAAGTTCAAGGTCTCTTCTGAGATTTATCCAATCACTTTACTGTAATCCCCGAAGCAAGACTGGACACCAACTGGGCAAGTTGCAAACTCTGCATCTTCATGTTTAATATCAGGGTCTTCAGATCTCCAACTCCCTTTTCATCTTTCTTGACTTCAACAAACTTCTTTCTCCTGGGCTCCTTCCACTCCCTGGTATCAGCTTTCCTCAACAGATAGCCCAATGCTCTGGCATCTCAAACATCTCAGAGTCTCCAAAGTGTCTCCAATGTTAGAGCCTCTTGTTCTAGTCCCTGGGATCTACACATGATCTTTTGGATTCCTCCAAAGTGCTACTGTTACTTCTCCGGCTCTACCTTCTGTAGCACTCTAAACTCAGGCTTATCTTCTCTACTGCTGCTGTTGTTCTTGGTGATCATCCCATGGTACTGGCATCTCCAATACACTGCAGTCCTCTGCTGCAACTAGGTTTTACATATAGCTTCTCATAGGCTCTCTTCATGGTGCCAAGCCTCAAGTCCTTTGCATGATCCCTTCAGTCTTGGGTCATCAACTGCAACTTAGGCTGCACCTTCACCAATAGACTTCCATGACCTCTCACAGTGCCGGGCCCCAGATGCTCTTCGTGACCCCTTCTTCATGTCTTCAAATCCAGTACCACCTGAGTGACTTTTACAGCATTACCAAGTCAGCAGGAGGTACAACCTTGGCTAATTTTGGAACACAGATTCTTTGTGCTCCCAGGAAACACTTCCCAGAAGATTGCACCTCAGTGATGTTGGTCTCTTTTTAATCACAGCTAATTTCTTAGCTCCAGCTAACCAGCATCAATTGTCCTGGTAGTCCTTTCTATTCCTCACTCTAAAACCAGAGCCACATGGCCAAAAATGCAATGTTTTTCTATTTGCTTGGGTTGGAACATGGTCTGCCTCCTTATTTTATTACCAGATTTGTTTTCTAGCTCCTTTTCTGCCCATGCTTGGCTTTCCTGGAATTTGCTCTGTAGATTGACCTTGAGCTCAGAGATCTGTATGCCTGTCTCCGAAACACTGAGATTAAAGGTGTGGTTCACCAAGCTTAGACTTAAGTTTTTCTTCACCTAGAACTTGCTTTGTTATTGGCTGGCCTTGAACTCAGAGATCTGCTTGTCTTTGCCTCCTAGGATTGTGCTACCATGCCTTTATCTAAATTTGGGGTCTTTCCCCAAGGTCACTACTACCTTAATGGCTTCTATTTTCACTGACTATTAGAATGTAGTTAGGGATTATACTGGTTTAGTAAAGAAAAAGTTGTAGGTTCTCCTCCAAAATCCATAATGTCATTAGCCCAGGGTAGTTGCCTAGGGTTCCAGTGCTAGGCCTGATTTCCCTCTTGTTGAGTGGGTTTGAAGTCCACTTAGAAAGCTATTGGTTAGCACCATGATTTGTGCACCACTAGCCACTATTGCACCCTTACAGTTGTCATGCCATGCTGGGCCTTATTGTTGTTTATAGGTTTCATAGCTGAGCAGGCCTGTTGGTTGCTTCCTTCCCTTGGAAACTTTTATGGTGTCTTGTGGTATTATAGAAGTTAACCCTCAGAAAGGAGGATATCAGCTTAGATATAGCTCAGGCCCTTTGGGTCCTGTGTATGAAGTACATGGTGTATTCTTCCACCTCTGGGCAGAAAACAAAGGCAGAAAACAATAACCAATGATAATCCCTCATACAGACCCTAGCCAACAACTCAAAAACTGACATCTCCTGTCTGGTATTGAAGGTTTGTATTAGATGTTCTATGAATCTTGGGGAGAAAATTGCTAGCTCAGGTAGGAAAAAGTTATTTAAACTATATATGCATGTGTATATACATACTTGAATATATTACATGTAATTTTAGGTAGGCACATAGATAGATAGATCGATAGATCGATAGATAGATAGATAGATAGATAGATAGATAGATAGATAAGATGAGATGAGATAAGATAGTTCTTTTTGTTCATGTTATGAAACAACTTTGCAGGGAAACACATTTATTCCACTCCCAATTCCATGTAACAATTCACCATTAAAAGCAATAACACTAGGATCTCAATTAGGGCAGGCAGGGACCTTGAAGCAGGAGCTGAGACTGAGGTCATGTAGGAGTGCTGCTAGCTGGCTTGATGCTCATGCCTTGCTCAGCATTTTTATTTTTATTTATTTATTTATTATTTTTCCTCCCTCTGATTCACTCCTCCTCCATTTCTCTCTCACACACACACACACACACACACACACACACATTGAGAGAGGAGAGGGGAGAAAGAGAGAGAGAGAGAGAGAGAGAGAGAGAGAGAGAGAGAGAGAGAGAGAGAGAAGCATCCTAGGGCTATCAACCTCACATGATATAAGTTACAATACAAGTAGGTACAAGCACCTCATATCAAAACTGAATGGATCAACTGGGTAGAAGGAAAAGGGACCCAAAACAGGCAATAGAGTCAGAATCACTCCCACTACCACTGTAGGGGTCCCACAAGAACTTTCTTATAACATTTAGGACCACCAGCTCAGGGATGGCAGCATCCACAAAAGGCTGGAGCCCTCCCCATCAATTCACTAATTAAGAAAATACTCTACAGGCTTGCTTACATCCCAGTCTAATAGAGGCATTTTCTCTATTGAATCTCCCTCTGCTCTGATGATTCTAGCTTGTGCCAAGTTAACATAAAACTAACCAGCACAATAGTTACTAGTATGATTCCTTGTACCTTTTCTAGATCTGTGCTATTTTACCCTCCTTTTCTTTCTGTATTTATCTTCCTCTCCATTTCCTAATTAAATCCTACCCCACTCCTATTTTCCAGAATCCCCTTTGAACCCTTTAAGTTCCATACCTGTTATTCCCTTTTCTATCACTCCTCTCGCATGCCGTGGTTTACTTTGACTTTGCTGGTCTCTGCAGTTATTCCAGGTGAAATATTCACATCTGACGACTTGGAGCTAAAAACCTCAGACAAGCAAGGAGATGTGATAATTGTATTTTGGGGTCTGAATTATCTCATTCTGTATGATGTTTTGTAGTTCCATCCATTTACCTGCACATTTCATGATTTCATTCTTTTAAAAAAAAACACAGCTTAATAATTTTCCATAGTCAAAATGTGCCACATTGTAATTATCTATTCATTAGCTGAAGGAAATTAAGGCTGTTTTCACTCGCTAGCTATTGTGAATAGAGTGGCACTGAACTTTCACGAGCAAATGTGTCATGGAAGGTGGTTGAGTTCTTTCAGTATATACCAAGGAGAGGTAGTGAAAAGTATATGCTACATTTATTTTTAGATTTTTGACAGTTATCCATACTGATTTTCCATTGTAACTCACCTCATAAAAAGAAAAAATTTGCAAGTTACTGAACTTGGTCAATACAAGACTAAATATCAGTGACCACATAACCCTAGTTACTAGGACCTGGTATTATAGGATGAGAAGGGCACTTTACTTTTCTGATATTCTTCCCTAAACCCATAGCTCTACTTTAATCATGAGAAACCATTAGAAAAAAAACTGAATAACTGTAAGACATTCTGGAAAACACCTATCCGCTACTCTTTAAAATTATGAAAGTTATGAAAAGCAAGTAATATTGGAAAACTGTTTCAAATTAGAGAAAATGAAGGTCTGTGACAATTAATGTCACATTTCAGAAAGCAGATATTATGAAAAACATCATGAAATCAGATTGAAGTATGTAGTTTATGGTGCTGTATGAATGTTTAGAAATCTTTGTGTGTGTGTTTATAATATGTATGTACCTGTGTGTATTTCTGTGTAAGAGCATGGAGGAGTATAGATAACTGCAAGCTTGTGAAGGTCACAGGACAACCTTGGTTGTCAGTCCTCATCATCCACCATTTTTTAAGGCAGTCTACCCCTCTCTCTCTGTCTCTGTCTCCCTCTGATTCTCTCTCTCTCTCTCTCTCTCTCTCTCTCTCTCTCTCTCTCTCTCTCAATCCCTATTCTCTCTCTCTCCTGTATAAGCCAAGTTTGTGCAGGGTTTCTCCTGTGCTGGTATAACAGATGTCAGATGTGTGCTACTACTATGCTTTGCACAGCTCCAGGAATTTAGCTAAGTGTGGTGCCATGGAACAAAGGAATGGCAGACACAAAAATGTAGAAAGAATGAGATTAGGTGAACTGGGCCCTCAGATGGAAAAGTCACAGCACTCTGGAAGCTCAGCATGTTTATTATATATAGTTGAACTGGGAGGTATGGTTATTACATACAGAAAAACACGGAGGCAGAGTTATTATATACAGCTGAACACAAAAGACAGATTTAGATGATCTTAGCAGGAACAGTCCCTGTAGGGGAGCAATCTTTTGACTCTAAACATTCAAGGATAGAAACCTACAGGTGAGATTTTCTGCACGCACACTCAACATCTGCACAGGACCAGAAAAAGTCATCTATTTGCCATCTATTTAAGTCTTGCCTGCAGAGAAGGTTTCCATTCATGTGGGTCTGGAACACTTGGGACCTTGACATGGCTATTCCCATGTCAAAAAATATGCATTGATTTACTAAGATTTTATGTGCTTTTCATATGCTATCATATCTAACTTTATATGGGTTGTGGGGATCCAAACATAGGCCCTTATGATTAAATGGCAGGTGTTTTACCCACTGACACATATATGTAGCCCATAAATTTTAATTTCATAGCTTTAATACATATACTATGGTTGTATAGCACTAAAAGAAGCCAGCATTTTATACTGCTTTTGTTTTTTGTACACAAACATAAAATCATTTTTAAATTTTAAAAAGTTATTCCTATATGAAATATACACACACTTCATTTATTCCTAAGAAATTAAGTTCAGTATTATTAAGCTTTTTAAATTTTTGAGGGCTTGTTTTAATGAAATTAGTGTCATCCTAATACACTACTGATTTTGATTATTAAGCAGAGACTCTTCAAATTAATCCTATTCCACAGTGGCATTTTTGACCACTCAATCAAGAAGAAATTATATAGTTGCTATTAGTTGCACAAGAGTTCCAGATGAAATTGATTGGCTGCCCCCTTTTTGCAAGCATTTCTCCCAAGTGAAACTGTGGAGATGTAATCTGTGTGCTCTACTTTCATTCCTTTTATCTTATACAGTAGGATCATTAAAATGGGAGCAACTGGACCACTCAAGAAGCTAGGCTTTAGCAGGACACTGAATGATGAGACCTATTGTCATGCATTTAAATGCCTTTGTGAGCCAGAAACGTAACACAAATATTGAAAACAAAAACCAACTAGGAGGTGGTAGCATTTTCCTGCACTTGAAGAATACATTTTCACCTGCAAACATTCCTTCCTTCTTTTTTTCCTTATTTTCCTTCTTTTCTCATGTATTTTTATGGTATCAAAAACCAACCCAAGGCCCCACATGAGCTAAACCAGAACTCCACTACTGACCCACACATTCTGTCTTCAGTGCTTTTCTTAATAAGATTTTTATCAAATGAAAGAAGTTTGGCATGTTGGATGATACTATGTCCACCTATGTTGGCTCAGCATGGAAGAAAAAGGAAACCACCTTTCAAATATAAGGAAAACCGTAATGGAAGAGAGCAGATAAAGTGTGATTGGAGTGTGGCTTGGTGTGGAAGGAAAAAAGACAGAAAACATTAAATTTAGAAAATATGTGGCAATAGTGTATTGGAGTCACATGTATGAGTAATTTTATATTTCTGTAGCTTCCTGGAACTCTCCCAAATCATGGGAAGAGGACCTCTGGAAACATACTTCCCATCCATTGTAATTGATGGCTACATATTTTTTTCCTTGTGATAACTTATTTGAATAACCCATTTTATGGCAAAAAAAAATGTGTTTGTAAAACTTTGATCTCAGACTCCCCTACTCCTTTTCATCAATTACAAAGACACATAAGAAGTTGAATTGATTTCTCCAATGTTCTGAAGCTATATAGGTTACTTCTGAATTGACTTGCAAAAATGACTCTAAACCCAGTGAGTTTTCTACTATCCAGTCTCAGTAAAGATGTCTATGTAGTGTGGAACAAACGTGGTTCCTAGAAGGACTCAAAATTTCTGTTATTGCTTATGTTTTGAGTTCCATGGTAGCTGTTGATATGGGTACAAGAATCTGGGATGATAGGAGCCTCAGTGGTGTATACCTGTAGTCCCAGCTACTCTAAATTAGTATAAGGCAGCAAGGATAGTTGTTTGACACCAAGACTTCCTGGCCAGCATAGGAAGCATAGCTAGATTCTGTTATAAAGAAGTAATAAATTGTTACAGGAAAACTGAAAAAAAAATAGGATCTTAAGACTTTGAATTGTTTTTGTTTGTTCCGTAACAAAGATGGAAATAATAAAGAATAAAAACTTGTATAGGGGAAAGCCCACAAAGGCTCAACCCTACACAAATACCTATAGGCAACCAGTGAATGCTCAGAGGAGAAAAGGAAGAACATGGAAGATCATACACCAATTGGTTATCTGATACCAAATGGTCAGTCCTAATAACATACATACTCATAACATTATATAGAAAGAGAATATATTTGCATATTTAGGTATATATACATATATATTTGTATATATATACACACACACAAATCAAAAGAAGCATATATTTGCATATTTAGGTATATATATATACATATATATTTGTGTGTATATATATATATATATACACACACACACACAGTTTGTAACAACAATTAATTAAAAGAGAGCAAGGAAATGTGTACAGGAGGGTTCAAAGGGAGGATAGGAAAGGGAGAAATTAAGTAATTACATTATAATCTCAGAAAACAAAAGAAATAATTTTTAAAAAGAAGAAAGAGCAATGGGTGATAAATGGACAGGCAGTGATAACACTAAACCAAAATAACTTCCATTTGTGGGTCTGAAGTTGTTGCAATCACTTTACAATTATTTTCTCAATTAGTCCACAAAAGAACTCTTTCCACTCAACACAAAGGAATGTAATAGGCAAAGTCAGGATAAAAGGTTGATTGGTTTAATTGCAGAATAACATACACTACATTCTGCTACAGGCCCAGTGAAAGAGATCAAGACCTGTATGCAAGAGGCTCAATACCATGGGCAAACTACCCTTTACCTTTTTGTGAGAATGGTCAGGGGAGGGGGAAAAGGCCTTTTCTTGACAGGATATTTTTTCACTGTAACACTTCTCTCCTTCCAGTTAGATTGTGAAGTAATTGACTTTTCCTGAGTACAGCAGAAACAGGTTAGTATATGTAGATAAAAATACCCTATGGCATTAACATCTCGATATCAAGACAGAAGGCTACAGTAACACTAAGAATAAGGGGGCAGTTATAGTTTGCCTCCATTAAATGACTGAGATAGTTTTCAGATGAGAGGGGTGAGATGAAACTTAAAGAGTGTTGGACTTCAAACATTCTCTGTTTAATACATCCTGCATGATCTCCAGCAGAAATGCAATCCCTTATGATTCTGTGATTCAACACAGTTGTTGCTTTTAAGTATATTTGAAATCCCAGAGGCCCCTTGGGCAAATCCTTTTAAGTGAAAAGGATAGATTTTACTGAGTCAGATAACTCAATTTTGAGTTGCAAGAAGCTTGGGACGTGATATAAAATGTACAGCCATTAAAGTAGTATCCAGCACAAGAGGTAGAAAGGTGTGTTTAGGCTTTCAGTATCAGCCACTGGAGACCAGGACAATTGTTCTCCTCCCAAAATTTTAGAGGCAGAAACATATGGCAGGAAAGAATGTGTCACTAAATTAGGACAGTAGACTTAGTTCTTACCCCTTCTTTCCTTCAGTGGAGAAAGTGTAAGCTGAAACTTTCCCATTTTCAGCTTGATGGTATCAGTCTTATAGCTTTCCTTTCTACCTTGTCTATTACTCGTGTTTGATTTTAAATCCAGTTTTAAATCCACATTTGAGTTTTGGGACTTTGG
The DNA here is from genome assembly GCA_964023405.1 of Apodemus agrarius. NCBI lineage: Eukaryota > Metazoa > Chordata > Mammalia > Rodentia > Muridae > Apodemus > Apodemus agrarius. The sequence continues at coordinate 6,612,718 of OZ030010.1, forward strand.
AGGTCATTTTGCTTCTCAGGGCTTCTGTTTTCAAATGAGGATAATCATAGTGTACTGTCACTCTCATCAGGTTATTGAGATAATTCAGTAAAGTTAATTGTGTAAAATGTATAGACCCATGCCTAATACATTGCAGAACCCCACTGAAAGCTAATTATAGGGTAGTTATCATAATCTGTTCCAAATATTTCTAGGGAACATAAGAAATCCTAAGGTTCAAGAGTTCCAGATACTATCATTTTTTCAGGCAGCTTTCCATAGAATGGAAGCTGCTTTTCCATTCGACTCTTCTGTGGCAATTCAAGAGCAGTAAGATCCAGGTGCTGTAGAAATGGTTCAGTGGTTCTGAGCTTTTGCTGTTCAATCTTGAGTAACAGAGTTTGGATGCTGTAACTTGTGTAACCAATTGGTCATCATATGCATGCCTATAAGCTCATTTCCTGGGGTGCAAACACAAGAAGATTGCTGTCTTCCAGCAAGGAAACAAGACCCTCAGGTTCTGAGAAAGATTGCCTCAGAGAAATAGGATAGAACACTAAAGAACATTTGGTACCTTCTTCAGGCCTTCATACATGTGCAGAGACATAGGCACTCTCATACCCTCATATATACATGCACATTCTCTCTCCCCAACTCTGTCTGTCTGTCTCTATGTCTCTCTCTTCTCGATGCCACACACAAGTAAATAAACAAATGTTATTTAATATAAGAAAAATATTATCTAGAGTGACCATACTAGATTCAACATTGTTTTCCTACAATCATCATAAAGTTCTCTGAGTCTACTTCAGACCTTGACGGTGGATAATAGGGAAACAAATAATGCAGAACCAAGCATCACATCAACTCAGAATGCATGGTAAAAGTAGAAAGAAAAACAGCTGGTGGTTGAACAAGATTGTGACACAACTCAGAAAGCATAGTGGAAAATGTTTTTGAAGAAGGATACAGATGAGTAGTATAAATTGGTGCCTTTAATGATGACTCTACTTCTTTTTTCTTTTCTTTTCTTTTCTTTTTTTGCTGACTCTATTTCTATATATGGTAGGGGTCTTACATTGGTTTGACAGTTAGCAAAGAGGATCCACAAAGCATTTGATAAACATTTTCTGAACATAAATAGTTATTGAGTTCCTAATGCATGTCAGCATATTTCTAGCAGTACTTTCACTTCTGTATTAGGATAGAAATGAGAACAGGAAGGACAGAAGTAGAAAGAAAAGTTTGGAAGGTATTAAAAGCAATAAAATAAGAAACAGTTTCTTATTGCATCATTGTCATAGAAAAACAGTAAGATTTGACAGGCAGATTTTGCAATATGTTTTGAAAGAAGGTACATCAAGATATTCTGATCAAATTTCTGTACAGTGAGAGAGAAAAGAATTAAGGATGCCTTTGATGTTTGACTTGAACAATTACATTATTGGAATTGCCATAGGCTGAGATTTATGGGGGTGGTAGAGTCTTCAAGACAAAGAGATTTGGTGAAAAAACAAAGATCAGAAGCTCAGTTTTCCATGTGTTAATGCTGAAAGGTCTATTACCAGCCACACAGAGTTATCAGGGGCTGGCAATATGGCTAAGTGGTAGAATCTTTGGTTTATGTGACTAAAGTCCAAACTTGAATACACACACACACACACACACACACACACACACACACCATTTACATACACTCAGATTTCAGTTAGATCCTTGGATTCAGACATCTAAGAAAAGCCTAGGAGCGGGCTGTTACAACCAGGAACGCAGGGAACACCTGAGTGTCAGGCCAGTTAGGACATGGTCTACCAGGGCCCCTACCTACACCCAGGAGCTGGGCAGAGCCACAACTGTTTATGCACATATCCTGCCAGGGGACATCTGCTCTGCAGGAGTCCCGCATTTAGAGGGAGTCCTGTGTTTAGAGGTGAGGCTGCCATTTTAGCTCCTGAGACTGAGTTTACAGGTACAGCCAGGAACACAGGGAACACCCAAGTGCCATATCAGTTGGGACACTATCCATCAGGACCCCAAACTGCACACAGGAGCTGGGCAGCACTACAGCACTCTGCCAGGGGAGAGCTGGTCAACCAGGGGTGCTGAGACAGGCGTGCAGGCACACAGGAGGAACAGGCACCAGCCAGAGACAACAGGACCAACTAGCACTAGAGATAAGCAAATGGCAAAAGGCAAACATAGATAGGAACATTACTAACAGAAATCAAAGCAAAAAGGTACCATTCAAACTCACTTCTTCCATAACAGCATGTCCTGGATACCCCAACACACCTGAAAAGCAAGATTTGGATTTCAAATCACAGCTCATGATGCTGATAGAGGGCTTCAAGAAGGACATAAATAACTCCCTTAAAGAAGTACAGGAGAAATGGTGGGGTGGTGATTGGGGAATAGTCGGGGGGTGGCGTGGGGTGGAAGAGGACATATGGGACATATGGTGAGGGGAGAACTGGGAAAGGGGAAAGCCTTCGGAATGTAAACAAAGAATATAGAAAATTTTTTAAAAATTGTAAAAAGAAGAAGAAGAGGAGGAGGAGGAGGAGGAGGAGGAGGAGGAGGAGGAGGAGGAGGAGGAGGAGAACACAGGCAAACAGGTAGAAGCCCTTAAAGAATCACAGGAAAGCACAACCAAACAGATGAAGGAATTGAACAAAACTATCCAGGATATAAAAATAGAGGTAGAAACCCCCCAAAAATCAAAAAGGTAAATAACTCTGGACATAGAAAACCTTGGAAAGAAGTCAGGAGTCATGGATGCAAGCATCAACAACAGAAAGCAAGAGATAGAAGAGAGAATCTCAGCAGAAGATACCATAGAGAGCATTGACACAACAGACAAAGAAAATGCAAAGTGCAAAAAGCTCTTAACCCAAAACATCCAGGAAATCAAGGAGAGAATGGGAAGACCAAAGCTAAGGATAATTGGTATAGAAGAGAGAGATTTCCAACTTAAAGGGCCAGTAACTATCTTCAAAAAATTATAGAAGAAAACTTTCCTAATCTAAAGAAAGAGATGCCCCTGAATGTAAGAGAAGGCTACAGAGCTCCAAATAGATTTGACCATCCCATATACAGTTATAAAACCCAGACACTGTTATTGATGCCCACAAGTACTTGCTGACCAGAGCCAGATATAGCTGTCACCTGGGAGACTCTGCTAGTGCATGACAAACACAGAGGGGTACACTCTCAGCCAGCCATTGAACTGAGCACAGGATCCCCAATGGGGGAGCTAGAGAAGGAACCCAAGGAGCTGAAGGGGTTTGCAGCACCATAGGAGGAACAACAATATGAGCCACCCAGTACTCCCAGAGCTCCCAGGGACAAAACCATCAACCATATAGTAAACTTGTAGTTACCCATGGCTCCTGACACATAGGCAGCAGAGGATGGCCTTGTTGAACATCAAAGGGAGGAGAGGCTCTTGGTCCTGGAAAGGCTAGATGCCACAGTGTAGAGGAATAACAGGAAAGGGAAGCAGGAGAGTGTTTATTGGGGAGTGGGGGGGAGGAAATGACATGGGATTTTGGGGGTGGGGGAAGAACCAGGAAAGGGGAATCATTTGAAATGTAAGTAAAGAATATATCTAATAAAAATTAAAAAAAATTTAAAAAGTCTAAGATGGACATTTAACTTAAAGAATCATCAATATATATGGAATAAAGAAAATTATGAGTTTGTGCGAGAACCTCAAAGAGATTCAAAAAGAGGTTCACTCACCTCAGAGGTGAGTTTGTCCAAAATAAAAAAGAAGAAAGAAAGAAAGAAAGAAAAAGAAAAAAAGAATTTTAAAGACTAAGCCACATACTCTCATTTAGAGGTCAGCAAAATGAGGAAAAACCACATCAGGATAAAAGCAACCAGTAAGGTAAGTAACAGGGAAGCCAAGGGAAAAAGTGGTGGCTTAGAAGTCAAATGAAAAACATTTCAACAGGTGGGAGTGAATAACCAGGTAAAATATTACCAACTTACCAAGTAAAAAGCAGAGTCATCCACAGAGCATGACAATGTGAAGACAATTAAAATTGAATAGACTTTGGGAGAAATGAGTATTAACAATCTTGGAGGTTCCATGAGGAGAAAGAAGAACAATATAGTGTATCCACATTCAGTTCTCTTAGGAGTCTGATAGAGCAAACAATCACCAGTAAGGGAAAGTGGCAAAGAAAGTATGGCCTGCTGAGATGAGGGGCAAGATGCTTTTTGAACATCACGGCCAACAAAACTAATAGTTGGATACATGTGAGAGACTGTCTGGATTTGGCTGATGGCTGATACGTGCTTGGCAGGAAGTTCAGCTTCTTTTGAGTGATGAGGCAGGAATGAAAATGAAGACAGAAAGAGCAATGTATAGAGCTGTAAGAGAAGCCAGGAAATGGGGAGTAAGTGTAGCCCTAAAATTCTTCCAATGACTGATATGAATATGAACAGAAGACAGGGTGTTCAAAGCAGGGGATAATGCCAGATCATTTGAGGGGAGTGAGAAGAATGCTGCGACTATGAGGCTTATCACTAGTAGACATCTACCGTAGAAGTGGGAATATACACAGAAGACAGTTTTTGCTTCTAGATTGTAGGTTCCTCTTGACTTTTCTGATAGAATACTGTGGACTGAGTGAGCTATTATTACGCTGCACTCACAGGAACTCTCAACACTGGTGAAGTGCTCTACTTCAGCAAGAAAAAACATAGACTTCCAGCATTGAGTGGAGTCACCAAAGCCTCCGTCATATATATCCCGACTTCGGCCTTCGCAGGGGTAACATCACTATTGGTACTCAAAGCAGCCACCTTTTCTCAAGATCACCCTCAACATTCTGGCCAAAAGCTTACATAGTACCATTACTTGGATCATTTGATCTTAATCCATTTTGTAGGAAGATTTCTTGTAGATATACTTTCATCTTATTTCTGCATATATCTAACTGTATTTTAATATGCCTGAAAGGGTTTAAACATTCTGCTACTTTAGTCACATTATATAGCTGAATGAACTTCCACAGTATTTCACACAGCAGTGATACTTAATAATTTCTTGACTTATCACTGAACAGAAAGCTAAAACTGGCAGATGTTTCCTAGGGGGACACCAAAGACCTATGTCTTCATATTTTTAACACATTGGTGGTATAAGGGTATTCTCTTAAGCCCAGGGGCAAATATGGTGGGCATTATTTTTCTGAAAGCTAGCAAAGATTCTGAGTTTTAAGAGGTCACCAATGTAACTTTTAAAATAATGGTTTCTAAGATGTTTAAATATTATCAACATGCTTTCAACATGTTTCAAGAGCATGAAGTAATATTAAAATTTTATACATATTTAGCACTTAGAATTTTAATAAAATGTTTTGAAGCATGTTTTAAATTTGATACTCAACACAATACCTTTCAAGTACTAGGGCAAAGACATTCTAATTCTCTTTTTCCTTTTGAGCATAATTAAATTTATTTCTTTTAGATTTTAATGTTATTATTATTTCACTTTTATTAGATGTTTTCTTTATATACATTTCAAACGTTATCCCCTTTCCCCATTTCCCCTCGGAAAACCCCCTATCCCATCCCCTGCTCATCAACCCACTCATTCACGCTTCCCTGTCCTGGCATTCCCCTATACTGGCACACTGAGCCTTCACAGTACCTAGGGCCTCTACTAAGAAGCAGGAAGAACAAAGTGTGGATACTTCAGTCTTTCCTAGAAGGTGGAATAAAATACTCATGGGAGGAGATACAGAGACAAAGTGTGGACCAGAGACTGAAGGAAAGACCATCCAGAGACTCCCCACCTGGGGATATATCCCATATATAGTTACCAAACACAGACACTATTATGAATGACAACAAGTGCTTGCTGACAGGAGCCTGATATAGCTGTCTCCTGAGAGGCTCTGCCAGTGCCTGACAAATGCAGAGGTGGATGTTCTCAACCAACCATTGTACTGAGCACAGGGTCCCCAATGGAGGAGCTAGAGAAAGGACCCAAAGAGTTGAAGGGGTTTGCAGCCCCATAGGAGGAACAACAATATGAACCAACTGGTACCCCAGGGACTAAACCACCAACCAAAGAGTACACATGGAGGGACCCATGGCTCCAGCTGTATATGTAGCAGAGAATGCCCTTGATAGACATCAATGAGAGGAGAGGTCGTTGGTCCTGTGAAGACATTCTAATTCTTAAAGAAAACAAATTTATCTATAACTTCTAAAGTGAGATGTATGTTCACCAAATGATGTCATTGATTCACTCATTGCCCTTTTAATTAATAAACCACAATTTAGGCTGTAATACATAAAAGACTCTTCAACCCCCTTAAAAAGTCAACATTTCTTAAAATTCAAGCATTTGTCATTTTTAAACAGGTATTAATAAATTCTCACTATATGGAAGTTCTTTCTCATGAATAATTATTATGGGTATACAAAGATAACACATATATGAATTCCAAAGGTTTTAAAGTAACTTAGTCAGAGTCACAGCTTCTGTTATATGAATTTTGTTGATACAAAGTTTTGCCAGGTGGCTCTCCTCCTTAGACCTTCAGAATGTTGTGATTACAAGACCAAACCACCATTCCTTGGGTGCTTTGTGAAAATCTTACCTGAGATGTAGACTGGCAAAATAACTTTTCTCAGGAGGGGTATGTTTTTGTTGTGTTAACCCTAGCTTATTGGAACATATAAATGCAAACATGAATTTTGCCTGAACCAGAACTTTAGTTCTTGTTCTTATGAAGGTCAAACTTGCTGGGCTCAGTTACCTCAAGTTGGTTGAAAGTGATATTATAAGTTTCATGACAGGCTTTACGAATCAAACATAAAACTGACAAGAGAACTCTGTTGTCTTATCTTGACTAGAACTCAGGCACATTGGGTCACCTAAGCATTTCAAGAAATGGCAAAATGGGCTAGCTTTGATCCCAGGAAAACAATATTAATATCAGTGGGGAAGTAGAAAGCTAGGCCAGTGAGTTCCCCTGTAAACAGTAACCTGGGTTCTGTTGAGAACCAGAAACTGTTCATCTCTAGGACCAAGAACCTCCAGTTAGATAGGGCTAATGGCTAAGCAAAGAGGAGGAAGACTTTATGAGAAGGAAGTTTAACTTCAAGCAGTGGTTCCTCTAAAGGCTGTTCTGCTGGGGTAGTTTGTTCTCACTCAGTATAGCTTATGAACATTCAAAATACCTCTAAGAATGAAACCCCAATAGTCCTATTCTTTTCACATGGCCTGTCTATCTTTCCAAGGCCAACCTAAGGCCTTCACTCCTCTGTTTCCAGCCTGCCAAGTACTGGAGTGATCAACAAGGGCCTTGACCAAGAATTTCTTGAATCTTCAAGTTCTGGACATCAGGTAGTCCTAAATTTCAGATAAATTTCAACCTAGGGCCCTAAGGGATAGTACCAATCATTAATTGGCCTAGTCAGTCGATAACACAATAAAGGAGTTCTTTCTTGTGTTTCAGCAGCTCATTAGTGTCTTTAGGCAAGAGGCTTCAGTTTTAACACCTCAGCTCTTTTCCAAGAGGGAGAGAGAAATATCATTTGACATGTCATAGTTTTCATCGGGGCTCACAGTGGTTTTCCAATAAATGTTGTTAGCATACTGGCCTTTAGAAAGAGTGATTCCGAAGCCCTTCACCTATCCAAATATAGTGGCCTTACTGCTGGATTACACTTCAAAGCATTTCCCAAGTCTGACATTGTCTACTTTTTCCTAATGTTAAGACGCAAATTTATGCAGACACAAAGTAACAAACGGATTTTCCAGATACAGTTTCCACTCAGATTTGCAGAGACAAATGACTAAAGCCCAATTTTATGACGTTTATGACTTTCACTTACAACTTACAAAGGGAGGAGAAATGGAGGAAAAAATGTTAAGGTGAGAGGAAAGATCTTGTTTCTGTTTTAAATTTTTGTTCCTCAAACAGTAACTGGCCATATAGCACAAACTGACATCAAACTTAAGATCTAGAGAGATTTTTGATACAGTTCATGTGAGCAAGCTCTGTTGAATATGCCAGGAAGTCTCCCCTCATGTCCTCTAGTGGAGAGGGAAGAGTTAAAGATGACAGTGATGGAGTCATATATGTTGTTCCAAATTTGAAGACACACAGTGAACTAATTTTTGCCTGATATGTTGAATGTATAGACAGGCTACTTTGGCGGGTCATTGTGATGGAATCAGACATACATGGATTGGGGGGGCATTTCTTGGGTTGGACAATATTCACTGGGGCTGCTTTCCCTATGGTTTTCTCTACGTTCCTTAAACGATAGGGCAAGAGGACAGAAAATTGGGACAGAAGCTAGGAAAAGAAACTAGCAAAGTGATTATTCTTCTCTAAGAACTGAACTAAATTCCTTCTATACTTACAATGTGCAAGACTTCCCATCAGGATCAAGTCACACTCCTGATTTTAGTAATTACAAAGACACAAATATTAAAGATACTGAAAAACACAAGAAAAAGATTATACTGAGAACACGCGAAATTCTCTCTTTGGATCATTTCAAAATATCCAAGGCATTATTATTTTTTTAACTATAGCCATTCCACTGTGCAATAGAACACCAGAATGTGGCACATGCTTTCTCACCATGAAGGAAAAATAAATGCTTGAGGATATACATATACAAATCACACTTATTTGGTCATTCCTCAATGTATGCATACATATAATGATCTTTCAAATTTAAAATAAATAGATATTTTCAAGGTATAATAAACTCTGAGGCAAGATTTTGAATGAAAATATGTTCCACATCCAATATAAACCTATATAAAATGTCCTTATGTAATATAATACTCTGTACAGTGAATATGCAAAATGAAAAGTTTAAATAATGCTTTTAAAATGAGCTTTAGATTTAAAGTAACTACACAAACTTTTATGCTCTAAATGTTCCAAAAAATAAATTGCAAAGCAGACATGGTTCTATTCACCTCCACTACCCTGCTTTAATACAAATTATATTGGTAAATTCTCCTGTGCTGTTTATGCTTGCTGAGAACTTATTCTGAGTGCAAAATGGAACCTCTTATCTCAAATTCAAGTGTCCTCTGATATCCTACCCTGGTGCAGGCTCAACCTTGTCTCTGTGACTAGGAGAAAGCAAATAGCTAAAGGTATTAACAACATTATTTCCTTGAGAGCAGCTAGAACTCAACCAATTTCTAATAGAGGTTACAATAGTTGAGCCAATGGTGTAAAAATGCCTCTGGTGAAAGCCAGAATTCTGAAGCTCATCTGTGGGAAGAATGTTCAGCTTTGCCTAGGGATCAATCAAGAAGTCCAACATGACTTTTTCAGCAGGCCTCCCTGATTATCCTCTCTTGATGTTGTAAGCCCATGATTTGATGTTGTTACCTTCATTTACTCTTGTAACCACTATTCTAGTCATCTCTACTGGATGTTATAAGCACCTTCTTAAATAATGTTTAGTCCTCTGCTGCTTCTATTTCTACATTATTTGTTATTCTGCTTTGTATATACTTAATAAAGTCACTCATTTAAAACCTACATCAAAATGGCTATGGAAAATCATTTTCCATGAGGGGACACTAGCGCACAAGAGGCTAAAGGAGGATGGTAATGTCAAGGCAAGCCTGCGAGCCTGTCTCAAAATAAACCAATACATAAAAAAATTGTAAGAAAAATAAGGTGGCCAAAGTGGCTGGGAAGGAATCATCCTTCTGAATAAATGTAGGAAACAAAACAAAAGAATTTTAATTTATGTGATGAGATGATTATAGCCTCTCTAAAAAGCATGGAGAGTGTTCTTGCTCTCCCTTTCTAACGTAAAGTAAGAGAACAGTTGAAAAATTCTCTTTTATGACCATGAAAATACCTTCCAAATTATTGCATCCTTTTTTCCCCATTCTTATTTGAAAGTAAATAGAGAAATCCTCATTTCAATTACCTGTAATTGTGATTATTTTCTATATAATACCTTATGGAATTATCTTGAAGTCAATTTATAAATTGGGGGTTACTTAATTAAATAGATCCCTGCAAGTTTAAGGTTCACTGTTTTTATTTTCTGCTTAAATAAATGGCCACAAATGCATTACTGCAAAATTGTGTATTGTTCCAGCATTTAGCCATAGTTGTAGCATATAAGTACTAAATGATGTGATACTTCAGCAAAAAAAGCTACATTTCAAAGGCCATTTCATATGCAGAAGGTCTCTGAGGGATTTATTTCTTCTCTCTCCTTATTTACTTATTTTCTTTCTTTGTATTGCAGTAAGAATCAAGACTTAGAAAGCACTAGTTCTCTGAATCCCAGGGTTGGAGGTAAATAATTCAGCACTGGGTGGCACAGAAAATGCTTTCCTCTTGCTTTATTTCCATAGCCTCTATGTAGACTCCTGGATCCATGGAATTATGCTGAGGATTCTAATGTAAAGTAAGGCAGATGCCCAGCCTGAATCAGATATGCAAACCTGATAAGAGCTAAATAGAGAACGAGTGCTTCAGAAAACTGAGTGATCTGAAACTCACTGGAAAATGACAATACTTCGGAGCTCTTGGTTTTCATTAGAGTAATTGGGAGTCCTTTGCAACCAGATCTATGATAAATGGAAATATTGTGCAATGTATGATAGTTTCTATATGGATTTTCTCCTTTCCTTTAAGTGAACTTTGGAATTTAGATAGACAGCTCAGTCATAGGTATAAGTCATTGGTTAATTATTAACTAATATATTAGATAAATGGTTCCTCTGATAATTGTCTCCACTATATCCAGGTCCTTAACAGCATCAGGATTCATCCTAACTTTACTACAAAAGCTATCATTCATAATAGTAATTATCCAGCAGTGCTATGGCCTTTTACACATCTATGCTGCCCTTATCAAACAGATTATGTGTGGCTATGACAGTAGAGGCACAGTAGCAAGTCGGTACAGATTATTGTACTGATGAGCACAATCCTGCAAATGGCATGAGTTGTCAATAACCCACTCATGTTCAGTTCATTGCATTCAAAATGATTTTCAGCTGCCAATATTCACATATCTATGTCAGAAGGCTATTTCTAGAACCATACAATGTCACCACACTGGTACAAGTGCTAGGCTGGAAAAATCAGAAATTGATACTTCCCTCGTCAATCATATTCAAGAGCTGAATATAGAAAGCCTCTTTGTCCCTCAAGTGAGACGATTCTTAGGAATATATCTTCTACTAGTTGTCATCATTTGCCACTGGAATTAAGTGCCAGTCAATCGGTGTAGTAAGTGGACTAGTACCATTCTATTTTATGGTTTCTTTTATTCATTTATTTAATAAACCACTTATTCCCAAATCTTTGTCTCTGGATCTACTATTCAAGAAGCCAAACCAAAGTCAAGAGAGCCATATCCAATTAAAATCTGAAAAAGACTCCATGATCTGCAGGAAACAGAAGAATTGTTTCTTTAGAGAACCAATATCTCCTAGTAATGGACAAATAACACCCCTACAGATGCAACTCCTTTTTAACTGCTACAAGGTCAGATAGAGGTAGAAGATGATCTAATCTCAGCCACCTTCCTTACCTCAGTAGTCCTCAACCTATGGGTAACAACCTCCAAAAGACCACTGGAAAACACAGATATTTAAATTATAATTCATTTCCCTAATTTCTTTCTCAGCCTGATTATCCTACGAGTAGTGAAAAGCTACTGATTTGTTTAAGTTAATTTTATATTCAGCCACCTGGCTGAAGTTGTTTATCAGCTGTAGGAGTTCTCTGGTAGAATTTATAGGGCCACTTAAGTATACTATCATATCATTCGCAAATAACTAATATTTTGACACCCTCCTTTCCAATTTGTATCCTTTTGGTCTCCTTTTGTTGTCTAATTGTTCTGGCTAGGACTTTGGGTACCATATTGACTAGGTAGGTAGAGACTGGGCAGCCTGGTCTAGTTTAGTGGGATTGTTCATTTGGATATTGTCTCTGTGTCCTCTGGTTAGTCTGGATAAGGGTTTAATCTATCTTGCTGATTTTCTCAAAGAACCAGCTGCTGTGTTTTTTATTCTTTGTATAGTTCTTTTGGTTTGTACTTGGTTGATTTCAGCCCTGAGTTTGATTATTTCTTGCCATCTACTCTTCTTGGGAGCATTTGCTTCTTTTTCTTCTAGAGCTTTCAGGGATGCTGTTAAGCTGCTAGAATCTCCAGTTTCTTTTTGGAGGCACTCAGAGTTTTCCTCTTAGTATTCTCTTCAATGTGTCCCATAAATTTGGGTATATTGTGCCTTCATTTTCATTAAATTCTAAAAAGTCTGATTTTTTTCTTCATTTCTTCCTTGACCAAGTTATCATCGAACAGGGCATTGGTCAGCTTCCATGTGTATCTGGGTTTTCTGTTGTTTTTGCTGTTATTAAAGACCAGCCCTAGTCCTGTGGTGATCGGATAGGATGCATGAGATTATTTCAATCTTCTCATATCTGTTGAGGCCTGTCTTGTGACCAATTATATGGTCAATTTTGAAGAATGTACCATGAGGTGCTGAGAAGAAAGTATATTATTTTGATTTAGAACGAAATGTCCTATAGATATCTGTTAAATCCATTTGGTTCATAACTTCTGTTAATTTCAATGTGTATCTGTTTAGTTTCTAATTCCATGATCTGTTCATTGCTGAGAGTGGGGTGTTGAAGCCTCCCACTATTATTGTGTGGGATGCAATGTGTGCTTTGACCTTTAGTAAAGTTTCTTTTATGAATGTGGGCACCATTGCATTTGGAGCATCGATATTCAAGATTTAGAGTTCATCTTGGTAGAGTTTTCCATTGATGAGTATCAAATGTCCTTCCTTATCTTTTCTCATAACTTTTAGTTGAAAGTTGATTTTATTCATTATTAGAATGGCTCCTCCAGCTTGTTTCTTGGGACCATTTGCTTGTAAAATTGTTTTCTAGCCTTTTAACTCTAAGGTTGTGCCTGTGTTTGACACTGAGGTATGTTTCCTGTATGCAGAAAAATGTTGGATCCTGTTTATGTATCCAGTCTGTTAGTCTATATATTTTATTGGGGAATTGAGTCCATTGATATTAAGAGGTTTAAGGGAAAGTGACTGTTGCTTCCTGTTGTTTATTTTTTTAGAAGTGGGATTATGTTTATATGACTATCTTCTTTTTGGTTTGCTAAAAGATTATTTTCTTGCTTTTTCTAGGGTATAGTTTCCCTTCTTGTGTTGGCATTTTCCTCTTAATCTGTTTATTTTCTGGGACCTGGAAAAATACAACCACTAAACTAGAAATCAGGAACCCTGAACTTCAGTCTGATCTTTGCCACTCTTTTCCTTATAAAATACTGGATATCAGTTACTTGTATCTTTTTTTTTGTCAGGTTTTGGTCGTTTGCTTTTTTGATACCATATCTTAGTTACAGCATGACCAAGGTAATTTATAAAGACAGATACTTAATTGGAGGCTTGCTTCCAAGTTCAGAGCTTGAGTCTATTTTATCATCATGGCATGGACAATATGAGCTTCTTTAACCCCAAATCTCACCCCAAGGCCACACCCTCTAATCCTCCCCAAACAATTCTACCAACTAGGGACACACATTCATATGTATGAGCCTGTGGAGGCTATTCTCATCCAAACCACCACACAGTGTCTCTTAGCCTTGGCTAACGTAGTTCTTATGTAGATCACAATAGCCTTGAACTTACAGGTCTGTTCATCTCTGCCTCTGAGTGCTAGAACTAAAGGTATGCAGCACCATGCCTGGCTAAGCCTTTGAGCCCTCATTCACTGTCTGTAGATGAGAATAGTATGCCTATATGACTTTTCCCCAGCATTGTTATGAAAATAAAATGCAACTTTGTACTAGAAGAAAAACTGCCTGTTTTGTAAATCTGAAGAATGATATAGCATATGCTTCTACTATTATTATTTTATAATGAAGAATTTCAAGGAAGACTCTAAAGGACATTACCAAAAATATAAAAATAATAAAGGGACCCGGAATGAGGTCATCAAAGGGAACACACAACTTGAGAAAAACATTGGTGTCATTTACAGGTCACTTATGCCAGTGATTCATTTGGTACCATCTTCACACAGGTCCACAGTCACAAGACAACCCTGCATATGAGTTGCCATGGCAACTGCCAGCCAGAACCTGGAAATTCTAGCAGCTAACAATATCAATCATCATGTGAAAAGACTCAGAGAAAACTGCAAGAAAAAAATTGTATCTCACAAAGGCCATGGGAACAACTATAGTAAGGCTGCTCTGTATCAGATGTTTTTAAAGTGTTGCTGCTGCATTCACAGTAACAGGATTATCTTGGGTCTGATTAAACATGCAGATTGGGAAGCCCTTAAGCAGACGTGATGCATCACACACTCAAGGACTGGAGCCCAATCAAAATCTGAATGTTGACAAAAGTTACAGATGAATCCAGTGTAAGAACCAGTTTCAACTTCTACTGTCCAGATCTACAATGTGGAGATATTAAAGAAACTGAAATAAACATTTTCAAGTGGAAGTAAAAGCATGGTTTCATATTTTATCTATGGTTCAGGTGAATAAGGATGATAAAATATAAATGATGAAAAGTCCAAAGTTACTTATATATTCATACAAAACAATCACAAATTTGATAATGAAAAACAACACATTCATTGTCTCACAACTTCTAAAGGTCAGGAGTGACACACATATTAACTGGTTCTTTTGTCATATGTTTTATAATACTGTAGTCATGGTATCAGTCAACACTGTGTTTTCATCATGAAATTAACAAGAGAGGATCTGATTTAAAGCCCCCCACCCAGTTGTTGTCAGAGTTTCTTCCCTTGTATCTATAGGATGGCATCCTGCTTTTTAAAAACCAACAATGGAAAGAAATTGCTAACACTGGTGGTAGATACATTAAATGGGGGGAGACAGTAAAATATGGGTAAAATGAAAATAGAGATGGGCAATAGAGGGGAGCCAAAGTGATCAAACTTGAAAGGGATGGAGAAATGAGTGGTTGGAAGAACATTTAACCAAAATGAATAGTGTATGAAAAAGCAATATGGAAGCCCAGGCCCTTCCACCCACTCCAAAAAGAAAAGGTATCGTGTAATATAGTGCAATATTGGAACTATAAACATATTGCCTATTCAGTTTTCTGTTCCTTGAAAGCAATTCACAGGTTTAATCTACGTCCAAGGTGATGAGATTATCAAAAAGCATGAATGTAAGGCAGGTAGAGATTGTGGCAGGTATGTTAAAGTCAATCTGCCACAGTCACCCTGCTGGGTCCCACTGATTTATGTCTCTTATTTGCATACCAAATTGTCCAAAATTTCATGACAGTCAGCCTAAATATCATCTTCGAACACACTGCCAAGTGGAAATGAGGTTTCCAGGGTTGTGGTGATGGTCATTCATTGGCTTCTGCACAGGAGCATAGTTTCCTTCCAATGGAGAATTTAGGAAACTAAAGAGACAAATTGCTGCTCTTCAGAACACCAATATCCAATAAGGAACCAGGTATTGAGCAACTGTTACACACAGTCCAGTTCAACCCGTAGAAAGGAAAAGTAAAAGACAGTTAATAGTCTATTGAAACTCTGAAAGGGAGTCCTGAAATATTTGGTGTAGTATCATTTGGTTTCAAGGTCCAAGAATTGTTTTTCTTGACTCAGAAGGACCTCCATCCCCTGCACCCTTGGCTTCCTGCTGAATCATCTTCCTTCTTCGTGGAAAGAAACCATGGCTGGTAGCTAATTATTTCCCTCAGCTTCTTTCCTGCTGACATCAATGTGGCAATTTAACAGTCTTCATTCATTCACTTTGTACTGTTTGTATCTTTCTTTTTTTCTTTTTATTCTTTTCTATATTTTTGTTTACATTCCAAATGAGTTTCCATTTCCCGTTCTCCCTCCCCATAAGTCCCACAAGCCCTCCTCCTTCCGTCCATTCTCCAATCAACCCTCTCCTACTTCCCTGTCTTGGTAATCACCTACAATGCTGCATCAAGCATTTCCAGGACCAGGGCCCTCTCCTTCCTTCTTCTTGGGAATCATTTGATATGTGAATTGTGTCTTGGGTATTCAGAGCTTCTGGGCTAATATCCTCTTATGAGTTACTGCATTCCATGTGTGTTCTTTTGTGATTGGGTTACCTCACTTAGGATGATATTTTTCCAGATCCACCCATTTGCCTAAGAATTTCATGAATTCACTGTTTTTAATTGCGGAGTAGTATTCCATTGTGTATATATACCACATTTTCTGTATCCATTCCTCCATTGTGGGACATCTGGGTTCTTTCCAGCTTCTGACTATTATAAATAAGGCTTCTGTGAACATAGTGGAGCATGTGTCCTTATTGCATGCCGGGGAATCCACTGGGTATATGCCCAGGAGTGGTATAGCAGTGGTATATACTTCCTCTGGAAGTATCATGCCCAGTTTTCTGAGGACCTGCCAGACTGATTTCCAGAGTGGTTGTACAAACTTGAATTCCCACCAGAATTGAAGGAGTGTTCCTCTTTCTCCACATCCTCACCAAAACCTGCTGTCTCCTGAGTTTTTAATCTTAGCCATTCTAACTGGTGTAAAGTGAAATCTCAGGGTTCTTTTGATTTGCATTTCCCTAATGACTAATGATGCTGAACATTTCTTAAGGTGCTTCTTCCAGGGTAATCAGTATCCTGAACCTCAAGCAGTACTATAGAGAAATAGTGTTAAAAACTGCATGGTATTGGTACAGTGACAGGCAGATAGATCAATGGAATAGGATCGAAGACCCAGAAATGAAGCCACACACCTATGGTCAATTGAACTTTGACAAAGGAGCTGAAACCATCCAGTGAAAAAAAGATAGCCTTTTCAACAAATGGTTCTGGCTCAAATGGAGGTAAACCTGCAGAAGAATACTAATTGATCCACTCTTATCTCCTTGTACTAAGCTCAACTCCAAGTGGATCAAGGACCTCCACATAAAACCAGACACACTGAAACTAATAGAAAAGAAATTGGGGAAGACCCTTGAGTACATGGGCACAGGGGAAAAGTTCCTGAACAGAACACTAATAGCTTATGCTCTAAGATTAAGAATTGACAAATGGGACCTCATAAAATTACAAAGTTTCTGTAAGGTAAGGGACACTGTCAATCAGACAAAATGGCAACCAACAAGTTGGGAAAAGATCTTCACCAACCCTACATCTAACAGAGGGCTAATATTCAATATATACAAAGAACTCAAGAAATTAGACTCCAGAGAGCCAAATAACCCTATTAAAAATGGGGTACAGAGCTAAACAAAGAATTTCCACCTGAAGAACTTCGAATGTTTGTATCTTTCAATTCAAACTGCCTGCACTTCTTAAGAAGTTACTTTCTCAAAGCAGTAGTGATGACTACATGCTAACTTTTTTGGTATTTGCTTCTTAAATGTAAATAAATGTTTTGCCTACATGTATGTATAGACATATATGCACCACCTATGTACCTGATGCCTGTAGGAGATAAAAGAGGGCATTCAATTAACTGGAGCTGGAGTTTCAGTGAGATGTCAAGTGGGTCTTAAGAATTGAACCCAGGTCCTCTGGATAAGCAGCAAGTGCTCTTAACTGCTAAGTCACCTGTTCACCATGTTTATTAGCAAAAGGCATGCACAATTTTTTCTAAGAAAGAAAAAAACTTCCCAATAAATACTTGAGCTCCTGATAAAAGAAACATTACAATTCAACCTCCTAGCTATTGCTGAGTGAGTGTGGCATACCCTCAGTTTATACAAGAGTTTCTTCATGTGCTAAAATACTCTGTCCCCGGTTTTTCTGAGATTTTAGCAAAAGGCTGTAGTCACAGTAACTTTATTTCCACGGGAATAAGAGATCATTATTTTGGTACCCTTTGCCATCTAAAAAGAACAGATTTTCAAAATCATAAATCCATGTTAATTTTTGTCCCGTCTTTATTTCTTCATCTCTCCTTGTATTTTCCTATAAGGAAGTCGGGTAATGCCCCTAATAAATCCCTTGCAAACCTCATAGCTAGATAAGCAGTTCCCCCACATCTGCATAGATTCAGAAGACTCCCACTTAGCAAGTGTTCCCATTTCCCCAGCTTCTAATTAAGTTTTGTTTACTTTGAGCTCTCACCAGAAATCTCCAATTCTAGACTTCTAACAGTTCAGCCAAGGCAATTTAGGCTTTCTTCACCGTGTTTCTCTGTGTTCTTTCACTGGGCACCCATTGAGCAATTCCAAAGGCATTCGCACATGCTTACACATTTATCACAGAAATATCTCCATTCTAGTATCAAAATGTTTAGTTTTCTATACCTGTATAACAAACTACCAGAAACTGATATTGACAAAGAACATTATCATTTATAAAGTTCATATTCTAGAGAAAATGTGATATTTGAAGTGACCTCATGATTTTGTGCCAGGCCACATTCATAGCCATGCTCTGCTGCATGTGGTCTGTAGGTCACATTCACGGCTATATTCTGCCACCTGTGACCTATAGGCCACAGTTTGGATGTGCCTACCTGACCAGTAAATATTTGCTTTCTCCATGTTTATAGGTCAAGGTCAAGAGCACTGCTCAAACTCGATCCTCCACTTATGGTCTCCCAAGGGGGGCACCAAAGTGTCATTCAGGACCAGGGTCACATCAGAATCTCCACTAAGGTGTACTTTCTAAATCCCTGTAGTCACTGTTAGACTTCCTTCTTAGCTGGAAGATTCATGCAAACTTGCTTTTTTGTAGACAGCAGTGGAGAATGAGTTGCTAACCTCATTGTCTTTCTGCATTTTGCCTGTTTCCATGTTAACATAGCCATTAATACTGCTATTGTTCCAGTCCTGTTTATGCTGACATTTCTAAGAGAGATTGCTTCACAGAAGACTTCCCAGAATTCTGCTTCTCACTGTCCTCTGCCCCTTCCTTCCTCAGTGTTTCCTGAGCCATAAATGTATGAGTTGTGACATACAAGTGTCCACTGGGGCTGGACCCATGATGATCCATTGATCTCTGCATTGTGTCCAGCTGTAGAATTCTGTGATGATCTCCATTTGTTGTAAAGCAAAGCTTCTTCATGGTTATAAAATTAAGATTTGGAATATAGAAAAGAATTATTCTGGTCAAGCAAAGTAGTGGTAGTACTTCTCCGCTGCCCCTGTCTCATCTCTGATTGTCTCTCTGTCTCTGTCTCTGTCTCTATCTTTGTCTCTCTCTCTCTCACCCTGTCTGTCTCTCTGTCTTTCTCTCACTATAGAGGTCAGAAAGGAAGCCTTGAACATTGTAGAGTTGTAGATAGAGGTATTTGTGAGCCTCTGATAAAATGGTAAGATCTCTTGGCCCTGAACCAGCTGTACAGGACCAATAAGAGAGGATTTTATAAATGCATAATCATAAGAAGATATAAATTATTGGGGTTACCTTAAAGTTTGTTTGCTGAACAAGAGAGGAGGCTCATTAATCAAGGGCATTTATTGCCTTTGCAGATAACTTCAGTTCAATTCCCAGCATGCACATGATCTTTTCCACCGTTTATAACTCTAGCCCCAGAGCATCCAATACACTCTTGTCTCTGAGAACATCAGACACATACATGATGTATAGCAATATATTCAAACAAAACATTGTAACCATAAAAATAAAATAAAAAATTAGGAAAATATCTGTTAGCTACAATGACCTTGTACAAACAAGTTAATGATATTTTCAGGGGACACTCTTTTTATTAAGGACATGTGTAAATCCACACCTAGATATGGCAGTGCAGGGCAATGCAAAGGTTTGTCCATCTTGATTCGTGGAACCATTTCTAGTTTAACTAGAGTTTAACTCCTCAATGGGGAATCCCATGGAAAATTATCCAACTCCATTCTAGGAGCTAAGATCAGGATGTCCTAACTTAGCTTCTGTTAAACTGCCCATTTGTACAGAACCACCTCTATCTAACTGCTTATCTCAGCTTCTGTTAAACTGCTTGCTTCAAATGCTGACTTTTATGAGTGCCCCCTCCACCAACTCTATCGCCCACAGATGCCAATCAAGATGCCAGGACATGGTTTCTGCCTTTAAAAACTCCACATCTGACCACGTGGGCCACACCTAGGTCCCCAAGCACTTTGGTGTCATTCCAGCTATAAACTGTGTCTGAGTGTTCATCTCTAGTGAATTACCCCATAACAGTGCTACATCCCAAACCTAACACTTGCCAAACTAAAACATCATATATGTATATGTGTGTGTGTGAGTGTGTGTGTGTGTGTGTGTGTGTGTGTGTGCACACGCGCGCGTGCACGCATGTGTTAGCATGGGTTTTGTGAGTCAGGAGTCCATGCCTGAATGAACTGGTTTTCATCAACAGCTTTTCCCAAGGTTGCCATGAGGCCATGAGGCCATCAGCCAGAGTTGCATTCTTCTTTAAGGCTCAAGTGGGTAATGCTACTCAGGATGTTCAGGTTGTTGGTAAAATCTTTCACTTGGGTCTGTAGTATTCATATCAGCTGAGAGAGAGAGAGAGAGAGAGGGGGGGGAGGGAGGGAGGGAGAGAGAGAGAGAGAGAGAGAGAGAGAGAGAGAGAACTAGTGATCTATTTGTATTTAAGAGACTGAAAAAACTCAAATTTTCACTCCCTTGTGTATGCATTGCAATCACCTAGGATCTTTTAATAATGCTGAGATATCTTTCCAAGAGTTATATTTCTGGATGGTCCATTACCTATTCCATATGTTCTTCTTTGATTAGGGTAGGATAGAGTAAAATCAATAGTTTATAAAAGTGATCCAATCATTAGTGTCTCCCAGGACTGAGTGCCCCAAGAGTGATTAAAAGAGTACTCATATGAAACAAAACCACAGGATGCATATGTTGAATAAGGTTAGCTTTCAGTTACATATGGTACCTGTGGTGTAGAAGAAAAAAACTCCTAAGTTATTATAACTCTCAGTCGGTATTTTAAAAAAAATTAAAATAAACAAACAGAAACACAAAACCCATATGCACCACTTAACTCTGGTAGATCATTTGAAACCATGTTAGCTTCATAGTCCTTTTATTCTCTCAGCTGTTGTGGCAAACATGCAGCTGTGTATCAGTAGGTTCTTTCTGCTGATATTCCAATAGTGTATCACCTCCTGTTAGAATCTGAAGTCTCGCTCTTTGGTCCTCTCTCCTATACCCATTCTGTGGCCTTTATAATCCAGATACTCAGGCAAATCAAAATCTGTAGAGGAACCTGTTTGCTCGTGGGAAATGACAGCCAGTGGATAAAGCTCTCCTTTTCATCCACAGAATATACCCAGTAAAATCCTTGAGATTTTCTGGAGGCATCTCCTCAGGGGCCAAGTTCCACTTGCCTAGCATTCTGTGGCTCTTAGCTCAACTGTGTGGTTTAATGTTTGTTCTCCCTTTCAGCTGTGCTCTCTTTGTTCTTTCCCTGCTCCCTGGCAGAGGAAATGCAAGCAAATAAGCATTAGCAGCCTCAGGCTCTGTTTTGTGCTGTATCCAACTTACAAATGTAAGTAAATTGTGCCAGATCATTCTTCTTTGGCTTAACCTTCTAAGGTGAATTATATATTATATACCCTAGACATAAATCACACACACACACACACACACACACACACACACACACACACACACACACGATATTTGGAATGTTTAAATATTTGTAGCATTTGAAAACAAAATACCATGTGGAAGCGATCTCAAGTAAAATTCTATTCCTTTAGGGATTTTGTAGGGCTATTTAAATGTTTTACCTGATCTTGACTTAACTTTCATAAGTAGTATCCATCTAGAAAATCATCTATTTCATTAATATTTTCCAATTTTGTAGAGTATAGGAAGACCTAATGATTCTTGAATGATCCTAATGATTCTCAAATGGAAATGATTCCATTTGAGGATATGACCAACCAAAAACTGATCCAACTTAAGACCCACCCCATGGGCAAGAACCAATTCCTGACACTATTAATGATATTCCGTTATGCTTGCAGACATGGCTGTCTGGCTTCAGTGGGAGAGGAAGTGCCTAGCCTTGCAGAGGGGTAATACCCAAGGAGGCCCCACCTGCTCAGAAGAGAAGGAAAGGGAGATAAGGTGAAGGATTGTGGGAGGGGTTGACCAAGAGTGTGGCAGTGGGTGGGATGTAAAGTGAATAAGTAATAAATAAGTAAATAAAGATGAATTTACTGTGTGTAACGAACACAATATATGAAGAAGACACTTAAAGGAGACAAAAATGGGCATGTAAAGCTATCATATGAGTGATGCAAAATTAGGTAAAGGCAAATAGAAGAGTAGCTTTTTAACTATAAGCTTACTGCAATATAATTGGCAAGCAATAAGTTACAAGTATTTAAAGTAAGATACTAGATAATTTGGATATATGAATGAATTATAAACAATCAAAACAATAAACATATCCATCACTCAACAACATTCCTTTGTGTCCTTTTGATTCTTCCTTTCCCACTTTTGACTCCCCTTATACAGAAAATCACTCTTATTTCCTGACATTATAGATTAAATTTTCTAGAATTTAACATAAATAAAATCATATAATACAACCCAATATGCATTCTTTTATCGAGCATCTACAGCTCAGAATAATGAGTTTGAGACTCATCTACATTTTCTTGTATATAGTCCACTCCAATTGTTAGATGTAAACTACAATGGCTGTATCTAAAGAATTAATATTTGGAGTATATCACTTCTCAACACATTTGTCACTTATGCACTGTCTTCTGAGAAATTGTTTCTATGGATTTGTTTATGTTAATCCATGTATACTTACATTAAAATGGTCATGATGGAACTCTGTCTACAAAAGGCTTTTCCAACATTATGTATCTTACTCTCTTATTTTTATGTAGTGAGTTTTTATTTTCTAAAATGATGTGTTCATGTTAATAGGAAAATATCTGTATATGGCCTAGATCTATTTCTCTAAAATAAAATAGGCTGTAGTAGTCTGTCGAGACGTGTCATGACAGCACTGTGAAGTTTTCTGAAACAAACATCTTAGTTCCATTCATTTCTTAACTGTAAGGTGAAGGTCTACTAGAGTACTAGTCATCAAATCTATATTCCAGGTAAAGTGGCCCTGTTTTAATTACCTTCCTGTGGAACCCATGTAATATTTTCTTCTTACTACGCTGAGAATGATAATTCATATCTTCAAGCAAAACTTGAAACTGTAGTCTTTTCAACTTGGCACTTGGTTCACGCCATACTTTCATTTTATTGTTTTTATTTTGTATGTATATGCATGTGGTGCTCATGTGTGTATGTGTTTGTCTGTGTGTGTATGCACACATGTGCAGACACAGGTAGAGGACTGACACTGATATAAGTGTCTTCCTACTTCTCTCTTCACATTTTTTATTGAGGCACATGTTTATTGTTAAACTTGGTGCTAGATGATTCTCACTAGTCCAGGTAGCCAGTTTTCTCCAGAGATCCCCCATGTCTGCCTTTTGAGTACTGAATTTATAGGTGACTGCTACGTTATCCAGTATTTATGTGCATTCTGGAAATCAAAACTCTGGTCCTCACATTGCAGGAGTAAATATTTTATTTCCTGAGCCATCTCTCTAGCCCAACTCTTATTAAAGAATAAGAAGAAAGGGCCATGGCTCAACTTGTAAAGCTTTTGCCATGCAAGCATAAGGAGTCAAGTCTGGATCTCCAGCAGCCACATAAAGAGCTGTGTGTAATACTTTACTTCTTATCTCCTTGTCCAAGATAAGATACTTCTTATCTCAAGCCCAAGTGGATCAAGGACCTCCACATAAAAACCAGACACACTGAAACTAATAGAAAAGAAACTGGGGAAGACCCTGGAGGACATTGGCTCAGGGGGAAAGTTCCTGAACAGAACACCAATAGCTTATGCTCTAAGATCAAGAATTGAAAAATGGGATCTCATAAAATTACAATGTTTCTGTAAGGCAAAGGACACTGTCAAAAGAACAAATTGGGAAAAGATCTTTACCAACCCTATATCCAGCAGAGGGGTAATATCCAAGATATACAAAGAACTCAAGAAGGTAGACTCCAGAGAACCAAATAACCCCATTAAAATGGGGTACAGAACTAAACAAAAAAATTTCAGCTGAGGAATATCAAATGGCGGAGAAGCACCTAAAGAAATGTTCAACATCCTTAGTCATCAGGGAAATACAAATTGAAACAAACCTGAGATTTTACCACACACCAGTCAAAATAACTAAGATCAAAAATTCAGGAAAAAACGGTGCTGGCAAGGAAAGAGGTCAGGGAAAAAGTATTATGAACAGAACATAAGAAACCTCACAAAAGCTACTCCTAAGGCATATGTACAGGTCAAGTCTTCCCAGAACCTGGGGTATTATGTCTGAGTTTTGGATTGAAGAGTGCTTTGCTATTGATGGTAGGAGTGTAGAAACTCATATGGGTGGGGTCAGCCTGATGTGTAGGGGAATCCACATCAAATAAAATAGGCTAATTGGGTCTAAAATGAACCAAGCCTCTGTTTACAAGTTCTTGATCAAGTCCTTATGAGGAAAAGGAGATAATTCTCAACCCCAACCTTATTTTCTTTGCCATCTCATATAATTTAAATATGTTCTATCTTTTTATACAGCAAAAATTTAATTAGAAAACCTGATGCAAAAAAGAAAATAACATGGGGAAAATAGGTCAGAACAATATCATTGTGTGTGTGTGTGTGTGTGTGTGTGTGTGTGTGTGTGTGATTCATGTGTATGCTGGTGTATTTATCCATGGGTACATGTGGAAACCGGAAGCTGCTTTGAGGCTGCCTTTCTCAAAGGTTTCTATGCATTTTTTTGAAATGGTTCTCTCTCAGAACCTAGAACTTCCTGATGAAATAAAACTGAAGTGCAGTATAATGGTAAGATGAAGGCATGCTTGTTCTAAGGATAGTTTAATATGTATATCTAGTTCCTCAGCCAGTCAGTTTTATATGCTGAAATGCCAGTTAATTTAAGAGAATTGTATATCTGAGATATATGTTAATTCTACTTTAAGTTTTTTTGAGAAACCTTAATACCAATCTCCATAGTGGTTATACAAGTTTATATTCACACTACCAACCATTGTTATCCTTATCCCTTGATGTTAGGCATTCTGAGTCGGGTAAGAGGGACTCTCAAGGCACTTTTGATTTGTAGTTTTGTGATAGCTACAGTAATTGATTTTTTTACAAATATTTATTCACAGCTTCTGGGCTCATTAATATCCACTTATCAGTGATTGCATTTCATGTATATTCTTTTGTGATTGGTTTCGCTCACTTAGGATATTTTCCAGTTCCAACCATTTGCCTAAAAATTTCATGAATTCATTGTTTTTAATTGCTGAGTAGTTTTCCATTGTATAAATATACCACATTTTCTATGTCTATTCCGCCATTGAGGGGCATCTGGGTTCTTTCCAGCTTCTGGCTATTATAAACAAGGCTTCTATGAACATAGTGGAGCATATGTCCCTGTTGCCTGCAGGGGAGCTCTAGATACTCAAGACACAATTAGCAAATCATATGATTCCCAAGAAGAAGGGAGGAAAGGGCCCTGGTCCTGAAAAGACTTGATCCAATATTGTAGGGGAATACCAGAAGAGAGAAATGGGAGGTGGTGATTGGGGAATGGGTGGAGGAAGAGGACTTATGGGATATATGGTGATGGGGGAACTGGGAAAGGGGAAAGCATTCGTAATGTAAACAAAGAATATAGAAAATAAATAAAAAATAAATATTTATTGGGCTCTATTTTCTTTTAGAGATAGATCAATCTAATTAGCTCAATTGCTAATTTAAAAGCTTTGGTTTTGTGTTTAATTTTTTATAATACCCTATATGATGTTCAGGCTGCATCTTCACTCTGATTTTTCTTTTGTTATGGAAAATGAAGCTACATTATCTGACAGAACAGAATCTGAATTACCTCTACCTCAAATCTCTACAGACTTGCATTCCCCTTTGAAACTTCATAAACTGGGCCTCTAATGTCCTTATTTTTCTAAGCATTCCTGTCTTCTAAGATCCTACTAGAATCATCAGATAAGACATTACAGCATTCAAGGGCTTTTCTAGACAAAATTTCTAAACTGTTCCTTTTTTTTCTGCAGACCAGTTCCAAAGACCTAAGAACTATATGGTCAGGTCTATCACAGAAATGACCCCACTCCTGCTACCAATTTTCTGTATTAGTTACTTATCTCATTGCTTAGACAAAATTCTTCTTAAAAAGCATTTTAAGAAGAAAAGGTTTATTTGAGCTTTTGCTTTCAGGAGGATACAGATCATCACGATAAGGAAGGAGGTATGGTAGTAGGTACAGAGGACTTTGGGGTACATTTTATCCAATGCAGGGAGACAGAGAATGATGAGTGTTGGTGCTCAGCTATCTTTACCCTCTTTATACAGTCTAGAAATTCAGCCCATAGAATGATACTATGCACATTGAGGGTGGAAATTCTCACCTCGGTTAATTTAACTATCACATTTAAAGTTTTTTATTTATGCTATTGTGAGTGGGATATTTTTCTTAAATTCTTTCTTGACAAATTTATTATTGTTATATAAAAAGCTGCTAGTATTTTATGATGATTTCCTACTACTTTATTTTAAGGTATATAGTTAACAGATCTTAGAGTTTTCTGGTGGAGTCTTAAGTGTAGGTTTATAACATCTATTAATAGGAATAATTTAACTTCTTCCTTTCCTACTTGTATCCTTTTTATTTGTTTCTCCTGGTTTATAGTATATTTAAGATTTAAGCATTACAGTAAATGTAGAGAATGTAAACATTCTTGTCTCAGCCCACAGTTTAGAGGAAGTGTTTTCACTTTCTCTATTCGGTACTATATAATATTGGCTAGCATCTTGTCATGTGTAACCACTATTATCTTGAGGCACCTTCCTCCTATGCCTACTTTTCTTGAGCTTTTGTCATGAAATGATGTTAAATTTTAACAAAGGTATTGTCTGTATATATTAGATGATTATGTTATTTATGTTCTTTAGTCTATTATGTCTATTGTGTAGGCTGAATAACTTTACATAATTTCTGGAGTTCTTGTTCAACTGCCATGCTTTGGTTTATGCTTGTCTTAAAATATTCTTATTTATTTACTAATTTTCAAAGACAAGTATTCCAGATGGAATGAGAGGAAAAGAGGAAATACACAATAAATGCCAAGTCAAACCATGTCAATTAGAGGTATAAGAAGTAATATACATATAATAGTATATAATAGGTGCAGGAAAGAATGAACACTCATAAAAGGATATTCAGGTAAGATGCAGGCTACAGTAAAACATGTAATTTAAGTTCATAAGTAAAATAAAAATAAAATAAGAATAGAATATGTTGGATGAGTATTATACTTATTTTATGGTACAAGGGTTAGTATTTGTAATATAAGTAGGGTTTATTTGTTTTAAGAAAGTGGTAGTAGGAGGTTCTACTCTGAGATGTATGACTTCACTAGCTACAGATGATCGGCTACGTTTTCTATACTGGGCATGAATTCCATCCTAGTGATCAAGCTTTATGTTCATTTAGACAGCTGTTGGTTACTGCCAAGATATAAATGCCACAATTGTACCTTTAGGTGCTAGAGAATCTCTGAAGTCCTCATGGCTAGCAGGGACATGATCTGGTGAGGGAAAAATGAAATTCGGTTCAGCCCAACTAAGGCAGCTGATGCTGGGCCAAGAGTCTGACACCTGTTGGTTTGTTAGCCATGTTTAAACACAGCACAATTTTGAAAAAAAAAGTTTTCTGATAACAATTAACCCAGTCTCTGTGAGTATAGCAGGGATTAAGACATGCTTACATTGAAGTTCTTTACAAAGTACAGCTTTCTTCTTTCACAAAGATGGATAATGTTGACTCAGAGATAGTGCCCAAGATTTAGAGTCTAACGAGAATAACTGAGATTAACATCATGCCCATGGTTGTCAGAATTGACATGGCCCTAAGATAACACAGACCTTACTTAGGCTATTGTAAAGAACAAGTGACATCACTAATAAGAATGAGTTGTATAGCCTAGAAGCAATGTTCAAGATTTAAGGGAAAAGTGTCTGGGGTAAGTAAAACATAAATTCTGTGAGATATAGGTGGAGCCCTGATCAGTGGGTAGCAAAGGCTCACCAAGTTATAAACTGCAGTTTTTCCCAGCATTCTGGAAGAAGAGATAACATCTTCCTTTGAACTAAACAACACGCATATTTAACTTCTCCTGGCTTCTTCAGTGTTTGTGAGCACAAGGGCATTTTGCCCTCTACAATTCTAAATATCTTATTATGCTAATCACGGTTATGGTTCATAGCCATCACAGCTGGGTAAGACTATTGATTGATTTCTACATTGACAGCTTGCATAGAAGCTTCCAGTATCACAGAAACTATTGCTCTGGGAAGAAGCTTTGGGTTAGATTCAGCTCAATTCCTCTGAGTCCTATGTCCAAAGTGCATAGCCTCTACAGCAATAGAGAATTACCTTATGCTTCTGGCAGACAATCAAGAGCAACATCAATAGCCTATGTTGTTTGGAAAGTCTCCTGGACTCCCCTAATCAACAGATCAAAAGAAGGATTCTCCTGTCTATGACTAAGTTTTCATTAGGTGGTCTATGGCTTTTGAGGGGAGCATTATCTCCCCAAAGAACAGCAATCAGTGATAATTGATACACCTAAAACATAATCCTTAAGCCTAAGGCTAAGGCAACATCATAGAAGGCTGAGCAAACAGATTATAAAAGCCATAGTAACTGAAAGACTGCTCTTAGATTGTGTCTTCTAGGTTGTACCAATGAAATCTCAACGATATGGTTTCTTAAGTAAGACCTGAACAATGACAACACTAGTTAACAGGATGATATGAATTGTGGAAATCACACCACCCCCACCTACTAAATGAAGAGCTAAAGGCAATTAAACCTGCTGAAGAGAGAAAATTAGTCATCCCCAGAAATGAACACCCACTACAGCTGGGGACCATCCTCTGCCACAGAGCTCCATACCCAGGTGACACAGGGAGAAAGCTAACCTCCTAGCTGTGTGGACAGGCCTGAGATCAGAGGTAGGACCATCCCTGCTGCTCAGAGAAACCCACCAGAAACCCCGAGGACACAAGAACCCAGGGGAAGCCTGGGACAAGAATCTTCCAATTTCTATCTGCACCCAGAGCTGACCCTGGGCCACAAAGCTACATACCCAAATACCAACACAAGAGAGCTGGTCTCCCAGGAGTGCTTACACATCTGCATGCACATGTAAGACCACCACTTTTCTTCAAATTCCTGGCCCAAGAAGGTTGTGCCCACGGCCATCAGGATAGAGGAACCAAGGATCAGCTGGTGACAGGATCCTTCTGGTTTCTGTCTGCACACCTGAGCTGATCTTGTACCACAGATTTACACCATATGTAAATTCCTCCCAGAGAGAACTGGTCTCCCAGGAGTACTGATACACAGGCTTGCAGGACAGATAAGCCACTGTCAGAGACAGTAAGACTAGCTAATATCAGAGATAATCAGATGGCAAAAGGCAAACACAAAAACATTACAAACAAAAACCAAGGCTACATGGCATCATTCCAACCCAGTTCTCCCACAACAGCAAGCCCTGGTTACTCCAACACAGCAGAAAAACAAGATTTGAATTTAAAATCACATCTCATGATGCTGATAGAAGACATCAAGAAGGACATAAATAACTCCCTTAAAGAAATACAGGAGGAAATCATGGGTAAACAGGTAGAAGGCCTTAAAGTGGAAACACAAAAATCCCTTAAGGAATTACAGGAAAACACAAAGAAACAAGTGAAGGAACAGAAAAAAACCATTCAGGACCTGAAAATGGAAGTAGAAACAATAAAGAAATCACAAAGGCAGACATCACTGGATATAGAAAACCTAGGAAAGAGATCAGGAATCATAGATGCAAGCACCAACAACAGAATACAAGAGATAGAAGAGAGAATCTCAGATGCAGAAGATACCATAGAAAGCATTGACACAACAAAGAAAGTGCAAAATGCAAAAAGCTTCTAACCCAAAACTTCCAGGAATTCCAGGACACAATGAGAAGACCAAACCTAAGGACTATAGGTATAGAAGAAAGCAAAGATTCACAACTTAAAGGACCAGTAAATATCTTCAATAAAATTATAGACAAAATTATAGAAGAAAACTTCCCTAACATAAAAAGAGAGATGCCCATACGGAACTCCAAATAGATTGGACCTGAAAATAATTTCCTCTCATCACATAAGTGTCAAAAAACCAAATGCACAAAACAAAGAAAGATTATTGAAAGCAGTAAGGGGAAAAGATCAAGTAACAAAAAAAGACATACCTAACAGAATTACACCAGGCTTTTACCAGAGACTATGAAAGCTTGAAGATCCTGGGAAGATCTCATACAGATGCTAAGAGAACATAAATGCCAGCCCAGACTAGTATATTCAGGAAAAGTCTCAATTACCATAGATGGAAAAATCAAAATATTCCATGACAAAAACAAATTTACACAATATCTTCCCACAAACTCAGCTCTACAAAGGATAATGGGTGGAAAATACCAACACAAGGAGGAAAACTTCACCCTAGAAAAAGCAAGAAAGTAATCTTTCGACAAACCCCAAAGAAGATAAGCACACAAACATAAAAATTATATCAAAAGCAACAGGAAGCACAAATCACTATTCCTTAATATCTCTTAACGTCAATGGACACAATTTCCCAGTAAAAAGACATAGACTAACAGACTGCATACATAAGCAGGACCCAACATTTTGCTATATACAGGAAATGCACCTCAGTGTCAAAGACAAACACTACCTCAGAGTAAAATGCTGGAAAACAATGTTCCAAGCATACAATTCCAGGAAACAAGCTGAAGTAGCCATTCTAATATAAAATAAAATGAACTTTCAACCAAAAGTTGTCTAAAAAGAAAAGGACACTTCATACGCATCAAAGGAAAAAAATCTGTATAGAACTCTCAATTCTGAACATCTATGCTCCAATTACAAGGGCACCCACATTCATAAAAGAAACTTTACTAAAGCTCAAATCACACATTGCACCTCACACAATAACTGTGGGTGATTTCAACACCCAATTGTCATCAATGGACAGATAAAGAAAACACAAACTAAACAGAGATATAGTGAAACTAACAGAAGTTATGGACTGAAAGAATTTAACAGATATCTATAGAACATTTCATCTGAAGTCAAAAGAATATACCTTCTTCCCAGCACCTTCTCAAAATTGACCACATAATCAGCCACTAAAGTGACCTTAACAGATATAAGAAGACTGAAATAATCCCATGCCTCTTATCATAACACTATCATAACACTATGTATTAAAGCTGGTCTTCAATAGCAAAAACAAACAAACAAACAAACAAACAAACAAACCCAGAAAGCCCACATATATACATGGAAGATGAGCAATGCTCTACTCAATGATAACTTGGTCAAGGAAGAAATAAGGAAAGAAATCAAAGACTTTTTAGAATTTAATGAAAATAAGGGCAAAACATACCCAAAATAATGGGACTCAATGAAAGCAGTGCTAAGAGGAAAACTCATAGCTCTGAGTGCCTCCAAAAAGAAACTGGGAGATCATACACTAAGTTAAGCATGTTAAGCATGCAGTTTAACAGCACAACTGTAAGCTCTAAAACAAAATGAAGATAATACACCAAAGAGGAGTAAATGGTAGGAAATAAACTCAGACCTGAAATCAACCAAGTAGAAACAAAGGAACTATACAAAGAATCAACACCAGGATCTGGTTCTTTGAGAAAATCAACAAGATAGATAAACCCTTAGGGAAACTAACAAGAGGGCAAAGAGACAGTATCCAAATTAAAAAAATCATAAATGAAAAGGGAGATAAAACAACAAAAACTGAGGAAATTTAAAAAATCATCAGATCCTACTACAAAAGGCTATACTCAATACAACTGGGAAATCTAGATGAAATATAAAATTTTCTAGACAGATACAAAATACCAAAGTTAAATCAGGATCAGATAGACCATCTAAACAGTCACATAACCCCTAAAGAAATAGAAGACATCATTGAAACTCTCTGAACCAAAAAAAACACAGGACCATATAGTTTTAGTGCAGAACTCTATCAGACCTTCAAAGAATGCCTAATACCAATACTCTCCAAACTATTCTACTACATAGAAACAGAAGGAATACTACCCGACTTGTTTTATGAAGCCACAATTATGTTGATACAAAAACATCACAAAAATCCAACAAAGAAAGTGAATTTCAGACCAATTTCCCTTATGATCATAGATGCAAAAATATTCAATAAAATTCTTGCCAACTGAATCTAAGAAAACATCAAAATGATTATTCACATCGATCAAGTAGGCTTTATCCCAGGGATGCAGGCAAAGTTCAATATACAGAAATCCATCAATGCAATCCACTACATAACCAAATTCAAAGAAAAAAACACATGGTCATTTCATTATATGCAGAAAAAGCATTTGACAATATTCAGCATCCCTTAATGTTAAGAGTCTTGGAAAGATCAGGAAATCAAGGCCCATACCTAAACAGAGTAAAAAACCAATATACAGCAAACCTATAGCCAACATCAAACTAAATGGAGAGAAACTTGAAGCAATCCCACTAAAACTAGGGACTAGAAAATGCTGCCCTCTCTCTCTATAACTATTCAATATAGTAATTGAAGTTCTAGGTAGAGCAATTAGACAACAAAAGGAGGTCAAAGGGATCCAAATTGGAAAGGAAGAAGTCAAACTGCTGCTATTTCCAGATGATATGATAGTATAGTTAAGTGACCCCAAAAATTCCACCAGAGAACTCCTAAACCTGATAAACAACTTCAGCAAAGTGGCTGGAGATAATATCAATTCAAACTAATCAGTAGCTTTCCTATACTCAAAAGGTAAACAAGTGGAGAACAAAATTAGGGAAATGACATACTTCACAATAGCCACAAACAAAATACAATGTCTTGGTGTGACTCTAACCAAACAAGTAAAAGACTTGTTGACTTGTATGACAAGAACTTCAAGTCTCCGAAGAAAGAAGTCAGTGAAGACCTCAGAAGATGGAAAGATCTCCCACGCTTGTGGATTGGCAGGATTAATATAGTAGAAATGGCCATCTAGCCAAAAGCAATGTATAGATTCAATTCAATCTCCATCAAAATTCCAACTCAATTCTGAAAAGAGTTCAAAAGAGCAATTATCAAATTTATTTGGAATAACAAAAATCCCAGTATAGTCAAAACTATTCTCAACAATTAACATCTTCTGGGGGAATTGCCATTCCTGACTTCAAGCTGTATAAAGAGCAATTGTGATAAAAAAAAAAAGTACATAGTACTGGTACAGTGACAGGCAGGCAAATTAATGGAATAGACTTGAACCCACATATCTATGGTCCCTTGGTTTTTGACAAAGGAGCTAAAACCATCCAGTGGAAAAATATAGCCTTTTCAACAAATGGTGCTGGTTCAACTGGCAGTTAGTATTCAGAAGAATGCAAATCAATCCATTCTTATCTCCTTGTGCAAAGCTCAAGTCCAAGTGGGTCAAGGACCTCCACATAAAACCAGATACAATGAAACTAATAGAAAAGAAACTGGGGAAGAGCCTAGAGCACATGGACACAGGGGAAATTTTCTTGAACAGAACAACAATACCTTATGCCCTAAGATCAAGAATTGAAAAATGGGACCTCATAAAATTACAATGTTTCTGTAAGGCAAAGCACACTGTCAACAGGACTAAACGGCAGCCAACAAATTGGGAAAAGATCTTCACCAACCCTACATCCAACAGAGAGCTAATAACCAAGATATACAAAGAATTCAAGAAGTTAGACTCCAGGCAACCAAATAACCCTATTAAAAATGGGGTACAGAGCTAAACTAAGAATTTTCAACTGAGGAATAATGAATGGCTGAGAAACACCTAAAAAAATGTTCAACATCCTTAGTCATCAGGGAAATGTAAATCAAAATGACCCTGAGATTCTACCTTTTACCAGTCAGAATGGCTAAGATCAAAAACACAGGTGACAACAGGTGCTGGCAAGGATGTTGAGAAAGAGGAATGCTCCTTCAGTGCTGGTTGAATTGCAAGCTTGTACAACCACTCTGGAAATCAGTTTGGCAGTATCTCAGAAAATTGGACATCGTACTAATGGAGGACACAGCTATACTATTCCTGGGCATATACTCAACAGAAGATTCCCCAGCATGTAATAAGGATACATGCTCCACTATGTTCATAGCAGCCTTATTTATAATAGCCAGAAGCTGGAAAGAATCCACATGTCCCTCAACAGAGGAATGGATACAGAAAATGTGCTATATTTACACAATGGAATACTACTCCGCTATTAAAAACAATGACTTCATGAAATTCACAGGCAAATGGATGGAACCAGAATAATTTCTGATTCTGATTGTAACCCAATCTGATTCTGATTCTGAGGTAACCCAATCACAAAAGAACATACATGGTATGTACTCGCTGATAAGTGGATATTAGTCCAAAAGCTTGGAATATCCAAGATACAATTCACAGACCAAAGGAAGTTCAAGAAGAAAGAAGACCAAAGTATGGATACTTTTGTCCTTTTAGGAACAGGGATCAAAATATACAAGGAAGGAGGTACAGAGACTATCCAGCGACTGCCCCACCTGGAGATCCATACCATATACTGTCATAAAACCCAGACACTAATATGGATGCCAACAAGCACTTGCTGACATGGACCTGATATAGCTTTCTCCTGAGAGACTCTGCCAGTACCTGATAAAAACAGAAGTGGGTGCTCTCAGCCAACCATTAGACTAAGCACAAGGTCCCCAATGGAGGATGTAGAGAAAGGACCCAAGGAGCTGAAGGAGCTTGCAGCTCCATAGGGGGAACAACAATATTAACCAAACAGTACCCACAGAGCTCCCAATAACTAAACTACCAACCAAAGAGTATACATGGGGGGCATAGCTCCAGTTGCATATGTAGCAGAGGATGCCCTTGTTGGACATCAAAGTGAGGAGAGAAGGCTCGATGCCCCTGTTTAGGGAAATGCCAGGACAGGGACATGGGAGTGGGTGTGTTGGTGAACTTGGAAAGGGGGGGTGATGGGATAGGGTGTTTTGGGAGGGGAAACCAAGAA
This sequence comes from Apodemus agrarius, assembly GCA_964023405.1. Lineage (NCBI taxonomy): Eukaryota > Metazoa > Chordata > Mammalia > Rodentia > Muridae > Apodemus > Apodemus agrarius. The sequence goes on from OZ030010.1 coordinate 6,647,907, forward strand.
AGGGGATAGCATTTGAAATGTAAATGAAGAAAATATTTAATGAAAAAAGAAAAAAAAAAGAAATGAATACCCTAACTGCTTATCCAATTCTATGTAATTGGCCCTAAAATGTATCTATACAAACAGTATTAAATGGACTCAGCAGGTCCCTGCCTCCCCTTCTCTCTCTCCAGGTCTCTACCTTCCCTCCTTCCCTTCCCCCCACTTTTCTCTCTCTCTCTCTCTCTCTCTCTCTCTCTCTCTCTCTCTCTCTCTCTCCCTCTCAATCCCTCTCTCCCTCTCCCTCTCCCCCTTCCCCTCCCCTCCCCCTCTCCCTCTCTCTTTCTCTCTCCCTCTCTCCCTCTCCCTCTCCCCCTTCCCCTCCCCTCCTCTCCCCCTCTCCCTCTCCCTCTCTCTCTGTCACTCTCTCTCTTTCTCTCTCTCATAAATACACATAATTTTTATAGATGTTTATATGTATATATATATGCATATATGTGTAGCAATGAAAATTAAAGAATAAGAGAACATAAATTTGAAAGGAAATATAGGTCAAACTATAATAAAAATAAATGAATATAAATAAGAAATAAAAGGAAACAGAAGAAATAGTCAGTAGTCTTCCCAGATGGAATGAATGTGTATTTTTCCACCCCCTAAACTATCTTTTGTGGCAGTCCCTGCATGACTGTATCACCAATACAAATAATAATATGCCTTTCCTGTCATGACAGGTATCTATATAAGAATCCCTTTTTTTCTGCTCAATTCCAGTATAAAAGCCCCATTATAACTTCACCCATGATATTTGGGATTGTAATCTCCATATAAGGATTTATATGACCAAGACTCAGAATGTGTATTAAGGGCCTTCAGACACTTGTATTTACCATCCTACCTTAGTAACTGGGTGTTGCCTTCCAGCCAGCTGGATTTTCTTGTGTTCATAAGAGAGTCTGTTAATTTCACTTAGTGTGTTACTGTCCTGTCACTGGCACAGAATATAGTGGTTGCTTCTAAAATTCTGCTCATATAGCATCCATGACTACATAATGGGAGACCAAATCCCTGGTAACTAACATAAAACTGAGACTTGTATTTCTTCAATGATTGATGGTTTGTCCTGGTTACTTATTTTTTTAATTTTTTTCTATATTCTTTGTTTACATTCCAAAGGCATTCCCCTTCCCCAGTTCCCCCCTCACCATATGTCCCATAAGTCCACCCCCCACCCCCACCCATTCCCCAATCATGGCCCCCCATTTCTCTGTTCTGGTACTCTCCTACAAAACTGGATTCAGTCTTTTCAGGACCAGGGTCCTCTCCTTTCTTTTTCTGGGGAATCTTTGATTTGCTAATTGTGCCTCGAGTATTCAGAGCTTCTAGACTCATTAATATCCACTTATCAGTGATTTCATTTCATGTGTATTCTTTTGTGATTGGGTTAACTCACTTAAGATGATATTTTCCAGATCCAACCATTTACCTACAAATTGCATGAATTCATTATTTTTAATTGCTGAGTATTATTCCATTGTATAAATATACCACATTTTCTTTATCCATTCCTCCTTTGAGGGACATCTGGGCTCCTTCCAGCTTCTGGCTATTATAAATAAGGCTGCTATGAACATATTGGAGCATGTGTCTTTATTGCATGCAGGGGAATCCTCTGGGTATATGTCCAGGAGTGGTATGACAGGGTCCTCGAAGTGTCATGCCCAATTTTCTAAGGAACCGCCAGACTGATTTCCCAAGTGATTGTACCATCTTGCAATCCCACCAAAATTGGAGGAGTGTTCCTCTTTCTCCACATCCTCACCAACACCTGTTGTCTCTTGAGTTTTTAATCTTAGCCATTCTGATTGGTGTGAGGTGGAATCTCAGGGTTGTTTTGATTTGCATTTCCCTGATGACTACTGATGTTGAACATCTCTTAAGGTGCTTCTCAGCCATTTGAATTTATTCTGGTGAAAATTCTTTGTTTAGCTCTGTACTCCATTGTTTAATAGGGTTATTTGGTTCTTTGTGGTCTAACTTCTTGAGTTCTTTGTATATATTGGATATTAACCCTCTGTCAGATGTGGGGTTGGTGAAGATCTTTTTCCAATTTGTTGGTTGCCGTTTTGTCCTTCTGACAGTGTCTTGCCTTACAGAAACTTTGTAATTTTATGAGGTCCCATTTGTCAGTTCTTGATCTTAGAGCATAAGCTATTGGGGTCCTGTTCAGGAACTTTCCCCCTCTGCCCATGTCCTCCAGGGTCTTCCACACTTTCTTTTCTATTAGTTTCAGTGTGTCTGGTTTTATGTGGAGGTCCTTGATCCACTTGGAGTTGATCTTAATACAAGAAGATAAGAGTGGGTCAATTCGCATTCTTCTGCATGTTGATATCCACTTGAACCAGCACCATTTGTTGAAAAGGCTATCTTTTATCCACTAGATGGTTGTACCTTCTTTATCAAAGATCAAGTGACCATATCTCTGTGGGTTCAATTCTAGGTCTTCAATTCTATTCCATTGATCTACTTGTCTGTCACTGTACCAACACAATTGCTCTGTAGCACTGCTTGAGGTCAGGGATATTGATTCCCACAGAAGTCCTTTTATTGTTGAGAATAGTTTTAGCTATACAGGGTTTTTTGTTACTCCAAATGAATTTGAGAATTGCTCGTTCTAGATCTATGAAGAATTGATTTGGGATTTTGATGGGGATTGCATTGAATCTGTAGATTGCTTTTGGCAAGATGGTCATTTTTACTATATTGATCCTGCCAATCCAAGAGCATGAAATATTTTTCCATCTTCTGAGGTTTTCTTCGATTTTTTCCTATAAGAACTTGAAGTTCCTGTCATACAGATCTTTCACTTGTTTGGTTAGAGTCACGCCAAGATACTTTATATTGTTTGTGGCTATTGTGAAGGGTGTTATTTCCCTAGGTTCTTTCTCAGCCTGCTTGACCTTTGAGAACAGGAAGGCTACTGATTTGCTTGAGTTGATTTTATAACCAGCCACTTTGCTAAAGTTGTTTATCAGCTTTAGGAGTTCTCTGGTGGAGTTTTTTGGGTCACTTAAGTATACTATCATATCATCTGCAAATAATGAGAGTTTGACTACTTCCTTTCCAATTTGTATCCCTTTGACTTCCTTATGTTGACTAATTGCTATCGCTAGAACTTCAAGTACTGTATTGAAAAGGTATGGAGAGGGATGGCAGCGTTGTCTAATCCCTGATTTTATTCGGATTGATTCAAGTGTTTCTCCATTTATTTTGATATTGGCTACTGGTTTACTGTAGATTGCTTTTACTATGTTTAGGTATGGGCCTTGAAATCCTGCTCTTTCCAAGACTTTTAGCATGAAAGGATGCTGAATTTTTTCAAATGCTTTTTCAGCATCTAATGAGATGACCATGTGATTTTTTTCTTTTAGTTTGTTTATGTAGTGGATTACATTGATGGATTTCCATATATTGAAACATCCCTGCATCCCTGGGATGAAGCCTACTTGATCATGGTGAATGATCACTTTGTTGTGCTCTTGGATTCAGTTGGCAAGAATTTTATTTAGTATTTTTGTATCGACATTCATAAGGGAAATTGGCCTGTAGTTCTCTTTCTTTCTTGGATCTTTGTGTGGTTTTGGTATCAGCATAATTGTGGCTTCGGAGAGGCAGTTGGGCAGGGTCCCTTCTCTTTCTATTTTGTGGAATAGTTTGAACAGTATTGGTGTTAGGTCTTCTTTGAAGGTCTAGTAGAATTCTGCACTAAAACCATCTGGTACCATACTTTTTTTGGTTGTGAGCCTTTCTATAAACCCTTATATTTCTTTGGGGGTTATGGGACTGTTTAGCTGATCTAATTGCTCCTGATTTAATTTTGGTGTTTGGTATCTGTCTAGGAAATTGTCCATTTCCTCCAGATTCTCCAGTTGTGTTGAGTATAGACTTTTGTAGTAGGATCTGATGATCTTTTGAATTTCCTCAGTTTCTGTTGTTATATCCCTCTTTTCAATTCTAATTTTGTTAATTTGGATACTGTCTCTGTGCCTTTTTGTTAGTCTGGCTAAGGGTTTATCTATATTGTTGATTTTCTCAAAGAACCAGCTCCTGATTTTGTTGATTCTTTGTATGTTTCTCTTTGTTACTATGTGATTAGTTTCAGCCCTTAGTTTGATGATATCCTGTCTCCTACTCCTCTTAGGTGAATTAGCTTCTTTTTGTTCCAGGGCTTTCAGGTGTGCCGTTAAGCTGCTAGTGTATGCTTTCTCCAATTTCTTTATGGAGGCACTCAGCGCTATGAGTTTTCCTCTTAGCACTACTTTCATTGTGTCCCATAAATTTGGGTAGGTTGTACTTTCATTTTCATTGAATTCTAAAAAGTCTTTGATTTCTTTATTTCTTCCTTGACCAAGGTGTCATTGATTAGAGTATTGTTCAGTTTCCATGTGTATGTGGGCTTTCTGTTGTTTTTCTTGCTATTGAAGACCACAATTATTCCAGAGTTATCTGATATAAGGCATGGGATTATATGATCGATTTTGGAGAAGGTACCATGTGATGCTGAGAAAAAGGTATATTCTTTTGCTTTAGGATGAAATGGTCTATATATATATATCTGTTAAATCCAATTGGTCCAAAGCTTCAATTAGTTTCACTGTGTCCCTGTTTAGTTTCTGGTTTCCTGATTGGTCCATTGAGGAGAGTGGAGTATTGAAGTCACCCACAATTATTGTGTTAGGTTTAATGTGTGCTTTAAGCTTTAGTCAAGTTTCTTTCATGAATGAGGGTGCCCTTGCATTTGGCGCATAGATGTTCAGTATTGAGAATTCTTCTTGGTGGATTTTCCCTTTGACCAGCAAGAAATGACATTCTGTGTCTCTTTTGATGACTTTAGGTTGAAATTCAATTTTATCTGATATTAGAGTGGCTACTCTGACTTGTTTCCTGAGACCATTTGCTTGTAAAATTGTCTTCCAGCCTTTTACTCTAAGGTAGTGTTTGTCTTTGACACTGAGATGTGTTTCATGTATGCAGCAAATTGTAGGGTCCTGTTTCCATATCCAGTCTGTTAGTCTGTGTCTTTTTATTGGGGAATTGAGTCCATTGATGTTAAGAGATATCTAGGAATAGTAATTATTACTTCCTGACATTTTTTTTAATTTTTTTTATCTTTGAGGTTATCTTCTTTTGAGTTTGATGAGAGGAGGTTTCTATCTTGCTTCTTCTGGGGTGTTGTTTTCCTCCTTGTGTTCCTGTTTTTCCCCTATTATCCTTTGTAGGGCTGGGTTTGTGGAAAGATATCATGCAAATTTGGTTTTGTCATGGAATACCTTTGTTTCTCCATCTATGGTGATTGATAGTTTTGCTGAGTATAGTAGATTTGGCTGAAATTTGTGTTCTGTTAGAGTCTGCATGATATCTGCCCAGGATCTTCTAGCTTTCATGGTCTCTGTGAGAAGTCTGATGTAATTCTAATAGGTCTTCCTTTATATGTTACTTGGCCTTTTTCTCTTGCTGCCTTTAATATTTTCTTTGTTTAGTACATTTGGGGTTTTGATTATTATGTGACGGGAGCTATTTCTGTTCTGGTCCAGTCTGTTTGGAGTTCTGTAGGCTTCTTGTATATTCGTGGGCATTTCTCTCTTTAGGATGGGGAAGTTTTTTTCCATAATTTTGTAGAAGATATTTGCTGGCCCTTTAAGTTGTGAATCTTCCCTCTCATCTATACCTATAATCTTTAGGTTTGGTCTTCTCATTGTGTCCTGGATTTCCTAGATGTTTTGGGCTACAAGCTTTTTGCATTTTTCATTTTCTTTGACTGTTGAGTCCATTGTTCCTATGGTATCTTCAGCATCTGAGATTCTTTCTTCTATCTCTTGTATTCTATTGTTGATATTTGCATCTATGGCCCCTGATTTCCTCCCAAGGTTTTCTATCTCCAAAGTTGTCTCCCTTTGCGATTTCTTAGTTGTTTCTATGTCTGTTTTTAGATCCTGGATGGTTTTGCTCAGATCTTTCACGTGCTTGTTTGTGTTTTCATGTAATTATTTAAGAGATTTTTGTGTTTCCTCTTTCATGACTACTACTGGTTGACCCACTTTTTCCTGTATTTCTTTAAGTGATTTTTGTATTTCCTCCTTATTGGCTTCTATTTTTTGATCAATATTCTCGTGAATTACTTTAAGTGATTTTTGTGTTTGCCTTGTAAGGGCTTCTAACTTTTGATCCATTTTCTCTTGTATTTCTTTAAGAGATATGTCTAAGTGTTCCTCTAACAGCATCCTGACCAGTGATTTTTAAATCTAAATCTTTCTTTTCTGGTGTTTTGGGGTATCTGGGTCTTAATGCTGTTTGAGAACTGGGTTCGGATACTGCCATATTGCCTTGATTTCTGCTAGTAATGTTCCTACATTTGCCTTTTGCCATTTGTTTATTTCTGGAGTTAGTTGGTCTTGTTATTACTGCTTGGTGTTTAAAGCTCCTGAGAGCCTGGTGTCTGGTGCTGCTGTCCCAGAGGACATCCATGCTCCCAAGGTGGAAACTGGAAGGTTTCTACCTCTGGGCTCCAAATTACCTCCTCAGCTCTGTTGGACCGGACTCAAGTCTCCTCCTGGCTTGCCTCTGGCTGCTTATCTGGCCTCCTGTGGTCTCCTCCTCGTTAGCCTGGTTAGTCTACCAGCTCCAAGATGGTTGCAGGTCTCAGGGCTTGGTCTAACCACAAGAATTCCTGCAGGACCGGGGCTTCCCTGGCTGGATTGCTGAAGCCTAGAGGGTGGCTCTCTCAGTCCACAGGGTTCTGTCTGGTTGAACTTCTCTCCCCAAGATAATGTTGGACCGTGGAGCCCTGTCTAACTGCAGGGCTCTCTGTAGATCGGGAGCTTCCCTGATTGAACTGTGGGATTCAAGATGGTGCAGATCTCAGTCTGTGCGTCTCTGTCTATCTATGGGACCTCCTGCAGGTCAGAGGCTCCCCTGCCTGCCCAGGGAGCTATAGTGCTGCCCAGCTCCCTGGTGCGGAAGGCACCCAGGCAGGCTATACCCTGGGAAATCCTTCACTCTGGTGCCCACTGTGTTCCTTGCTAGGCTACCAGCTCCAAAATGGTGGTGGGTCTCAGGGCTCTGTCTAACTGCGGGAATTCCTGCAGGACCAGGGCTTCCCTGGCTAGACTGCTGAAGCCTAGACGGTGGTTCTCTCAGTCCGCAGGGCTCCATCTGGTTGAGCTTCTCTCCCCAAGAGAGTGTCATACTGCAGATCCCTGTCTAACCACAGGGCTCTCTGTGGATCAGGAGCTTCCCTGGTTGAACTGTGGGATCCAAGATGGTGCAGATCTCGGTCTGTGGGTCTCTGTTCTGGTTACTTCTATATGGAGAAGATCTCATCTAGGTTTTTTTTTTTTTTAAATCTCTTTCGACTCTAATTTTTTTCTCTCATAGGAAGAGAATCTATTATTTTTCCCCAGAACCTTCTTTCTCTAATTATATTGAACAAAGGGCAGCTTCTAGTCTTCTGACTTACCTAGAAGTCTAATTGTCTTAGTTACATTTCTATTGATGTGATAAAACACCACTTGCAAGGCAACTTAAAAAGGAATCTGTTTAATTCATGATTTAAAACATGAGAAGTTTAGCGTCCATGGCCACCATTGTGAAAAACATAGCAGTAGGCAGACAGACATGCCACTGGAACAGTAGCTAAGAACTCATATCTTGATTGACAAGCACAAGGCAGAAAGAGCTAACTGAGATGGTATATGTCTTCTAAAACCTCAAAGCCCACCTTTAGTGATACACCTCCTCCAACAAGGCTACATACTTCCTGATCATTCCCAACTAGTATTACCAACTGGGGACCGTATATTCAAACATATGATCCTATGAGAGGAATTCTCTTTAAAACCTCCACAAAAGACTGATTCCTATTGGCTTGAGCTAAAATAGAAGAATTATATTTTCTGTAGAAGAACTGTCTTAGTTAGGGTTCCCATTGCTGTGGAGAGACACCATTGCCAAGGCAGCTCTTTTTTTTTATTGGATATATTCTATATTTACATTTCATTTCCCTTTTTTTTGTTTCCCCACCCCCCTAAGGTCCCACATGCCCTTTTCCCTCCCCCTGCTCCCTCATCCACCCCTTCCCACTTCCCTGTCCAAGGCAGCTCTTATAAAGGACAACATTTAATTGTGGCTGGTTTACAGGTTCTGAGGTTCAGTCCATTATCATCACGGCAGGTATCATAGCAGCATCCAGGCAAGTATGGTGCTGGAGATGGAGCTGAGAGTTCTACATCTTATTCTAAAGGCAAACAGGAGAAGATTGGCTTCCAGGCAGCTAGGAGGAAGGTCTCTCAAAGCCCACCCCCACAGTGACATACTTCCTCCAATAAGGCCACACCTCCTAATAGTGCCACTCCCTAGTCCAAGCACATTCAAACCACCACAGGAACTGCTACTTTACCATATGCATGGTTGTACTGTTGAGATTCTGATAATTCTAATGATGATGATGACAACAATATTGCTGGTGATAATGCTGCCCATTTGTATTTTAGTAGTGGTGTTTTCATAAAATGAATTGAGAAGTAAAGTAGAAAGGAAAGGTAACAGGCTTTGAATTCTATGAGATTTGGGTTCCCATGTTTGTTATCCATGCCCATTGTCTTTGTTTATTGTCTTCAGTCACTGAATCCTAGAGTGGCTTCTTATATTAAAACAACTTTTATAGAAAGGGCTTTTAGCTTCTAGCATTTCAGTCCTAAGGGTGAGGACATCCTTTCTATGATATGGATTTAGCAGGTAATGTTATATTGGCAACCTTTGATATTCTACATTCTTGGTTTCTTTTGCTGTGAGTTCATATAGTTTATAACTCAGGATTTTTTTCCTTACCTCATGTGGATACAGTAAACACTGAGATATATATATGAACTTCTCAGTGAAGTGGCTGTGGGCTCAGCTTTGATATAAGGAGTGAGATATTGTAAATAGATTCTCTTTGCCACTCCACATTTACTCTCTAACCTTCTCTCACAGTTCTTCAGGAAACGAATGTGTATATATCTCAATGATCTTACATTCTGCCCTCTTTCCTGGATTTAATACCTTAAGACTGGAGAGGCACAGGGGACTAATTCTTGCAGTTTCCTCATTCTATGATTGCTTTAAGGACCAGCTGAAATGGAAGATACTGGCAGGATAAGGTGATCACCTCACCAATATTCTCTCTGGCTCTGTTTCCTCCCTTCAGACCTGCAGGTAGAAATTACATTTTTACAAAGTCCTAGGTTTGAGCTATCTAATATGATTTCTCTACTCCTTCTTACATTTTTGTAAATAACCCTTCTATGAAGTCTTTCTCTAGTTATCCTACTTTCAACATGCCATCTGTCTCCTGTGTAGCCCCTGACAGACACATATGTTAAGCATGTGGGTTTGAGTATCAAGTTTGTCTGATGGTGAGTTCTCTTTCACTTATGATTTACCCCTGAGAGATGGCTTAACATTCACTGAGCTAATATAATCAGACCTTTAGATCCATGAGACTGAGAGCCAGGCCCTAGATCTCAGGACTTTAACAAAGAAATTAGTTATTCTAAGAGTCAAACAACTGTCCTTTTCTACTGTCAAGTAGAGAACAAATGTCTATATTTTTCTTTATTCCACAGTATCTAGTTTTCAGGAGTACTTTTAGACATAGACTATATGTGAATTGTTTTGTACATACCTGGTACCTTCAACATGATAATCGTTACTATTGTTTTGTCTAATGCCCCTTTGACTATATAATGTGTTCTTTGCTATTGCGATGATGTGCGAATTTTTTTCTGATTCTTCCTTATGGATGCCTTTGTTATTTTGGTACAGTGAGATTATGGGGATTGGGGTGAAGAAAGAAGATGCAGGTGCAGCAGTTATTTATGCACAGAGCACATAACTTCTAAAGCCTTATTATAAAAGAGCCACCAAATGGAAAGGATTCTGACTTAGCACTTGTCACATACATACATTTAATGAATCAAACATGGAACTATTTTGAAAAGGAAATGGCACTGGAAGTAAAACAAATAGTCTTAACAGCTTATTGAAATTAAATATTCATGGTGTGTTTGACTTAATTGTTCTCAGAAGTGCTGAAATAAAGCAACAAAGGGCAGGAGTTGACAGATAGACCGCTTGAGATATGGTGTGTGGTATCAAGACTTAAAACCTTCACTGCTGCCTACTAACAAGTAAGGACAGTTAAGCCAAAAAAAAAAAAACACTAAAATTCCTTTCATTTTTGGGAAAGCCAACACCCAGAGAGCCAAGTAGATGTGTACATACAGCTGGGGTGAAATGCCTGTGATAACTTCACACTCTTATGTGATCATCTTCCCACAGGGGTTCAGTTCAACATGAACACCATCAGGTCCTGCCCTTTGTCATTTTCAGGCAGGAAATCATTTTCTATTCAACTACACATACGCACACACATCCTACCAGGTAGTGAGTCAAAGCTAATAGTCATCAATTTTTGTGCCTCTAGCATCATTTCTCTATGAAGCTTGCTTGTCAAATACAGGACAACTTCCTCTCGAACTTTGGATTCACCCATGTATCATTTGACACAAAATGTCACCTTACTGAATCCCCAAAGCAGCTCAGGAACATGTAGATGAAAAGCTACCATAAGTTGACAGAGCGAGGAAAAAAGAATGGTGTCCATTTGCATAGGGTTGCATGCTGAGCTTTGATCTGGACTGTTTCTATGAATGGCCAGTGGACCAGACATAAAAACAGACAGTAAATCATAAGGTGAAGACCAATGTATAAGATGCTGTGAGAGCCTGAGGAAGTAAATAAAATCATGTCTTGTCAAGGTTATAAGAACCTTGACAGTCAAGGAAGTGTAGAATGGAAAAATTGCTTCATAAATCCCAAAAGAAAACAGAAACACTTAAATTTTAAATCACATACTTATCAAGTCAAAACATGTATTAAATGAGGAGCCAGTTTAAGGCATGCAATTAAAGATTGGACATGCTGAGGGCCATGACATTTTAGCAGTCATGACAATAAAGGAAAAATTTGCCAAATTATGTTTTTGCTGGAGATAAGCTAAAACCACATAAATAGTTAACTAGGAATGATATAAATTGGGATTGGAAAAAATAGTGAAACAAGAAGATTATTGTCAATATTAACAGATTTATTGGGCATATATCATTCAGTTAGCAAAAGACCTGATTTTGTGTCTTTAGCAATTAAGAAAATGAGATTCAAGTCATGCAGTAAATATAAAATGAGCCTTTAAATTTTCATGATCATACTTAGATATCTTGGATTATTTCCTCAGCTGGGAGAGCTAGTATTCTACATTGGAGTTGAGTTTCACAATTAATTAAGCTGTAGTTACAAAAACATGGCGCTTTTCATTATTGGACTTCTCCTAGCCCTTTTTTTCTGAATCGTACTAAGAACACAAATGTTCTGCCTAGTAAAGAGCAGGGGTCCCTTTCAAATTTAAAATATGGGCTGCTTCTCTCTCTCTCTCTCTCTCTCTCTCTCTCTCTCTCTCTCTCTCTTACTTACTTTTTCATTGCTTGCTTATTATTTCTAGCAGGCTCAGCTTGAGCCCCTTGGCCCTCACCTCCCTAAGTGCTGAATGGGGGCAGAGAAAAGAGCACATAAGCCTGGGGTTCCTCGGGAGCAGAAAGTACTGCAGATTAGGAAGGCTTTTGTCAATTTTGTCCTGTGTAATTTGACTTAACCTACTTGAAAAGGTAAGACCTGGGAACCAGAGAACCTTTGTACTCTTAAATGAACAATAATCATAGTGCAGAATGAAGAGGGAAAAAGGAGTAAAAGAAAAATAACTTGGGGCAACTCTCAGCTGGAGTTTCTTCGCAGCTAAAGTTTCGCCAATGAAATCCATCACCTTTCTAACTGAAAAATGGTCGGGACTTGCTAGCAGGAAGGTCTGTGCAGAAATAAACTATAGTTAATGATGCTTTGAAAGACAATTAACTAAGATTTTTTTAAGTTATTTATTTCTTCTCACATTGTTGCAATCTGATTTTATGGTGGCTTATGTTAATGCATTTAAGAGTATATGATAGCCAAGAATGCATAATAAATAAATGAGAAAAATAGGAAAGGGGAAGTAATTGAGATAAAGCTGGAAGTCACTATGGTGACTGAGTAACATGCTCTAAGTCTTCAGAGATTGGCTGGAGATATGAAATGTGAAAGACAAAAAAAAAAAAAAAAAACAACCAGCATTTATGCAATAAGCTTAGACCTGCTATTTCTGAAAGCCAGAGTGAAATGTTTTCCTGGGCTTCTCATAAACTGAAGCATGATGGACAATTTCCTCCCTTTCACCCTTATGACAAATACACAGATGAACTTCAATATGCAGCGTTTTAAACTATCCTTAGTGCCACCCAATATAACCATCATCAAGGTATGGCAATTAGACAGAGATGTCCACACTTGTCTCTCCTGTGTTCTAAGAAAGAAGGTTCACATGTACCAATAATGGATGGGACACTATACACTCTTGGCTCCATCACTCTCATGTATTTACTTTCCTAGCCTAGCTTGGTAGGGAGGTTCTAAAATGATTGTCAGGTTGGTGAAACTGGAAATAAGATTTACTTCTTGAGACGGCTGAAGTACTCTGACACCTGAAGTAGTGCTTCTTTTTGTATTCAGTGATTTGCCTGAAATCTGGAGCAACCTGAAAGTCAGCCTTGAAGTCAAGGACCCACCAGCCTACAATTGTGTAAAATATGCACTGAATCTCAGCTTTGCTGCCGAGCCAGTTCTGCAGACAAATACAAAGTGTAAATACTAACGGTGATGTTCCCTTGGAAAAAGAAAACAACCTACTAAAAGCTTTTACAAAACTTGTCAGATATCACAAAAAATCTCTGAATTTATATGCATGAATTTATATGTTTCATACAGTTTTTGTCCACATCCTCTTGCATTTTAGCATAATAAAAGTAATTCATTATTTTAGAAGGATGGAAGAAATTTTCAGTATTTTCCAGGCAGTTTAGCAAGTTTCTTTGTACTTTACAGTCAGTTAGAGACAAAGATGTGCTCGTTTTTAGGTTGTCAAATTAAAGTATACATTCACTAAATTGCTATTCTAGATAGGGTGTTCTTTTAGAATCATTTTTTTTCCAGAGCAAGTTCTGGGTTCTAATATTGGCCACTTTTCCATTACTTACCTCTATACTCCTAGTTCTAGTTCCATGAGAAAGTTTACCCTGAGCCTTCATGTTTCAATGTGAAGAGAATCAACAGAGTAAGCAGTGGGGTTATTCTCTGGGGATAGCTATGAACTACTTAATCTTAAAAAAGAAGTCCTACAAGGATAAAAAGAAACTATCTCATTACATATGACTTAACTTGATCCCAGGTTGAATTATAGCTACTCAGATACCAAGTCTTAATACTTATACTCAAAAAGTCTCTCACAGATATAAATAATGTTGTTAACATAAAAAAGATTATTCTAGATTATCTGATTAAGTCTTAAATATCATTGCAAGTGTATTCTTAAGAGACAGGCAGAGAGAGATTGTGTATGCAGAAGAGGGGATGTAAAAAAGAAGCAGAAAGAGACAATGTTTCCATAAGCTAAGGAGTATCGAGAGATGTCAGTAGTTACCAGAGGCCAGATGAGACAAGGAATTGATTTTCCCCTAGAACTTTAAGAGGGTTCCAATGCTGATATCAAGCTTCTAGAATTATGGTGATAACACCTTCCTATTGTGTGGCATATACTGCCATGTCTTATCTATGTGGATAAAATTTATATCTAATGGCTAAAGAGAAAATTTGAAAATTGATAATTAAGCATTTTTATCCCTTAATAAAGAGTCTTCCCTACCTCTCTTCAACAAATCTCTACAGACCACTATCTTTCATTTTTTTCAATTTAAAAATAAGTGTGTTGGCATTAGTCTTCTTGTATCCTATCAATTATTTTGCATACACAAGCATTTTAAAAATTTTTAGGCCATAATCATCTGAATCAAAAGCATACCTGTAAAACTACCACTCAGGAGGCAGGGCTAGGATGATC